>OY744529.1:109652207-109707207 GCA_963556195.1 Sepiola atlantica
CAGGGCCAGTGGCCCGGGAAAATGTCTGTTGCATCTCCAGAGAAGGGGACGTGTGTTTGGCAGTGCCAAAGTAGGAAAGAGAGAGAAGTGTTGTCTCGTGCTACCGAAGTAAAAGAGAGAGGGCAGATGGCGGTCACGTGTTTATATAATTATGCTAGCCATCCGAGATTCGCCTAAAAGAAGGCCACTGATTGGTCGAGCCAAGGAAGAAGTAGTTTGCCTGAGCCAATCAGCAGGCAGCTAAGAAGTCATTGATATTTAAACAATATGGCAGCTTGTAGGAAACTGCTACAAGTTAACGTACTCTAAATACTCGTAATTGTCTCCTCGGGAGGACAAAGTTAGATGCAAGGTCGGTTCTTAATGTGGGGAGAATTCAGTTCCCCTCAAATTGGGCACTCTGGAGTTGGAACAAAAATAAGAATTACCCCAGTCTAAAAGGATCTCTACTTATCTGACCGAGGCTAGAACAGATACTACACTTTAGAAAAAGTGTAGTTGCAAAAACAGACCAAATACAAAGTATTACAAATTGGGCACAAGGCCCTTAAAAGTGTAGCAGGTGCGGTAGTTGGTCATCTTCCATCTATCCTACTCTTAAGGCAGGTTCATATTATATTCCAATAACCATGTTTTTATTTTATTAGTTTTATTTTTATTTTTTCACATTTCAAAAAAACATAACATTTCTGTGAGATATATCTTTTACGGTCCGTTTCATTTGTCTTTTGCCAAACAACATTTTTATGTCAATATCGTCTCTGCAACATTACAAAATCATCAGAAAAATTCACAAATATTATTTACTCTGTTGTCACTAATTGACAATCATTGAGCTGAATCTTTTAAGGAGACTGCAAAGTAAAAGGGCACTTATAGTATATGCTAATACATATATTGTCATTAATAATTATTTATATATATATATATATATATATATATATATATATATATATATATATATATATATATATATATATATAAAGTTAGGTAAGTTTATATGTCGATATGTTTATAATTCACTCCTAAATTAATTAACCGGTCATTATAAATTTTGAAACACAGCTGCTGGATGTAAGGTGTCCAAATGTGGGCTATATTTAGTTTGATTTATTTTTATGCAAGTTGAAAGGAGCTGGAAATCCGTTCTGAAAAATTCAAAAACATCCGAATTTTGTAAAGTTTTAACAATAGGTATAAGAAATCAATAATTAAATATTCCCTAAATTTCAATTTAGTTTGGAGAATATTGAAGGGTTTTTAGAGAGCATAATATGGGCACAGTCTCTCATTTGAAAATTCAAATATTTCAGATTTGCATTAAATGTGATCCATATTCGTTAGACAATAATGAAGCAAGATTCCTTGAATTTCATTTTCTTTTTAAGGCCCCTTAAGCTTAATCCTTTAATGTGAGACATTTTCTAGAATCAAAATCAGGTAATAGATTTTGATCAAAATCAGAATAAGAATTCTAGAGATAATGTTTAGTATCATTATATGTTGATTTTAATTTTCGTAAGGAGACATAAAAATGGTGCAAATTTGGCCTTTTTGGGGAATTAATTTTACCAGTTCTGGGACGGGTATTCTTCTAGCATATATGTAATTTCACCCCCCCCCCCACAAAAAAAATATATGTAATTTCACCCCCCCCCCCCAAAAAAATATATGTAATTTCACCCCCCCCCCCCCAAAAAAAATATATGTAATTTCACCCCCCCCCCCAAAAAAAATATATGTAATTTCACCCCCCCCCAAAAAAAATATATGTAATTTCACCCCCCCCCCCAAAAAAAAAAATATATGTAATTTCACCCCCCCCCCCCAAAAAAAAAACACCCGAAAAAAAGGGAAAAGAAACAAGTTAGTAAGATCCTCCAAGCCCTTTCTAAAAATAGACCACACACTGTTTTCCGGTACATTTAGAACGAACCGAAAACAAGCAAGTGAATCTTTAAATGGGAGTGGCACTTAGGTGGGAAGAAAATCAAATATGCTTGGAAGTTGATGGTGCCCTTCCAAGAGAAGAACCAATTGTGGAAGCCAAAGTCGAAATAAAAGTGGGGAGTTGGTATCTTGGAGAAACGCTGTTACAAAAATAGAAACAGTGCTCATTCACTCAATTAGCTACCTTAACTGGGATGGGGTCCACGGGTTAGGGTTAGAACATGCTTAAGCAGGGAACACATTCTCATAATCGATTCCCTTCTATATGCACAAGCTTGGAACTTGTATACACTTTTTAAAAATTCTATGAAAAGCAGTCTTATTATATCACATCTCATTTTAACTTTAAGCTTATGCTTTAAAAATGAAATTAGATCCTGATCAGATAAAGATTCAACTCCATACAATCCCTTCAGACACGTCGTGCACACCACCATTCTAGCTACGGCCAAGATCGCGAGAAACACCATTTGTTTCTTCCTAACCAACCGCGAGTCAATATTGTCACACACATAATTTGATTCTAGCCCGAAGGGGTTCTTTTTTTTGGGGGGGGGGGGGGCATTTAACCATCATCTTCAAAGGATCTAAGATGACGGTAAATGACAAAAAGATGATTGTTTCGTAATTTTTTATTTCGAGGGGGGGGGGCGATTAGTGACTAGTTTGGGTAGTATCAAAGTATAGTATCTGTTTGGATACAACACTTCGTATTTTCTATCTTCGGTCAGTGAAAGGGGAATCTTTCTAGACTGAGACAATTTTAATTTTTGTTCCAATCCAGAATACCCGTTTCGACGGAGCTGAATTTTCCCACACTAAAAACCGACCCTTTGTCTAACTTTCCCCTCGTGGGGAGGCAAGTTAATAGGGACTAGTTATTCGAAGAACGATACGCGAGAGAATAAAGCGACAGAATTTGGTCACTTATAGACTTTCAGTGGTTCTTTACTCGACACAGAACTTCCGTTTCCCTTTTCTCTTCCGACAAAAAGTTATAAATGTCTACGACCTTTACCAATAATTTTCTGCTTTCGTCAGAAGTATCAAGAAATCTGTGAAAACAATTTTTGTAGAAGAACGCCCATGCTAAACACACACACACACACACACACACACAAACACACACACACACACACACACATTCAAACTAAATTCTTCTTACATAACATACCGGCAAAATATTTTTACACAGAGATAGAATCTTTTTTTTTTTTTTTTTTTTGTTGTTGTTGTTGTTGTTGTTGTTGTTGTTGTTTTTGGTTACCTCGTTGTGAAAAAGGAATTTTAATTAATGATTATTTTTATTTATTTTGACATTTTACAAATTCTGTTTGGATAAACAGTCGAACAGAGAAACTCAATTCTCGTGCGAATAGTTATTATTTGTCGACGTAATTGCGTAAATAAAATTCTTCATTCTCTTCAAATCTGAAATGGAATTTCTTTCCTCATGGAATTTGCCCATTCAATGGTATTTTTGCCTCCTCTCTCTCTCTCTCTTTCTCTCCCCCCCCCCTCTCTCTCTCTCTCTCTTTCTTTCTTTCTTTCTCTCCTTTATATTTCACACACGTTTTAGTACAAACGAAAATACGGTGAGAGAATTTAACGATGTCATCAACCAACAATGGAAATAGTTTATAGGATTTTACAATATGGTCGCACTGACAGAATTTCAACCACGTGTATGTTTATTTCAATATTATACATTTATTGAGTGATTAGACATGCCAATCACGTTGACACACCAGTTCCCGTTAGATCACCGACGTCGAGCCTGGCCAGTACTAAATGGGTGACCATTTGGGAATACCAGGTGCTGTATGTGCTCTCTGCTTATCTCGGCATTGTTTCTAGTCGTCTTGAATTGCTTGCCATTGGAATCAAGCAATGCCGACTCAGGAGAAGTGTTGTTAGGAATTGCGCAACCCTTGCTTCACACTTACACGCGCAGCCAGCCCCTTACAGGGGTGTCCATAGTCTCTCTAGACTGAACGGAGGGCTTTGATTGATTGATTGAGACATGCCATACCTTAGGTTTCCGGAGCGCATCTCTCTCACTCTTGTTAATCATGACCAGAGGAACGAGAGACATACAGCGTTTTAGAATACATAAATTTCTTAATTATTTCCACTGATCTTTCTTTTTTGTTCAACGTGAAAACATTCATAATGATAGATTCATTAGTTTAGGAGAGAATCATTATGTATACTAAAAATATGCGACCGGAGGGAGCATATTTTTGCTAGGCTGCCGCGTCAGAAATGACGCTAGTATGTAATTTGGGTAGAGCTTTTTATCACTACAATTAATTTAAATAATATATTGAACATGATAAATAACAACATTAATAAAAAGAAAAATTAAGTTTGCATTGTTATCGTCTGGTCGCTTTTCTTTCCACCCAATCGTTTTGCGCCAAATCCACATAAGAATTTACAAAATAATAAATAATAATAGTTTTAGTTTTTCAAAGAGAAAAAAGAAAAGTGCACCTAAAATAAAATTTACAATAAAAAATACAGCGAATACGATTCTAAAACAGTTATTTACTTGCCCAGTAAAAGGTGTCTCCCCCCACCCCAAGTTATCGTCTGCTCGCTTTTCTTTACACTCAATCGTTTTGCGCCAAATCCACGTCAGAATATAATAAGTAATATTTTATGTCTTTCAAAGCGGAAAAAAAGGTGTACGTAAATTAAAATCAACAATTTAAAAAAACAAAATACAGCGAAAACTATTCTAAAATCAGTTATGTAGTTTTCCAGTACAATGTGTTGTTTTTTTTGTTGACAAAAAAAACTAAATTCATTATAATGTGTGTGTTTTTTTTTAATAGTAATTTTTAAATCAATTATTATTTTAATTAAACAATTTCATTCAATAAATTTGGTAAAATCAACAATTTAAAAAACTAAATACAGCGAACACTAATTTTCAAATCGGAAAAAAAGGTATATCTGAAAATTATCAATAAAAAAATCGGTACTCTTTTACTGCAGGACCCACGATAACTTTCGAGAAAAAAAAGTTTAGCTAAACTGAATTCTTTATAATGTGTGTGTGTGTTTATCAATTATTATTTTAATTAAACAATTTGAGTCAATAACTTTGTGTTTTAAAACATAATGGCTAATAAGATTAAGAAAATAAACAAACTCAGAACGTTTTAATAAAATAAATCAGTAAAGTATTAACGCACCCGTTCAGAGGGAGGTACGCTGTTTAATCAGTTGGACGTAGAGGAAATAACTACGTAACTCATTTTATAAATAAATAATAAAAGAAATAATTATAATTTATAAGTAAGATTATTAGCGAGCAAAATGGCGTAAATACATGTTAAAATCTGAAGATAAGAATCATGAGTGTATATTTGCGAATACTAATTTATTAGAAGTTCAAAAGCAATTGATTATGTAAATTGGGAAATGCGCATAGTGTTTATGTCGGTTTTTTTAATAGTATATAATGAAGCTGGTGGACTTAATAAATAGTCATAGTACACTGATGGAGTTTCGGTTTCAGACAGACAGACAGATACATAAACTCCATTATTTATATATATATTAGTAGTTCATGTATCAACATAAAATTTTATAAGAAGATATAATTTTTTATGTATCAATTTTCAGTATTTACTTCAACAGTGCTCGATACGTAAGTACAGCTAGGTAGTAAGCTATGAAAATATATTTATGGCAATTAAGCTACACAGAGGCTCCCGCGTTTCATCCCGTGGGGGGGGGGGGATCTTCAGGCTAAAATGCATGGAGTTATTTTTGCTGGGTGTTTTTATATACACGGCTAGCTCGTTAACCAATCAGATTCTTTGTTGTTCTCTCATCCAATCGTTGGGCTTCCCGCGAACAAAGGTCTTGTTGGTGTTACTTCCTATATCCTGTTCTAGTGTTCTGTTTTCTATAGATCGCCCTATATCCTGTTTCCTTTGTTGTGTCAATATAATGGGTGAATTTATTTTAACACGTGGTTCCTTGTATTTCTATTTTAGGTTTTAATTTTTAAATTGTTAAGTTTTTGTTTCGTTTTGCTTTTTTACTTATTTGTTTATGTTGTAGACCCGTGCTAAGGGTCACAAAGAAATAAACCACAAATAGTGACAGGGTTAAAATATAACAATGTATTTATCATGAAGCAATACAGAACGCCACTAATGTGGTAGGAGATGAACGGGTTCATAACATGCGGTCAAACATGGTATGAAGGTCTCTGTCTGAGTCTCTGCAACCAGTGGTATTTATTATACCTGGTTGATACCATCAGTTCTTCAATAGGGATGCTTTGTACCCCACAACAGTTTATTTAAATAAATATAAATATATTTATTTATTTATTTATCGTTAGTCTAAGGTAAATTTATTTCTGTGTACGCAGCTATTTGCTATCTCACTTCTACAGTTTAATAGATTTTGATTGGCTGAGAGAACAACAAAGAATCTGATTGGTTAACTAGCTAGCCGTGTATATAAAAACACCCAGCAAAAATAACTCCATGAATTTTAGTCTGAAGATTCCCCCGGTGTTGAAACGCGGGAGCCTCTATGTAGCTTAATTGTCATAAATATATTTTCATAGCTTACTATATATATATATATATAGAGAGAGAGAGAGAGAGAGAGAGAGAAGAAAAAAAGTGATAAATATGCAACGATTGTCCAAATTTATTTCAAATTTCAATTGTTCAATGCAAGGTGTATTCAGTAATAAACTAGTGTTTATTATTCTTTCCTTAAGCCAAGGCTTTTCAAAGATCGAAATCTTATCATCAGAGGAGAAATACAGATGGATAAGTTGGCTTTCGAAAAAACCAAAGTTCAAATATTTGAAAAATATTAAAATTATTATTAAAAGAATTTTTGTTAAAAAACGCAGTGAATGAAAAGAAAAATTCCGTGAAAAATATATGCAGATTGTCCGGGTGGTAAATTTCCGTTGAAAAGAAGTCAAATGAATTGTAGAATGTGAAGAAAACTCTTTGCGTGGGAGCAGTTTGGAGAAAGTGCTCAAAATATAGGTGAGTCCAGACGCACTTAAAGGGGATTGAAAAGGGAGAAATTGGCCATTTTTATAATCGTCGCATATTTATCACTTTTTTTCTTCTATCTCTACAATTGCTCTATCTCGTATATTGAGCTAATCCTCTTCACAATAGGTTCCATCTACTAAAAGTTTTCACTTTGGTTTATATTTGATCCTACTATATATATATATATATATATATATATATATATATATATATATATATATATATAGTATAAATTTTTATTTATACTAACATTATTGGTTACATATGTGCATACATGTTTCGGTTGTACTCTTCATAGATAGTCCAAAAACCAAAAATAAGCTCACCATAGATTCCCCATACGGCTCCTATCAAAGAGGCATGCAGCCATCTTGAAACACTCAATGCAGAGCTATTACAAATACGCATACCCTTCGACCGGTAATCATTAACTGTCTAAATGGTAATTATTGTTTACTTATAAATACTTAAATTAACTCGAAGATAAGTCTCACTATACAATTTACGTCATTTAAATTGTGAGTATCTATTCAAATCATCTGAAAATAAAATTAAGCGCAGAGTTAATAAAAATATGTATCTATATGGCTTAGTTTTTTTTTTCTTATGGCCTAATATTTAAACCAGCTAAAAGACATTAACAGCTTTTTTTAATGCAAAACTTTTCTTAACCTGTAGATAAATCACCTTATGTCATTTGCGCAGTGTATATTGGGAGTATTAATTCAAAACATTGTGATTCTTAACTAATTGATGTAAGTTGTTTTAGTATTTTTTATATTTGTTTTAACCAAATTTATTTTAATTTTTTTCACTGTCGGGCACTGTTACCCTCTAATGGATAACATTTAAACATTAGTTAAATATTTGTTAACAAAGAATATTTATTCTGTTAATACCCGTACACCTAATCAAAACAATAGCAGACGGCGAAAATCTAGAGGACGCAACTCTCGTTGGAAGAATACGCTTTTACTTCCCCTGATCAAAATTCCAGTGATATCGCCGGAAAGAATCTATGAACAAAAATCGGTGCTTGTGTACCGTAGGGCTGGAAAAAAAATGTTATCTTTAATTTTGAAGAGTCAGATAAGGGGGAGATAACTCTAGTTTTCAACCACACTTTATCTTAAAATGGATTTTAACACTCTGAACTTGCAAGATATTTTATATCTAACCAGAGATAATGAACAAACTATTTTTCGTATTTTTTTTACGTATTTTTTACTTCTTCTTTCATAATTAATTTATAAATTTTAAATAAATCATTTTATTTTTCATTTGTGGCGTGGATAACTATGCGAATAAATAAGTCAAAATGTAGTATCTGTTCAGTTTGGGGCGTGTCTTATTTGGTGTTGCTCATGCTATTGGTTTATAAGTTTTATTTACTCCTCCCCAGGAGTTAGGCACAAGGCCAGTTTTATCTTACTCCCACAAGTAAGATGTGACCCAAGATCGGGTCGAGAAAGTGGGGTTTGAAAAGCCAGCGCTCGAGAGGTGAGCACTCTGGCCATTTAAAAATTGCCTGGGCAGCCCCGTCGGCATTCCCCGGTAGGGACGCCTCAGACAGTAAGCAATAAACTTACTCCTCCCCAAAGAGGGGAGGCAAAGCCTGGGAGGGTGGACCTCCTAGAACTGCACAGGACAGGCGTGCAGTATCCATCGGAACAGATACTACACTTTGATCTTAGTCAAAAGGCCAAGAAGCCCAAATAAGATTTAAAAATATGTTTATCTTATAGATGTACGCACCTCTGCAGAGAGGGGGGGTAACCCACGAGTGGGGGGGGGGTAACTCACGTTTTTTACTTAATGGGACAAAGAAAGATGAAGGAAAATGCGATAATTAACTCATTCATTTCGTATGAATCAGATGAATTAAACTAAATATAGTCCACATGTGGACCCCCTTACGCCTAGTAGCTGTTTTCAAAATCTATAATGATCTGTTAATTAGTTTAGCAGTCGTTCATTCATTTCGTATGAATCAGATGATTCTGTTGTTGCCATTGGTTTCCCCGATATCTTTCTAATTAGAATCCTTTCTAGAAAGGTATTGGGTACTTACGGGAGGGACCACGTGAAGGTTGCTAACATCTTAAGTGAACATTCTAAAGTTGGCAACATCTTAAGTGAAAGTGTTTCTGTGGAACGAACTGGATTCGAACTTGGCACACCCAGGTTGTCAGTCTGTGCCGTTAACCACTTAGCCACCGCCACCTCCCGACAATGAAGTTATTTTCGAAAAAAAAAAGTTGGACAATATTTTTATATCAGCTGGTACTTCCTACGTACTTCCTACGTACTTCCTACGTACTTCCGGCGTTGTCCGGAAATGACCCTCGTGTACTCTTGCTCCCAGCTCTGAACCCAGTCTTATCATTCTTATTCTTTTTTTTTTTATATTTTTCGAATTTCAAGTTATAAATAAATAAAAATCGTCATTGCTGTTTGTATATTGATGTCTGCTAGAAAAGCAAACCCCACGATAGTATATATATATATTTTTTTAAATTGTAATGCAAAATTATTAGAAATTTAGCTCGAGAAAAATTGCTCCATCTTGGTATATGACTTTTCAATTGTATCCACCGGCCAGAAAGATAGATGTACCACATTTATAGATAGAAATAGATATACCTAAACAAGATACATACTTATGAATAGACGTACATACGAAGGCTAGAAATATTTTCCTTATCAGCTTAGGATAAAAACTAAAAACAACACAACAAAGTTTCCCGCCAAGAATTAATGCTAACAAAATTTATAAAAATGATCAACCAATCAGCGATCGGTATTTCGGCTGTCTCTTTCTGTTTCATGTTTGAATTTTATATAGTCGTATAGCTATTTCATTTGTATATCTTTAGGCATGTCCTCATATATCTATGAGAGGTAACGTCCGTTCGTCAGTCTGTCACGCTTAAGTTTGAAATAGTGTATTCGTTGGTCTGTCACACTTAAGTTTCAAATAGGACATTCGTTGTTTTGTCAGGTGTAAGTTTGAAATAACATGTTCGTTTGTTTGTCACATTTGAAATAGCATATTCGTTGGTCTGTCACGTTTGAAATAGAATATTCGTTGGTCTGTCACGTTTGAAATAGAATATTCGTTGGTCTGTCACGTTTGAAATAGAATATTCGTTAGTCTGTCACGTTTGAAATAGAATATTCGTTGGTCTGTCACGTTTGAAATAGAATATTCGTTGGTCTGTCACGTTTGAAATAGAATATTCGTTGGTCTGTCACGTTTGAAATAGAATATTCGTTGGTCTATCACGTTTGAAATAGCATATTCGTTGGTCTGTCACATTTGAAATAGCATATTCGTTGGTCTGTCACGTTTGAAATAGAATATTCGTTGGTCTGTCACATTTGAAATAGAATATTCGTTGGTCTGTCACGTTTGAAATAGAATATTCGTTGGTCTGTCACGTTTGAAATAGAATATTCGTTGGTCTGTCACGTTTGAAATAGAATATTCGTTGGTCTGTCACGTTTGAAATAGAATATTCGTTAGTCTGTCACATTTGAAATAGAATATTCGTTGGTCTGTCACGTTTGAAATAGCATATTCGTTAGTCTGTCACGTTTGAAATAGAATATTCGTTGGTCTGTCACGTTTGAAATAGAATATTCGTTGGTCTGTCACGTTTGAAATAGAATATTCGTTGGTCTGTCACGTTTGAAATAGCATATTCGTTGGTCTGTCACGTTTGAAATAGCATATCCGTTGGTCTGTCACGTTTGAAATAGCATATTCGTTAGTCTGTCACGTTTGAAATAGAATATTCGTTGGTCTATCACGTTTGAAATAGCATATTCGTTGGTCTGTCACGTTTGAAATAGAATATTCGTTGGTCTGTCACGTTTGAAATAGAATATTCGTTGGTCTGTCACATTTGAAATAGAATATTCGTTGGTCTGTCACGTTTGAAATAGCATATTCGTTAGTCTGTCACGTTTGAAATAGAATATTCGTTGGTCTGTCACGTTTGAAATAGAATATTCGTTGGTCTGTCACGTTTGAAATAGAATATTCGTTAGTCTGTCACGTTTGAAATAGAATATTCGTTGGTCTATCACGTTTGAAATAGCATATTCGTTGGTCTGTCACGTTTGAAATAGAATATTCGTTGGTCTATCACGTTTGAAATAGCATATTCGTTGGTCTGTCACGTTTGAAATAGAATATTCGTTGGTCTATCACGTTTGAAATAGCATATTCGTTAGTCTGTCACGTTTGAAATAGAATATTCGTTGGTCTGTCACGTTTGAAATAGCATATTCGTTAGTCTGTCACGTTTGAAATAGAATATTCGTTGGTCTGTCACGTTTGAAATAGAATATTCGTTAGTCTGTCACGTTTGAAATAGAATATTCGTTGGTCTATCACGTTTGAAATAGCATATTCGTTGGTCTGTCACGTTTGAAATAGAATATTCGTTGGTCTGTCACGTTTGAAATAGAATATTCGTTGGTCTGTCACATTTGAAATAGAATATTCGTTGGTCTGTCACGTTTGAAATAGCATATTCGTTAGTCTGTCACGTTTGAAATAGAATATTCGTTGGTCTGTCACGTTTGAAATAGAATATTCGTTGGTCTGTCACGTTTGAAATAGAATATTCGTTGGTCTGTCACGTTTGAAATAGCATATTCGTTGGTCTGTCACGTTTGAAATAGCATATCCGTTGGTCTGTCACGTTTGAAATAGCATATTCGTTAGTCTGTCACGTTTGAAATAGAATATTCGTTGGTCTGTCACGTTTGAAATAGAATATTCGTTGGTCTGTCACGTTTGAAATAGAATATTCGTTGGTCTGTCACGTTTGAAATAGCATATTCGTTGGTCTGTCACGTTTGAAATAGCATATCCGTTGGTCTGTCACGTTTGAAATAGCATATTCGTTAGTCTGTCACACTTAAGTTTGAAATAGAATATTCGTTGGTCTGTCACGCTGAAATCTTAAATAGCATTTTTCTTGCTCTGTCACACTTGAATCTTAAATAGCATTGTCCTTGCTCTGCCACGTTCATATCTTAAATAGCATTTTCCTTGGTCTGTCATTCTAACATTTTAAATAGCGTAGACTGAATATCGTAAGACTAGTCTTTCTTGTGATTTTCTTTGTCTAACTTTTCAGAAGAGAAAGCTTTGTTTTAATCTCTGACACCCCCCCCCCCTAGCTGGGCCGTTATTCAGTCTAGAAGAAGTTTAATTCAAAAGAAGATGGCATCAAACCGAAAAAAAATATATAAAAGTCATATCGGAATGGCCGGCATTTCGAGAATGTGTAGATTATTTTTCTTTTGCTTAATTTCTCCATCGCAGCGTGGTGGCAGACTTGCGTGAGGTGGCGCCGGGTGGCTTTATGTAGGTGGGGAAGGAGGGGGGCTACGAAAGAGTCTGGGTAAAGTGATGGGGCGGGGGAAGGACTCTGATAATATACCTTATAGGTCTCCTTCTCCTACCCTTCTCTCGCTGGTTTCGCAATCAATACAAAAATGCCAGATTACGGTTTCCCTCACATTGGTAAAAAGTACCGTCGGGCTGAGACAGCAAGGGAGGGGGGGGGGTTAATGGCTACGAAGAAGCCGATCGTCGTGTAGGTGGGTGGGTGGGGGGGGGGGTGCAAAAAGGTGTCAGAGGTGAAATAAGATGGCGAGGCTAAAAGAAAAAAAAAGATGTGGTCGATCTCGGGTTATCGTGGCTGGACTGACGGGCTAGGCGCGAGAGAAATTAATCTAATATGGACACTTTAGTTTCTCAAACCACGGTTGGTCATCGCCGAAAAAGAAGAAAAATCACAGCCAGACTTTGAATAAATCATGAAGATAGTTGTAAAATTGTGACAAGTTTTAAAAACTTCCTTCAAAGTTACGCAAAAAAAAAAAAAAAATCTAAATCATTCATGACAAGTTAGATGCACGAGCATTCCTGCGTGTGTGCGCAAACACACGCATTTACAATGATTTGACGAGTCCCTTATTTACTTGCCTCTCCACAATGTGGTGAAAATCCAGCTCCCCAAAAAGGGGCACTCTGGGTTGGGACAAAAATTTAAATTGCCTCAGTCTGGAACGATTTCTCCTGCACTGACCGAGGACAGAATAGATGAAGTGTAGTATCCGAACAGATACTACACTTTGCTTCTAGTCAAAACTAACAAAGTGGATGTGTAAATATTTTGAAAAGTTGGCATTTATTCATTTTAAGTTTTAATAAAGATGGCGACTATATTTTCCGGTTGAGTTTTCATTTTCTGATTAAGTTTTTATTTATACGCGTTCGATGAAACTTACTGCGTTTTCTATTATTTTTGTTATAACTTAGTGCTTTTAATGTTTGTTTTTTTTAGTTTTTTTTTGTTTTTTATCAAAACATGGTTTAAGTAAAAAAAATAAATTGTTTGGTAGAAATGCCAAAAAACATTTCACTCTAAATAATTTACGTGACTGAAATAAGAATTAACCTTTGCTTAGTAGTAAGAATATATTAAAGTTTTTTATGCTTATTATTAATCTATATTATAATTCCATGAAAAATGCCAGTATACTGAAATCATATGCCCTTAATAGGGTTAAGATGAAAATTCATATACACTAAATGTACAAAAGCAAGGAAATTCCCAAATTTTTACACTTTTATTGTCATTAAGGGTATGACTACATATCAACCAAACCATTTCATTATCACATCACTACAGTATAAATCTCTATGCATGAGTGGATGAAGTGTGTAAGGTGCGCTGAATAAAAATTCCTACCAGTAAAATACATAGCCCTGTTGTACTCGCATACTCTTAATGACAATAAAAGTGTAAAAATTTGAGAATTTCCTTGCTTTTGTACATTTAGTGTATATGAATTTTCATCTTAACCCTATTAAGGGCATATGATTTCAGTATACTGACATTTTTCATGGAATGTCACTACTTTTGTAAAGGCTATGCCTCAATACAATGCCTTCTCATAACTGATATAGTTGGTAGTTTGACTAATCAAGGTATACGGTAAACTGAAATTAAAATGCCATCAACTAGACACTAGAACCTCTATCTTTGCCAAAAATCAGCTGAATCCATCAAATGGTCGATAAGATATAGAATAAAGTGTATGAATACTGGGCATTTTTAAGGTTTTTTGGAATTTTCTGGAAAACTAAGGTATATGGTAAACTGAAATTAAAATGCCACCAACTAGACTCTAGAACCTCTATCTCTGCCAAAAATCAACTGAATCCATCAAATACTTGATGATATACAGGGTGGCACATACCTATGTACGTACATACGTACACACAGATAACATGATTTCATGATTGAACTTTTTGGATCTCTGGGTTGCCTTGACTAATGATGCTGAAATTCTACACACTTATAGAACCTATCAAATAAAAAATTGTGCAAAGTTTTAACTAATTTGGTTTATTGGTTTTTGAGTTATGATTGATCAAAGAAATGAGATTTCCAGCATAGGCCATTAATGAAGTCTATTAAGGGATAAAGCGCTCTCGCGCCTCCCTTAGTTAGGATCCTTAGACAACAACAAACATGAAAATGGCGAAGTTGTGTATCGTCTGTATTCTTAGAATTATATCGGGCAATCATGCAGTATAGTTAACGGTCAGGAAATCGAGAAATAAATAAATATATATATATATGTCTTATTTGCTCCAAGTTGTGTCTATCCGTCACACCTCTGCATTGTATTGCCTTCTAAGTATCACATTTCTATATACAAGTAAACAATGCTTCAAGCAAACTACATATACCTTCATATATATATATATATATATATATATATATATATATATATATATATATATATATATATATATATATGGTACATGTATTGTATTAGTTTCTGTAGATGTAAATCCGTTGAAACTCCAGTGTTTATAAAAAGTGCTCAATAACAAATACAGCTGTTCTTTAGTATACATTTTTATTAATACAAACATTATTGGTTACATATGTGCATACATGTTTCGGTTGTACTCTTCACAGAGAGTCCACTTTGTCAGACCAAAGAAGACAAGGCTTCCTTGTCTTCTTTAGTCTGAAATGGTGGACTCTCTGTGAAGAGTACAACCGAAACATGTATGCACATATGTAACCGATAATGTTTGTATTAATAAAAATGTATATATATATATATATATATATATATATATATATATATATGTGTGTGATTTTTTGAAAGCTTACCAAAGCATTCCGTTCAGGAGCCCAAACAACACCACAAAAGATTTTTTCATTCAAAAATCATTTATTTATCATTTTTCAAATTAAAGAGTTTTTTACCTACATGTGTTTCACTACCAAGCAGATACTTGCTTGGCAGATCAAGTACCTGCTTGGTAGTGAAACACGTGCAGGTAAAAAAACTCTTTAATTTGAAAAATGATAAATAAATGATTTTTGAATGAAAAAATCTTTTGTGGTGTTGTTTGGGCTCCTGAACGGAATGCTTTGGTAAGCTTTCAAAAAACCACATATAAATGCTCTGTACCCTGTAATCGAGTATCATCGAGCTTGTTTTTTTGGGAATACTCCCGGTCTTCACTGAATAGTCTTTTTTTTCTAAGTGAAAAATCTAAAAATATATATATATATATATATTGTGTATTTAGACAGCATGTTATTTATCTACGTCCCACAGCGGTAAGATGTGACACAAGGTTGGAAAGTGGGATTTGATAAGTCAGCACCCTAGAGGAAGAGCACTATGACCTTTAAAAATTGCCTGGGCAGCCGTGTCAGCATTCCCCGGTAGGGGCGCCTCAGGCGATTAGCAATAAACTAACCCCATCTCAAAGGGTCAGAAGGCAAAGTCTGGGAGGGTGGACCCTCTAGAACTGCACAGGACAGACCCATAGACCGGCATAAATCAAGCACCGAAGGCCAAGACAATACCGGTGTATGGGGTGCAGTATCCATCGGAACAGATACTACACTTTGATCCTGGCCAAAAGGCTGCTGCTTAAATTAGTCTTTTTTTTTCTCAACTTTTCGGATGATCCATCGCATATTTCTGTCGAATTGTCGTATATAGGCTCTGTAGGTAAATTTTTTGTTCCAGTTTTTTTTTTTTTTTTTTACGAGTACTTTCGATTGTTGTTCATCCAATCGTCTTTAGGCGGGATATTGATCTGGCTTGTTTCATGTGTGCTGAGTTCGAACGGTGCGGCAGGTCATGGCTTTTTAAAAAGTATGTATGGGTGATGAGATGCCTTATGTTGGACTTGATCACGTGGAAAGCGCGTGACTAATTAAAATTTACAATATTTAAAAAGGTTAAAAGTAATTATGTTTTTGTCGGCTAAGGATATGTTGAAGTCAATTACCAAGCTAGGCACTTTAAAATATTGCGACTAGATTCGTAATTGATATTGTTGATTGTAGGGTGTCTAGTCTCTATATACAATGCTTCAAGGATTTTTTGCCTTTTTACATTGGGATCGTAATGTACTATTTTTGTTTTGTGTTGTTGACTACGATGTGTTTAAATTGTGAATGGGGCCAGTTATATTCTTTCAAGTGTTGGCAGATTGAACTGGGGTCAATGAGTCCTCCGAGAGATTCAACGCGCTGACACAGATCGTAGAAATTCATTTATTTTTTTTTTTTTAACACGCTGCAGATCGTAGAAATTCATTTTTTTTTTTTTTTTTTAACACGCTGCAGATCGTAGAAATTCATTTTTTTTTTTTTTTTTTAACACGCTGCAGATCGTAGAAATTCATTTATTTTTTTTTTTTTAACACGCTGCAGATCGTAGAAATTCATTTATTTTTTTTTTTTTTAACACGCTGCAGATCGTAGAAATTAACTTCTTCCAAAAGTTATCGTCTGCTTGCTGCAACCTGGTTGGTTAATAGTTTCGTCAACTCTCGGGCGCTTCCGAGACCTGCTGAAACGTTGACGACGTGAAGTCACGGAAACGCGGTGCGTTCTCTATAAGAGTACCTAGTTCGTTTGTTGGTTGTTGGGTCATTTTATGCCTGAAACTGTAGGTATGTTTCGTATGCGAGTGGTTTCTAGATCAATTTGTTTTGTAGGCGTTGTAGGAAAAAAAAAGAAAGAAAGTTTGGTGCACGTGCTGTGTATGGAGAGGAGGACTATGGGGTTTGTGTGAAAGAAAGATGGATGTGTAATCTGAGTCTTAAAGACAGGCTAAGTTCTGATGACCTCAGAGGAAGATTAAATCTGGACAATATAGAGAGATGCGTGCAGAAGAGTAGGCTTTGATGGTATGGACACAGTGAAAGAATGGAGGAGAGTTCTTTGGTTAGTAAATGTAGAACAGTTGAGGAAGCAGATACAGTTCACAGGCCAAGGAAAACATGGGAGGAGGCGATAAAAATGAACCTGAGAAAAAGAGTGATAAATAAAGACCTGACCAGAGATAGGTTATTTTGGAAGTCAATTTCTTAGAGACGCTCAACACAGGCCATCATGTAAAACGAACCTTAAGCCGATGATGATGATGATGATGATGATGATGATGATGATGATGATGATGATGATGATGATGATGATGATGATGATGATGATGATGATGATGATGATGATGATGATGATGATGATGATGAAACAAGAAACAGAAACAAGGTTGTTTACTTTTCTTCACAGATAAATAGTTAACATCAGTCGATTCTTCTAGACGTTTAATATGCTCATAGGAATACATGGTGCAAAGAAATTTGCATTGCAATTATTTTTACCTGATAATGTGTATGAGAGAGTTGGTGGGTTAGAGTTAGGGTTAGAGAGTTGGTTAGGGTTAGGGTTAGGGTTAGGGTTAGGGTTAGAGAGTTGGTGGGTTTCATGACATGTCAACCTTTGTTAGGCCATTTTTAGTCGCATCCATACGTATACTTTGTATATGAATTGTTTGTAGGTTAATTTATTTTATCGGCATATATTTTGTAAATAGTCATATATATATATATATATATATATATATATATATATATATATATAAAGATAAATAAAGGAAGAGAGATAAAGATGTACGAATGACAAATCTATTTCAACTTCGATTGTTCAATGCAAGGTGTACTCGATAAAAACATGTTTATTTTTCTTTCCTTAAGCCAGGCTTTTCAAAGATTAAAATCTTATCATCAGAGGAATTACATAGATGGATAAGTTGGCAGTGGAAAAGCCAAAATTCAAAATTTGAAAAAATATAAAGTAATGGAGAGTAAGAGTATGCGTGTAAAAAAATATATGGAAAAAAGGGGTTTCATGAAGGCAGCGTCCCATCTACAATTGAACTAAACATCTTTATATTGGATTTACTTCATTTTAAACATTTTCAATGCTGCCTTCACGAAACCCCTTTTTTCCATCTTTAAATCTCCATTAGATTTGTCATTCGTACATCTTTATCTCTCTTCCTTCATTTATCTTTATAATTGCCCTATCTCGTATATTAAACTTAAACCATTTCAATATAGGTTCTATCCTCTAAACGTATACTTTTAGTTTCATATATATATATATATATATATATATATATTAGTCGAGTTGCCAAAATGTTGACCCTGCAATGTTAATTACTGTAAACTTTTTTTGTGGAAATGTATTTCATATGGTTAGGAGAGCAAAATTAGCTTGGTTGCTATTTGTGTAACATTCAGCATTTTTCAGAATTCAAGATGGCGGCCTCAGCTACTTTGATTTCGACCAATTTTCAACTTTTCATCTCGATGACATAGAAGGTCGTGTAATACCTCTTTTTATGGGTTTTCCAGGATGGGGAGTCCATTTCTGAAGTTATTTTTGGGAACCGGGGTCGATGTCAAGGTCAAATCAAAGTTCAAAGGTAAAAAAATTTCGCATGGGGGGGCCAAAATGGCTCCCCCTATCAAATTTTTCTAAATATCTCCTTAACGAAAAAGGCGTTTCGGCCGAAATTTCTTGACTTTGAACAAAATTTATTTCTACACATTCTCTGAAAGTTTCAAGTCAATTGCTTAAGGGCAAGTTGGTCAAACGATCACTTTGTCAGAGCCACTATGAGCAAATTTTTCCTTTTTTTTTCGGTCGCGTCAAGTATATATAACAAGCAAATAAAGTGTACATCTATTCATCATCCACATCCCCTTCTTCGATGTCCATCTGCTTCCTGACGAAAGGACCTGGCATATCTATTTCTAGGAGCTTCAGTGCTGACTGTTTTCCTTTTCCAAAGGGGTACGACACTGTATCACATCCTGACAGTGCGTGGACACCGAGAAGTTGGCTGCATTTTCTGGGGCCTAACTGCTGAACAGTTTTGTTGATGTCCAAGACATCGCCATTCCACTTTTCCATCTGAATTTTGGCGACAACTCGCATCCTCGATGTCCAGTACACTAAGAGAACGAATACATCAGTGTCATTGCTGAGGATTCGGATGGTCTGGGCGCCTTCTGCAACCGCTTTCAGCATGTAGCTGCAGAGGGTGACGTCTGCCTCAGCATGGGTAACGACACAGTCCAACTTGTTAACCAGTTGGATGTTGTGTGCAAGGGGATAGCTGCATAGAATGTTGTTGGGCAGATTCTTGTTCTTGGAATTGTGAAGAATAACTTCTCGGCATGGAAGGGGGGTGTTTGGGGTTAGCCGGACTTCCTTGGCTGATCCTCTTCTTGTCCGCTCATGGTCCTTTGCGCTGGGAGCTTCTTGATCATATCTGTCGAACAGAACGACTTTCTTGGAGACAGGAGGGTAGTGGGCCAGTCGAGTTCCAAAGCTTGCAGCCAGGTCACCTGTAGTTCCGGAGACTGGCCAGACAACGTTGTACAGAAGCTGGCCGCCATCAACTAGCACCACGTCTGGAGCAGATGGAGTCTTGACAGAGACACCGAGAGAGTGGACGAGCACGGCCTTGTCACCCTTTCTCAAGCAGCCGTACTCGTCGATCAGGGCTGGAGGGACAGGACTCAGTTCAAACTGGAAGACATCAGCCATATCAATGCCGCGCTGCTGCCCCACGACTATCAGCCGCCCGAACAGTGTCTCGACGTCGTAGATGGCCTTTCCTTTGACAGTGACTGCCTTCTTGAGCGACTCCATTGTTTTGACCTTCTTCTTTATTGTCTTGTGGAATTCGCTGCTCAGCAAAGTGGAGAAATGCCTGCTCTGCTCACCCCCAATGGCCAATGCATCTTGAACGTTCACTGTGTCTGATGCCATTGCAGATGTTATAGACACCTAGTTGCTGGTCATTGAGGGGGTGACTGTACTTTTCCAGTTCCACTGCAATCTTCCTCCGATCGGTCTCGTCCAGTCTCCTTCTTCCCTCCCCTTCCTCCTTGTGCTTATTCTTGTTATCCTCCCCATCTGCTCTACCATGTGACATCTGCTCCTCCCCAGCTTCATCGTACATATGTTCCATGGCGATATCAAGGTGGGCACACACACTGAAACTGTTCACCCACACAGCCACTTGCTCGGCACTCGTTGAAATGCCCTTCATACCTCCAGAACCCTTTCCTCGCTTGATATAGGTTTGTTCTCCAAACTGATCTGCTGGTATTGCAGTCCCGCCATCCGAATGCCGACAGACGTGCGCACCTGCCAGTAGGTCCTGCTTAGCACGCTGGGGAAGGTGCTCCATCTGTCGCACATACCAGCTCAGGTAGCGAGCATACTTATGATGACCTGCTGCGAAGAAGTATGGCAGCATTGCCTTAAGACAGTGTTGTTGGAGAAGGAAGTCACCATTTCGCTCTGCGCGTAAGAACATGAGAGACAACAGTGTAGGCTTAATAAGGCAATCCACCCATAGCCTCCCGGTTGGGTGTTCTCTGGCCGTCTCCAGGTAGACATCCAGCTCCTCATAAGTCTTGGCACCATCCGAATAGAAATTCTTCAGCAACACGGCAGTGATGAGACGGTATGCACGAAGAGCGTTGGTCCAGGCCTTTCCGGATACTATGCTGGTGATGCCAGCAAACGCTGCGCTGATGAGAATCTCCACGCCAGATGCCTTCATCAGCGTTCCTACACAGCCCAAGAAACTCATGATTGTGTGCATCATACCCGGGTGTAATATTACGTTGGTCCAGCGCAGCGGGTCATTCCATTGAATTAGGCATGCAGTCTGATACAGTTGGAGGTCGACTGTGAGGTGGGTGTACTGCATCCCAAAAATATTGAGAATCCTCTCGAGATACACAAGTGTAGTTAGTACAGTGTCGGGGTGAGCAGGTGGTGAGTCGATCATCGGTCCAAACACGACCAGTATCTTGGGCATTTGGGCAGAACCTGCCACCAATCGGTCTTGCTGAGCATTGAAGCCTGCCCACTCAAGTGGCCTGTCGTTCCCGTGAACTTGCGACAGCCATGCCGCATCTCGCTGCTGACTGAAGATTACTGCCGCGGACTGAAGGTGCGACTCTTCAGTGGACAAAGCTTTCGTCAGAAGCAGAGGTGGGTTCACCTTGGAAGGCCCCGTGTAGTGCTCCAGCTGTATACACTGCTGCGTGAATCGCACAGAGGACGCTTCGTGTTTCTTGATTCGGGGGATATTCAGCTGCATCACGCCTATGTTTCCTGTGTCGATGATACCGGTTGGATGCTGGGTGTACTCCATCACCATGGCGTGGGTGCTCTTCATCCCATTGGGGCTTGAGATGTACAAATCGTAGTTGTCAGCCCAGCTGAAGATAGGGCCGATCTCCGTGCTTAAACCGAGTTTCTTGTGGTAATGTGAATGGTTGTCCAACACAAACTTGGCCACTGACTTACGGAAGCGCAGGACTTCATCGTATGTGCTTGTGATGCCATGCTCATTGAGAGTCTTGATGAGCTCTGAACTACCATGCTTGTGGTGTAGTTTTACAGCGAGCCCGAGTGTAGTTTGGTTTCTGCCAGCACCACAAATGTGTTGCTGAATGCACTGAGCCAACGTTAGAGATGGCTTGGTGATGGCGCCTTCTGATACAAGACTACATACCAGTTTAAGAAGAGTTGCACTGGTGCTCTCAATGACCTTGTGACGAGCATAGTCACTGAGATTGTATTCCCCAGGCCTATTTGTTGCCCTGACCTCGCTGCGAATCGTCCTTGCTAGCTTTTCCACATCATCTATTTCGCTGCTGCTACTGCTTTTCTTTGCAATTTTGATAAACTGTCCGAGGCTGGCTTTAAATCCAACAACGTTTTCACAACCCTCAATGTGCAGTAGAAGCAGTTTGTCGCCGAAGTAGGCTGTGATGCTGGACAGGAACTGTCTTCTTGACTCAGTGCCCGAGGCAGCGACGTAGATGGAGTAAAGCTCCGATGTCGTCCACGTCTCTGTCATGTTTTCAGCCATCGTCGTAACCACGGACCTCAGTGCCTCCTCCACAGGCGCCATCATGGGTGGTCGAGATACAGGAACAACTCGAAATTGATCGTAACAGGGCACATGGTATTGTGCATCAGAGGCAGGCAGATCAATGACCCCATGGAGTCGAGCAGCTACCTCATTAGCCCACTGATCCTGTCTCTCATCACAGAGGTTCTCCAAGTGTTCCTTGAACGTAATATTACTACCTCTATCTAAAGTTGTACACTGTCTGACCCTCACCCAGCTGTGTGGGTTCTTACTGTCTTTTGGCTTACACTCATTCCCACAGAACAAACAGTCTCGCTTGAAAACAAAGTCACCACATTTAGACTTCAACAACCTTTTGAAACCACCACTGTCAGTCGGTACACGCTTTCTTTTTCCCTGTTCCTTGTTTCTACTCCTCGAAGTATAGGTACAGTAACATGATTTGTGAGCTAGAATATCACTTCCAGACAGAGTTTTGTACAGATCATCGTGCTTCACTTTGCTTGTAGCGATGATTTTCTGCACAGCCACCGTCTTGAACATTTGTAGATCTCGACTGCCGTTACATGGAGCGAACAGGCACTTCTCTCCTCCAGTAGCCATGATATGACGACTGATGTTGGGATGCTGATCACGCTGGTTCGTCACACTATGAAATGAGAAAAAAAGGTTTTAAAAAACTGATTGGAAAGCGTGGTGAGAACATGTAATGTAATGGCGGAACTTTGCGTGTTAAATGAACTCCTGCTCAACCTGCAAACAAATGTCAATGCAAACATCAAATGATACCCAGCTACATGTAGACAAATGAAACATACATGTACCTACCTGCCAACCCAATAAAATCTGACATGCTGGAATAGGCAAGCAACAAACCGCAGTCATATAATCCGTCAATAGAGGTAAATTTTCTCCTAATTTAGGTCAAATTTGACGTTTGAACTTTGATTTGACCTTGACATTGACCCCATATCCCAAAAATAACTTCAGAAATGGACTCCCCATCCCGGAAAACCCATAAAAAGAGGTATTACACGACCTTCTATGTCATCGAGATGAAAAGTTGAAAATTGGTCGAAATTCAAAATGGCTGAGGCCGCCATCTTAAATTCTGAAAAATGCTGAATGTTGCACAAGTAGCAACCAAGCTAATTTTGCTCTCCTAACCATATGAAATGCATTTCCACAAAAAAAGTTTACAGTAATTAACATTGCAGGGTAATGTATAGGAAGCATAGGGGCGGCAACTCGACTATATAGTCTCGGTAGTTTCTCAACCATTAAAACTATATAAAATTTAAAAAATATTTAATTAAAAAAAAAATTTTAGTCCCAAGTCATTTGGTGGAAAATCACTTTTCTTGTAAGTCAATTAACTTTTTACAGTCACTATATTAGTTTGCTTACAAGAATTTACGCTAGTCTTAACATTATTTAAGAGATCATCAGTTGTTTACCATGAAAAACTGTTTCGGGAATTTAAAAACAAAACAGTATTTTATTTTATGGCTTCTCAGCAGAGTTGATCAGACCCCACTTCCCTTAAAAGACAATATAAACGTTCCATATATTAGATGTATATTAGATTCCGTATATATATATAACTTAAATTCCTTTCTTGAATGTGGTAATGTCCCATGGCCTAATGGTTACAGTGCTTGCTTACGGAGTCTAGGTTGATTCTGTGGCAGGGGTTCGAACCGTGTGACCGTCCAAGATTATCATCCCTGCACTGATGAGAGCGAAAGTTCGAAACGCTAGAGTATGTAGGTCAAAATAATTTAATATTATTTATTTAAAATTATATTTATAGCAATAGAATTTGGTATATTCGGACTACTGTTCTCATTTTGAGTGTTTTTATCACAACGTTTCGGCCGATGTAACCTCCGACCTTCTTCAGGTGTACTTTGTCGAACTTGGGAATCTGGACCGAATTTCGAACCGAACCCTTTATTAAATCCACGGGGGTAGCATGCTCTCGTTCCATCTGCCATGACTGGGAAGAAGTCTTCAGTAATTCGCAATTCTTCGTATCGCCCGCACTGAGGATTGAACCTTCAACCTTCAGATGACTGTCACTTAGAACTGAATTGTACTATATATATATATATATATATATTTATATGTTCGGACTGCTGCCGGATACTTGATGTTATGGGGGGGGGGGGGGGTATCATTTGCCTTTTTTCTTCACGTGAGTCTATTCTTCCTGAATTATCAGAATTTTATCAGATCTCTCCTTTTGAGTCTCCCCAAGGTTTTTGAAGTCATTTTTTTTTCTTCTGTATCTTTTTTTTCCACCTTTGCACTGTATGAGTTGTTTCTACATATATTTCTATTGCAAAAGTCAGTTTTTAATGTGGGGAAATCCAGCTCCCCAAAAAGGGGCACTCTGAAACAAAAATTAAAATTGCCTCAGTCTAGAAAGACCTCTTCTGAGCGAGGACAGAATAGCCAAAAGGCAAGATTACAATAGTGCTGCTAAGTAATGTGTAATAGTGTATTTTCCATTTTTTTTTTTTTCAATTTTTTGTAGAATATTAAGAGGTTTGACGAGAAGAAACAATTGACCAACTCAGAGTTGATAAATGGGGAAAGAATTTCAAGTGCTCCTGGATCGAGAGTAACATTTGCTTGGAGTGTCCATTGTTTTTTATTTTGTTGTTGTTGTTTTATTTATTTATTTTTAAAGTTTCAAGGGTCTTATCCTTCCTCTTGTCATTACTGACCCATTTAAGCATCCGGGGTGAACATTTTAGATTAGAGACACTGGTGTACAGTCTTCCATTTAAAATGTTACTTTAGACTGTCCAGCAAGAAAGACTCGCCAACATTTTGGGGACTGGCATACACACAAAACAATTGTCATAAAATACAAAAGTAATGTGACTGTATATATAAATCATTCTTAAACCATAAGACACAACTTTTTGCTTTAAAAAATAAAATTGACCATAGGAATTTTTTGAATTTTTTTTTAACATAGTTCACCCCAAACAAGGCAGGCAGCCACTGTAGACGTAAGGGGCTACTGAGAAAAAAGAAAAGGGGAGACGGTTGGGGCGGTCAACCTAAACTGTAATCTGCACAGCGAGATGTCTGTTTACATTAATTTTAAATTTCTGCATATCAGTACTGTCGGGGAAACAGGGGGCAGGGAGAGAGTTCCAGAGGCCAGCAGCACGAGGAAAGAAGCTATTTGAGTAGAAAGCTCTCTGGCATCTGGGGACCTCCACAGTGAATGGATGGGATTTAGTTGATTGTCGAGTTGGTCTAGTAGATTTTTGTCGAGGGGGCACCAGAGTAGCCAATTCATCGGAGCATAATCCATTGAAGTATATATAAAACAAGCACAAGGATGCTACATTGCGGCAATAGGACAGGGGCTGGAGCTTGGTTGACAGTGAGGGACCTATTAGGTTGGCGATTCTTTTTTGGACCTTGTCAAGGAGGGAGAGAGTAGTAGATGATGCACCAGCCCAGATGTGGCAACAATACTCCATGCATGGGTGGATGGTGGCTTTGTAGAGATACAGGATAATGTCAGGTGTGAGGAGTTTACTAGCACGGTAGAGGGAGCCAACCTTCTTTGCGGCAGCCTTGGCAATGTTTTCAATGTATTTGTTCCAATTCATGTTACCTGTGAAGGTTAGGCCGAGGAGTTTGAATGATGAACTCTCGGGTAGGGTGTTATTTGCCATGACAATCGGTGGTTGCAAAGGTTCCTTGTAATTATTGAAGGAAAGGAGCTTTGTCTTTGCAGCATTAAATGTTACCATCCATTTATGACCCCATTCCACTACAGCCTGGAGGTCATTTTCTAAGGATTCAGCCATTGCCTCAGATATGTGCGCATCGGTTTTGCCCATATGACGAGAATAGAGCATGGTGTTGTCAGTAAATATTCCTATTTCAGCTGCAATGACATCAGGGAGGTCATTTATGAAAATCAGGAACAGTAGCGGTCCAAGAATGAATTCCTGGGGTACACCAGCATTTATGTCATGTTGCTTAGTAGAACAGCCATCGAGAACAACCTGGATCTTTTGTTTTGTTAGGAAGGATTTAATTATATTAAATATTTGTCCAGTAATACCATATGAGTGCAGTTTTAGGAGAAGCCCTTCATGCCAGACCTTGCCAAAGGCCTTGGATACATCGAGCGCTACCGCCCTAGCTTCACCTGTCTTGTTATATAGATATATACAATTTTAAACGTATACGGAAAATAAAATAAAACTTTAGTTCTAAGAGAGACAACTCTTACTATACTCTTCAATTAAAAATATGAGTTATTCCCTTTGTTGATTTTGAAATCGGTCAAAATTGAAAAATGTTTCCATGTTATCAGTTATCCAGATGGAACTACATTTTTAAACAAATTGTAGCAAAGTACATTATTGTATGGTACAACAGTCAGAGTCAAAATTTGATATGTCAGCATAAATGTTATTTAGGTCCAACTTTTAAAAACTCGACATGACGAGAGTAAAGCGTGGTGTCGTCAGCAAATAAACCAATCTCAGATTCAATGTCATCAGGGAGATCGTTTATAAAGATCAGGAACAATAAAGGTCCAAGGATAGATCTCTGGGGCACACCAGCATTTATGTCATGTTGCTTAGTAGAACGGCCATCGGAACAACCTGGATCTTTTGTTTTGTTAGGAAGGATTTAATTATATTGAGTAATTGCCCAGTAATACCATATCAGTGAATTTTTAGGAGAAGCCCTTTATGCCAGACCTTGTCAAAGGCCTTGGATATATCAAGCACTAATTCCCTAGCTTCACCTGCCTTGTCGAGTGTATGATACATGCGTTCAGAAATGACCGTTAGGATGTCTGCAGTAGATCGTGCTTGTCTAAATCCATACTAGCGGTCAGTTTAGCATTAACTAAGTGCATGACTATCGCTAGATTGATTAAGGATTCAAAAATTTTAGCAAAGATCGGCAGTAGACTAATTGGGCGGTAGTTCTGAGGATCGGTTTTGTTCCCAGAATTCTTGCAGACTGGTACCACAGCGGCAATTTTCCAGCTATCAGTGGAGCAAGATTCAGCTAGGCATTTATTGTAGAGTTTGGAGAGGACAGGGGCCAGTTCAGCAGAGCGTTTCTTTATTACTATTACTAGTATAAGATCAGGCCCACAAGCTTTGGAGGTGTCAAGGTTTTTTATGATGTCTGACCTGGTTATCAAGTGTGGCTTCGGTCCGCAATGGGAATTTAGGGAGGGGTGGTTTTCTGAGTCCAAAGTGGAGTTAGAGGCGAAATGCTGGGCAAGTAGTTCAGCCTTATCAGTTGCCGTGCAAACGACATCATTGTGGTTTAATAGTGGGGGAATCGTTAATTGACCATTGTTCACCACACTATTGTAGATTTTCCAGAAATCGCAAGTACCTAGTTTCTGTGACTGACTTATGGCAGCCGAATTTACGGAATGGTTGTTGCCTCTCAGCAATGGCAGCTGCACATTCCGAGGTGAACCATTGAGAAGAGTGGGGATTGCTAAAGAATTTTCGCATGGGGACATAGGCTTCAATGCCTGCTTTGATCCATTCAGTTAACTCATTTGCACACTGGTCATCAGAGAGTGAGAAGATTTCCTTCCATGGGGCATCACTGATGTGATCTCTGATGGACTCAAAATCAGCCTGCTTGTAGTATCTCATTGTTTTGAGCAACGGCTCATCAGCTTTTGGACAACTTTTTTTTTTCAATTATTAGCACAATATGATCAGCATTTCCAAGTGGGCTATGAGCTTTTATCACACAAGCCTCAGGCATTGAGGTCAAGAACAGGTCTAGAAGTGAGGCTTGCTGGTCGGGGATGCGGGTCGGGAAATCGACAGTGTGAGAGAGGGAGTGAGCTAAGAAGAAATTATATGTAGAGTTGCCGGCTGCGTCAGTAAGGCTGGAGAATCCCAACCAGTCACGGTGGTGTGCATTAAAATCCCCAAATACATGTATCTGAGCGTTCAAGTCAAGTAAGAGTGCTCTATCTATGATTTCAGAGACAGAGTTTAGCAGGGTACCGTCCTGGATCAAAGGGGAACGGTATATGAAATATAATTTACTAACGCTGTGATAAAGTCAATCCAAAGCAGATGTAGGCTTGGTCATCTGTTTCTAACCTATGCTCTCTAGTCAAGGGGAGAGTGTTCCGAACATAAACTCCTAGCCCGTGCATATGTTTTTCAGAATCTTTACGGTAGAGTGGGAGGTAGTCAGTCATGTCAATGTGGTGAGATGAGATTGAGGATTGAAGGTTTGTTTCACTTAGTGCTAGGATATCCGGGAAGTTTGTCAGAAGAAAGGTTTCTACGTCGTTGATGTTGGTTCTATTTGTGAATGCTAGCCTCAAGGGTGGAGGCGAAGCTGTTTTTTGCTGGATGTCTGGTTTAGGTTTTATTTTTTTGTAATGACATGTTTGTTTTGTTATAGATTGGGTTGGGCAAGGTGGGTGCTTTTTAGATGCCAATAAGCTCACACAACCAGTCTATTAGTCGTGACCTGGTCCATGAGGGTTGTGGCCTCGGGAAAGCCCACCGGAGATAACCGCAGGGTCCCTTTCCATGCGCGACATGGCACATACAACTACCCATGGTATTATGCAACTGATGATGAAGTAGCCACTCTTGGCACTACCCAAGAGTTTGGGCTCCTGTCCTGTCAGTCGGAAACAGCAGCCAGACAAGCTGTCTAACCTGTCGGAACAAAAGCGACCCAGACTGGTCATGTAAGACTTAATGACGAAAAACCTTTCCCCAAGTTGGCCAAATAGAGAAAAAGAGAAACGGCGTTCATTGTTCTAGTAAGGAAATAAGATCAGACACTGGGTGTTTTTGAGACGTACTGATAGTTTTAGACTCAAAGAAATTGTCAGACAATATACTGTGCCTTTTTTGAATGGCGAAAGGAGTCGTTTAGAAAAAAGGTGCCTATAGCCTTCGTATATATTATAATGATCCTCGTCTTGATGTAAACTTTGCTCAGATGAAGGACCTTGTGATTACAAATGCTAAAATTACAATTAACTAGCCATAAAAATGCAATTTAAATTGCTCCTATTTACTTGCCTTCCCAAGTAGCTTTTTAATGTGGGGAAAATCCAGCTCCCCAAAAGGGGGCATTCTGGATTGGAACAAAAAATGTAAAATTGCTTTAGTCTAAAAGGACTTATACTTCACTGACCGAGAACAGATAGACTAAGTATAGTATCAGAACTACACTTTGAAATTGTAAATTAGTCGTTAAAATGTCATTAAAATCAGCAAATGCATATTAAAAAAATATTAAAATTACAATTAAAACTTTTAATAGTCATTAAAATTATCATAAACATATGAACTAGCCATTAAAATGTTAATAACAAGGGGAAGTGAAGAGACAATAATTTAACGCATTTGATTATTTCAAACACAGAAAAAGCCAGTATTAATTTCTGGTATGTGAGATGCCGCCAGAAACATTTCGTTTGTTGGGCTTGTTTTATGGCATATCAACCCTTTATATGACCACATTACAATTCGACTACATGCAGGTGGCAAAAAACATCTCATTGGAATTTAAAGCAAGGTAAAGGGGTCATTTTACGTTAAAATTATACCTAAAAGTGCCTAAGTTTATTTTTTATAACTAAAAAGTGCCCAAGTTTTTTGGGTTTTTTTAACTTATGATCTGAAAAGTCAGTGCTTAATCCTAGAAGAGAGGTGGTTAGGGTGAGCGTCACATTGAAGGTCACGGTTGTATACGTCCGTCCAAAACAAAACTGCGTGTTTACACGACGAGCCGCAACTTTTTCAATTAAGTTTGAATCAAAAAGCTAGGTTATATCCTGATCAAAACTTGGACGTAAGTAGTACTTAACTTTGGAGTAACTAGTATTCAACTTTGAAGCTACTAGTACTTAACTTTGAAGCTACTAGTACTTAACTTTGAAGCAAGTAGTACTTAACTTTGGAGCAACTAGTGCTAACCTTTTAAGCTACTAGTGCTTAACTTTGGAGCTACTAGTGCTAAACTTTAGAGCTAGTAGTACTAAACTTTGGAACTACTAGTGCTTAACTTTGGAGTAGCTAGTACTTGAGTTTGGAGCTACTAGTACTTAAAGTTGGAGCTACTAGGGCTTAACTTTGGAGCTACTAGTACTAAACTTTGGAGTAACTAGTGCTAAACTTTGGAGCTGCTAGAACTTAACTTTCGAATACCTAGTACTTAAGTTTGAAGTTACTAGTACTTAACTTTGGAGCTACTAGTACTTAACTTTGGAGCTACTAGTACTTAACTTTAGAGTACCTAGTACTAAAGTTTGAAGCTACTAGTACTTAACTTTGGAGCTACTAGTACTAAACTTTGGAGCTACTAGTGCTTAACTTTGGAGCTACTAGTGCTTAACTTTGGAGCTAGTAGTACAAAACTTTGAGACTACTAGTGCTTAACTTTTGAGCTAGTAGTACTTAACTTTGAAGCTAGTAGTACAAAACTTTGAAGCTACTAGTGCTTAACTTTGGAGCTACTAGTGCTTAACTTTGGAGCTACTAGTGCTTAACTTTGGAGTAACTAGTACTTGAGTTTGTAGCTACTAGTACTAAAATTTGGAGCTACTAGGGCTTAACTTTGAAGCTACTAGTGCTAAACTTTGGAGCTACTAGTGCTTAACTTTGGAGCTACTAGTGCTAAACTTTGGAGTAACTAGTACTTAAGTTTGGAGTAACTAGTACTAAAATTTGGAGCTACTAGTGCTAAACTTTGAAGCTACTAGTGCTAAACTTTGGAGCTACTAGTGCTAAACTTTGGAGTAACTAGTACTTAAGTTTGGAGTAACTAGTACTAAAATTTGGAGCTACTAGTGCTAAACTTTGAAGCTACTAGTGCTAAACTTTGGAGCTACTAGTGCTAAACTTTGGAGTAACTAGTACTTAAGTTTGGAGTAACTAGTACTAAAATTTGGAGCTACTAGTGCTAAACTTTGAAGCTACTAGTGCTAAACTTTGGAGCTACTAGTGCTAAACTTTGGAGTAACTAGTACTTAAGTTTGGAGTAACTAGTACTAAAATTTGGAGCTACTAGTGCTAAACTTTGAAGCTACTAGTGCTAAACTTTGGAGCTACTAGTGCTAAACTTTGGAGTAACTAGTACTTAAGTTTGGAGTAACTAGTACTAAAATTTGGAGCTACTAGTGCTAAACTTTGGAACTGCTAGTACTTAACTTTGGAGCTACTTGTACTAAATTTTGGAGCTGTTAGTACTATACTTTGGAGCTAGTAGTACTAAACTTTGGAGTAACTAGTAACTTTGGAGCTACTAGTACTTAACTTTGGAGCTAGTAGTACTAACCTTTGGAGCTAGTAGTACAAAACTTTGCAGCTACTAGTACTAACCTTTGGAACTACTAGTGCTTAACTTTTGAGCTAGTAGTACTAACCTTTGGAACTACTAGTACTAAACTTTGGAGCTACTAGTAGTAAACTTTGGAGCTACTAGTACTAAACCTTGGAGCTAGTTGTACTAAACTTTGGAGCTACTAGTGCTTAACTTTGGTGCGTCTAGTGCTTAACTTTGGAGCTAGTAGTACTAAACTTTGGAGCTACTAGTACTAAACTTTGGAGTAACTAGTTCTTTCCTTGGGAGCTACTAGTACTAAACTTTGGAGCTACTAGTACTAAACTTTGGAGTAACTAGTTCTTTCCTTGGGAGCTACTAGTACTAAACTTTGGAGCTACTAGTACTAAACTTTGGAGTAACTAGTTCTTTCCTTGGGAGCTACTAGTACTAAACTTTGGAGCTACTAGTACTAAACTTTGGAGTAACTAGTTCTTTCCTTGGGAGCTACTAGTACTAAACTTTGGAGCTACTAGTACTAAACTTTGGAGCTACTAGTACGTAACTTTAGAGCTACTAGTGCTTAACTTTGGAGCTACTAGTACTAAACTTTGGAGCTACTAGTACTTAACTTTAGAGCTAGTAGTACTTAACATTGGTTATGTGTGCGCGGGGAAGAGCGAGGGCGATGACAGTCTTTGAGTACACGAGCATTCAATCCTTTGACACGACAGGGACGCATGCAAAAATTCATTTTCCTCTTGTTCAGACGCCCAAATAAACCATAATAGTTGCTTCTTTTTTTTTACAACTTTTATTCAAGCTAGAAATTACTTTAAAGTTAAACAAACAAGTCGGTTATTTTTTCCAATATTCCATTTATACGAAATGGCCAGCATGTTCGAAATTGAAAGTGATGTTTAAAACCTTTAAAACTGATCATTAAAAGTTATTTATCGCTTGGCTTTAGTATTTTAAAATAAATATTTTCCGATTTTACATCATTTTTTTCTTTTCGGTTTATTTTATTTTTATTTTTTACTTTTCAAAATGGAATTAACGTTAACGAGGGCAGAGTTAAACACAAGGTGTTGTTCTAATGTGGGGAAATCCATCTCTCCAAAAAGAGGCACTTTCGATTGGGACAAAAATTTAAATTGCTTCAGACTAGAAAGATTTTTCTTTCACTGACTGAGGACAGAACAGATAAAGTATAATATCAGAACAATACTACACTTTAACGTTAATTCTATTTTGAAAAGTAAAAAAAATAAATAAACCGAAAAGAAAAAAATATTGTAAAATCGGCAAATATTCAGAGCAGGCGCTTTTTATTTTTTAGATATTCAAAGCATACGATTTTTTCTTCAATTTTAAAAGGGCTATCATTGATTGGCTAGTTTGAGTCGGTGGGCGGCGGTGGGCTGTCGGCGGCGGGTAAAGTGCTGCCGCTTAATAATTAAACTGACTGATATATATATATATATATATATATATATATATATATATATATATATATATATATATATATATATATATATATCGAAAGACATTTCTTCAAATAGATCTACATATCTGATGAAAGCGGACCACCGTTTGAAACGTGTTATATAAAATTATAAAATGATAAAACAACAAAATAATAAATAAATGTTGAAAAAAACATTCTTCAAATGTTGGTAGCCTTACTCCTTTACATATATACTTTTCTCTCGTTGGAACTGCACTAATACTGCACTACCCTCTTTTATATATATATATATATATATATATATATATATATATATATATATATACAAAATCTGCGACACTGGCATGTCAATGTTATCGATCAACAGTTGTTATAAACTGAGATCTCATCAGGCAGAGTTAAAATCCGATCTTAACCTTAGATCATATTTGAATGTTTTTTTTATCTATATACGTATACGTTTCATTCTTTCGGGAATCGTAAGTGTAGAGATGATTATTCATACCGGTCGTCGAACTCGAACCCCGGAACACGCGTCATGTTTCAAACTCAAACTCCGACGTCTTAGCCCACACAAGTCAGCGATTTAAAGACAGCCGTCGTCAAAGTGTTCGACTATTGAAAGGAAAATGCATTAAAGCCACGACGACAGCTGTGCTAATACTACAGAACCCAACCTAGATTTTTTTTTGGGGGGGGGGGGGCGACAATATATATATATATATATATATATATATATATATATATATATATATATATATATATAATAATGGTAATAATCCAGGTGAAAAATATCCACAGGGTGGTAATCCGGAGAATTTTAACCGGGTTTATAAAAAGTGCTCAATATCAGAATAGAGCTTTATATATGATAATTTTATTTACACAGACATGTACAAAATCTGCGACACTGGCATGTCGATGTTATCGATCAACAGTTACTATAAACTGAGATCTCATCAGGCAGAGTTAGAATCCGATCTTACCCTCAGATCATATATATATATATATATATATATATATATATATATATATATATATGTATGTATGTATGTATGTATGTGTGTGTGTGTGTGTGTGTGTGTGTGTGTGTGTGTGTGTGTGTGTGTGTGTGTGTGTGTGTGTGTGTGTGTGAAATTTGAAAGAAACTCCGGGAATGATTATAAGTTTGTTAAAAAATAGTATTAACTGTGACATGATCAACGTGTTTACCAAATAAGCAAGTGACTGCACTAACTCCCCGGGTAGTTTTGCATTGTTTGTTTGTTTATCAAAAAGGAGATCTTTCTGCATTTTTGCAATTGCAACGATGTTTGCAAGTGCTGCTTGATTACGCCCCACCTTTTCTTTTTTTCTACCAAGATTTCTTTTCTTATTCACTTTTTTGCACCTTGTGTGGGACTCGAACCAAAAAATTGCACATTTCAAGTAATATTATGCAATTCCAAAAATGCAATGTTAAAAACAACAAAAAAAACTTAAAAAAAACGAAGAACAACAACATTCACATATTTACCAACTTTTTTTTTCTTTTCACGGAATATTTGCAAAAAATAATATTCGAAATAGTTTTAACGTAGTTAATAATTATATATTTAAAACAGCGCACTGCTCCCCTCTTTCGCTAACCTAAAATGTTAATCTCTATGTTAATAAAATTGTGTGACCACTTCTCGTGTGTCTGTGCATTTCTCGAGTCAATGTAACTTTGAGAATTATACACAGAGTTATTTTTGGATTTATTTACTATTGAACAAAGTTTTCAAATTAAATCCACCATAATGCATTTCATTTTTTTTGTAAACAGATCATCCATTTTAATCCTTTGTTGATAGTTGAAAAATAATTACTTTGTAACCCTTCTAAATTTGAAAGGAATTTGCAAGCATTTAAACTATCGAATAGAATGTCATTTACATTTGAACAACGTACTTTGAAATCCTCATCATCTATTAAAAAATTTAAAGTTTTGAAAGTTTTTTACCAATTTAACTGTTAAAGTCCTATTTAAAAAAAAAAATAAGAATAAGAATGTGTTTAAAAAAAAACGTTACAGTTAAATATATATATAAAAAAAAAAGGCGAAACAAAAATGAAAGTAAAGGAGGCCTACTCGGCGTTGCCCGGGAATGCCCGGGCAACGCCGAGTAGGTACAGCCAGTTTTAAATAATATTATCATGCAATTTCCAAATTGCAATGATAAAAAATTAAAAAGAACAGCCGAAGATTAATTATTGACATTTAATCATTTTCTCTCTTTGTTTATTGTAAATAAAAATAAACGCAAAACTCCCTAACTTTTCCTCCCCCTTCTCTCTCATATATATATATATATATATATATATATATATATATATATATATATATATATATATATATATATTAATGTGAAAAATATATATTTTAATATATCTTTTATTTATTTTCTATATTTTTACTGTAGGAATATCAATTGTCCCTTATATAAAAGTTTTTTGTTTTTTTTTAAGAACAAAATTTTCGGCCGCGATCGTTCGTCAGTGTGTGTATATATATATATATATATATATATATATATATATATATATATATATATATATATATATATATATATATATATATATATATATATCGGCATTGTTTCCAGTCGTCTTTTACTCCTACTTGCCATTGGAATCAAGCAATGCCGACTCAGGAGAGCGGTTGTTGGAGATTGCGCAACCCTTGCAATTACAAATTCATGCGCGGGTAGCCTCAAGCGGGGCACTCATACGTCGAAATCGACGGGAGAGTCCATCCATCATATATATATATATATATATATATATATATATATATATATATATATATATATATATATAACATTTAAATTTGGAGGTGTTACTGTTTTCCCATTTCTAAACCAGACCTAGACTTTTAAACTTTAAGTTGTCTTTTTTTTAACTGTTCTTTTTAATTAGATATTTTATTATTTCTGAAACTTACAACCGTGTAAGTTTATTTAGAAGAGAAAAAAAATGATTTTTTTTTTTTTTTTTTTTTAGAAATTTACATTTTTGCAACTACAGAAAGTTTCTTTTTACTTTGATGTGAAAAAAAAGTAGTTTAAAAAATATCAAAAAGAAAAACGAACCAATTATTAAATTAACATTAAGACACCCAAACCGAATTCTATGATCCATTTATTTGCATTAAAAAAAGAAAGTAGCAATAGTTAATTTCGGTTTCTTTTTTTTTATTTTTAGGACTTTTTTTTACTCGGGAAGTCGTCAGAAGTACCAAAAAATCGCGTGGTAAAAGTTGTAATACGTAGTAGTAGTAGTAGTAGTAGCAGCTAAACTTTAATACATTTCAATATTTATAACGAAGGTCGAGAACGGCCTTGTTTTGTTTTTCTTTGTAAAGGACTTTTATTTTATTTACTATGACTGAAAACTGAAAAAATAAAAAGCCTATGTTGTAACTTTTTAATATAACACCGAAACGGGCACCTTGCTTGTTTTTATTTTTTATTTCGAGAAGAGGGGGAGGAGAAAAGACAAAACTTACACATTGCTCTTTCTTTCTTCGCCAGTCTCTCCCCCTCCCTTACTGATTAGTGCCTTTCTTTTAGAGAGAGAGAGAGAGATCGTTTGTTTCACTCTCTCTCTCTCTCTTCTTGTCTGACTTTTTTTTTTGTCGTCATTCTGAGCTAATAATTTTGTCGTCGTCGACGTCGACGTCATGTCCATCAACTTCGCGACTATGTTCGTTATCAATACCGACATAACATTCGGACACGTTCCTCCTGTTTATTTTTCAAACTTACCCCTTAGTATTCATACCAAGGAATTATTCTAAAAACAAAAAGGCAAAAAAAAAAACAACAACAAAAAACACCCTCGTTTTTGGGGGTTAGCCCCCGTCATCAAACCAAATGTTGTCGCCATACTCAATTTTTTCTTATTAAATCACAAAATTCATGACATTCAAATTCATCTTTTTTGTTATAAAAAAAAACTCTTAAAAAAAAAAAAAAAAAGTACCGACTCTTATGTCTGAATTTTGGGTTAAAATAAGAAACAAAAAATACAAGTTTTTTTTACACGCGTATCCTGCGATTTTATGCAGGTAACTTTATTTTCTGTTTCTGTAAAATTTTAAAGTTTATTTATAATTTCTGTTGAGAAAAAGAAAACAACCTAAAACCATGACGAATACGTCGACGGATTCTTGGCCTCCGCCGCCTTCGCACTCTTGGTATCGAAAAGGTAAGCGATTATCATTTTTGGACGTTATTTCTTTCAAGTTTAACAATACGACGTTTTACATTGTAACAAATAGCATTTTAAAACATCTATTGCTTTTAAGTAACTTTTATTTCATGCGTTAAAACATTGCGAAAAATATTTTTTTTTTTTTTTAACTGGCACTTCGCTTAAAAACTAAGTTTAAAAAAATAAATAAAAATGCACATCGCACCGGTCCATAAAAATGAAATGAAAACATACACTTCATATATATATATATATAGGGCCTATATATATATATATATATATATATATATATATATGGCATTTTGGTCTCTTAAAAATGCACTTTATTCAACTTCTCAAGAAAAGGGAAACTTCAAAAGTTTTTCTACGATTACTTAATTCTATTTTTATTGTCTGATGTTCCTCCCATTTACTTGCCTTCCCATGAGGGTAAAGTTAAACACGGTGTCGATTTTTAATCTGGGGAAAATCCAGCTCCCCAAAAGGGGGGGGGGGAACTTTGAAATCGTAACAAAAATTTGCCTCAGTCTAGAAGCACTTCTCCTTCCTTCACTGACCGAGGACAGAATATACTAATTGTAGCATCAGAACAGATACTACACTTTGTTCCTAGCCAATTGATGTTTATTTACATTGATTGCGGACAAGGTTAGACACATGGTCAGTTTATAGTGGTGAGGGGGGGGGTCTGCCACTCCATCCCCTAAGAAAAAAGGGGGTCACTTTGGATTGATGCAAAATTTGTTGTGATCGGACCCGCCGGTATTTCCTTGCAATAGACCTGCGATGAATCGATCCCCTCTTCCCGAAGAAGAAGGTAATGCCTGTGAGGATGTCCTCTTACGACTGAACAGAACCACACTCCACTCTGACAAAAGCCCGAGAGTTTGCCTGTGCCAGATGTGAGAAAAAGTTTAAAGTTCCCCAAAAAATTGTTTATTCTGGCAGAGATTAGAGACGTTCATTTTAAAAACTGAGGCATTTTATTGTAAAACAAAAATGTTGCCCAAACTATTGAATTTATTTTTCTTAAATGACTATTATCATAAATGTCCTGAAGTAAAACAACAACTTTTAAACTAACAAACGATAATAATAATAATAATAATAATAATAATAATAATCCGAGTTACATTTTCATCTCGTTCAGAAACATTTACTTTAACATAGAAATGGTTCAATTACTTCCTAATATAATCACATCATAAATAAACAACTCGTACAGTCTGTTTCAGATTTTCGGTGAACACATTTTTTACAGAAAATTGAATAAAAATAAACAATTTCGGGAGATGGGAGGATTTTCTAACGTTTAATTCCTATTAAAGTCAGTCACGTAAACGTTTTAGACTGACATAAGTTTTGACATTGTCTACTTCAAACAACACATTTTATTTTCACTTAAAACATGTTTTAGTGTATATTAAGATTCGATGCTGAATTTCACTTCCGGTTACCCCCCCCCCCCCCCATGTTAAGAATAGCTTTTTAAATAATGTTATTTAGAAAGCCATTCTTAACATGGAGAGGTGGGGGTGGCTTGGTTTTAACTATTCTGTACTTTCACCTAACAATTTAATAAACAAAAGATACCGTAAATATTCAATTAAAAAACAAGTCAGCAACCGGAAGTGAAATTCAGCATCGAATCTTAACACTTATTAAAATAATATTTAAAACGCTTAAGTTTCATCGTACACGTAAAACGCCGAAATGAAAACTCGCCAAGAAAAGTAATCGCCATGTTTATAAACAATTTGAGAAAGAGGCTAAGAGCGCATAACCTGAGTTTATACTTTTCTAGTTAAGACAAGGAACCATTTTCTTTTAATAGTAAAAATACAGAAGCAAATAAAAATGTTCAACCAAAATAATGGTATTTATTTTCTCTTGTAAATCTTGGCGCTTGTACAGTTTAACATCCCACGGTAATTATTTTCATTTTAGGAGAGTTCTGTCGAGGCCACTGTAACAGCGTACACGGTTCTGTCCGCGTCAAGGGAAGAGTTAACAAAGCTCCCCTCCCCATCTTAAAAATGGCTTTCTAAATTTGCCGAAGGATATTAAACTGTACAAGTGCCTAAATCTTTACTATCACACCTCCTCAAAAACTTAAAATTCTACAATATTTATTTATTTATTTATTTTTATTTTTTTGTGATTACACGTAAACACCCTGAAAATATTTTTCTAAAATTAACTATTTTAGATTTTACGGTAGGGGAACACTTTCCTATATAAATTTAACGTTAAATGAGCACCCACTTCCTGCCCAGTTAGTGTTAAATCGAGACGTATAACCGAATGGTTTCTTAATTTTGAAACGGAAAATTGGGGTGAGGGCATTTTTCTACTCATCCAATTTAGTTTTTTTCTGTTTTAAATATAAATGGGCGGGTGGGGGGGGGGGTAATTTTTAGATTTTTGTTTTTGGGTGGGAGGGCTTTTTTATTCTGAAATTAGCCACCACTTGCCAAATAAAAATGACCATGATGAAAAATATTCGTGTTTGGCTAAGTAAAAGTGATGATAACGAACGTTAACAATCTACACAATACGAGCCGGACTTCTTTTTAAATTCTTACCCTAACCCTAAACAAAGTTTTAGTTTTCAAAGTCGGTTTAGTTCGGTTCGTATTGTGTAGAAGCATCAGAACTCTATTCGGCTTTCTCCGGAATCTCGGAACTAACTGCCTACGTCAAGACTTCACATTTTTGGATACCTATTCGTAAAAAGCACTAAAAAAAATTGCGGCAGGGGAGGGCAGAAAAAATGTATCCTAAAACATTAAGTATTGTTTCCGCACTTTATTTTATTGTATGGGGAAAATGCCCCCCCCCCCCCCAAAAAAAAAAATAAATAAATAAATAAAATAAAGATATTAGCTTAGTTACCCCACACCTACTTCCACCTAATACAGATTTGGATTTCCCTAAAATATTTTTAAAACATACGCATGAAATCTGAAGGAAAACACGTTTAAAATGAGTAAATATGTTAGTATAATCGAAGTTTTTACAAGATGGCGTCATACTTGAACCGAAAGTAGGTTATTATGTAAAAGGCGGACTGATTTTAGGTTACCTGAAACGAAGTAAGCACTTTCATCATTCCCAGAATAGTATTTAATAATGGCTATCTCATCATATACCTTTTACTTAAGCCATGTTTTAGTATTTAAAAAGGTTTTAAAACGTTAAAGCAAGTTTCATCGTACAAGTGAAACGCCGAAATGAAAATTCCGGGGGAAAAAAATAATCGCCATCTTTTAAACAAGTCAAAACAAGGCTAAGGGAACCTTTCTTTTTTTTTGTGAAAACATTATTTTACCATTTTCTTTTGTTGTTGTTGTTCAACCTAAAAATGGTAAAATGTTTCACCTTTTTTTTTTTTTTTTAATAAATGGTACCCTATTTTTTAACTAGGAAATTATAAATTTTGGTTATCATCCTTGAACTTGTTTATAAAGATGGCGAGTATATTTTTCCGGTCTAGTTTTAGTTCAGCGTGCCCTAATGATGACCCAGAAAACATTAATAACCCCAACATCGTCTCGCCACAGATCAGGAGCTGACTCTGATTCTCTTTTCTGGTGCAATAGGGAAGCTGTTGCCTGGGCATCCTCCTGGGTCTTTGCGGCCCATATCATAACAAATAACACACTAGGACTAACACTGTACAATAGTAATAAATGAAAATTGGCTAGTCAGAAGCGAGAAAGAGATGAAATTGATAAACACAGTATAAGATGGGGGGCAAACAACATACAGTGAGAGAAATGTAAGAGATGGGTCACTTGGTGAGATAATTAGAACAATTAAAATGGAATTATTTTCAAACGTAACTCAATCCCAAAACCGAGGAATATTTTAACATGTATCTTATGCGATTAAAATATATAGGAAAAAGCCTTAAGGATATAAACGTTCGTTAACTGTTTTAGTATAATCATATTATATATATATATATATATATATATGTATATATATATATATATGCACGAGAGATGGACTTGGTACGTGGTGCGGCATTCACACTGTGGAGATTGAGCCAGCTTCCTCCAAAGGAGGAAGTTTCTAGGGAATATTGAATTCATAAATGGTCCTCAGTCGCATGTATATCCCGGTCAGGGGAGATGATGACATTAGTTTGTTTTTTTTGCAGGGAGGTGCCACCGTTCTCTTACGTATACAGCGCCTGGTATTCCCAAATGGTCACCCATCTGGTACTCACCAGGCTCAACGTCGCTTAACTTTGGTGATCTTACGAGAACCAGCTTTGTGTCAACGTGATTATGTCGTATAGATGAAACATGGGGCCCTTAGTCTAAGACAAAGGCATCCATCTAGGAGAAGGAAACCTGTTATGGCAACGAATATTTGCACCGTTCCTTTATTATTAGCACGTTTCATAAAACGCCTCCGTGTGGTGCAGTGCAAGCGATGTGCGACATGAAACGCGTTGAATGGCACAGGCGAGCTGACACTGCAGACGAACAATTGTGTACACTGTCCACTAGCTCGGCAGCCATAATTTCTATGTACAAAGTGTCTTTAAAGTAATGGGACTCGGTGTGCTGCGTGAGGTATGGACGAAAAGGAATAAGCGGATTATGTTATCCCGACTGATGTTTTGGGAGTCTGTAACTGTAATCTTAGCTTTCTCAACCATCGCATTTCTTTTATACATACTTTTGCTTATACCTGCTCACAATGTACTGAGCATCCGGAAATTCTTGGCAGAAGAGGACGTCACCATACTGAAACAACCTTCCTATTTGCCTTTTCTTGTTCTGTGTGACTTTTAAATTTCACCAAGCTGAAAAGAGTTATCCAGGTGATCTGTTCCATGTGGAGGCCATAAAGATGACAGAGTTGAGGTACATCTGAGAAGAATTCTTCAAGCAATGCACAGAGATAAGACAGAAAGATTGGAAAATAAATTAGACACAAAAGATGGGGGGCTACTTTGAAGGGGAAAACATAGAAATAAATTGTCAGCAGTCCCATTACTTTTCAGACAAACCGTATGTGTGTATATATCTATGCAATATAAAAATTATTAAAATATTTAATTTTATATAAGTTTTGTCTATGACTAATTGCGTCTTTCAGACAATAGAAGTTTTTTTTTTTTTGTTTATTTTGTTTGGTTTCTATTTTAAAAATAGATAAAATAACCCACTTTTTTTTTTTTTGCCAACATAATACTTTTGGGAATTTTTTCTTTCTTGTAATCAGATATCTTGTAACATGAAAAATATTTGTTTCTCTTCCCATTTTAGTGAAAAGGCAGAAAATAGTCATCCTTTCCGATCAACATTTTCATCTTCTTTTTCTCTTTTCTTTTTTATATCATCGCCTTTTCTGCCATGGCTCTTCTTCTCTGCATTCTGCAAATGTAAGAATTATTATTCTGATCTGCAACTTTTACTGTATAATGCGCCGTATGGCGGCCCTCTGCAGTAATTAATCGGATTAACATTTACCGTTGGATTAAAAGTACATCGACAACGTGAAGAAATTGGTCATAATCTAGTGTTGTCACAGAATAAATGTTTCTAAGGTGACTGTCACTTTCATGTCTACTGTAGTCAACATACCAGGTGTAGTATATGGTATGATAATCGCATTGGGAATGAAAATGGCAGTTACTATAGAAATCCGTTTGATGTTGGGGGGGGGGGCATTACTGGCCTCATGGATATCGTCACAGACAATGAAATTTGTTCTGCAGAGCTCAAATAATATTGTGTTAAATTATGCATTCAAATTTTTTGAACCAACCATTTACCCTCCCACGCGTGTTCGACTAATTGTATACAATTGTTTCCAATGGACATTGTTTCGGTAATAATAAAAAAAACAGATATAATTTTGGTTTTGAATTCCTCAGCAAATCTGTTGGTCATGACAGAGTAATAAACACCAAACAATATGCTGCATACACTCTTGGATAAAATGAGGGTATCTTTAAAATTTTGTGAAGACTTATTGGTTATAATTTGTGCCAAATAGTATTTACTAGCAGGGCTATCGGGGTTATGTATTTCCATAAAGTATGTAGATGACAGAAAAAAGTAAAACAAAACAATTTCTGGAATATTGTAATTTGAAATGTTTAAGTTGATTTTAGGAGAAAATCATGATAAAAAAAAAAATTTCAGTCTGGAATCGGCTCGTTTATCTCTGGCCCAATATCAGCAACACGGGGAAGGGGATTTTCCAGTTCAGAACACCGAGTGGAGAGATTAGAAATAAAACAACAAGCAAGAGACAACACAAAACAACCAAGTTATTATTTGAAAACATACTTATTTACAGTAAATAAATAAAGAAACAAGTAAAACAAGCCGTGCGTGCGTGCGTGCGTGCGTGGTCCCCCTCTGTATATGACTCGATGTGGTGAGTGTAAAATGCAATAAATTTGGGCAATTTTGGGCATTTTTGACTCTCCTTTGACCCCCTGGGGGCGCAAACCAAAATTTTTCTGAGGTCAAGGATGCTCATTTTATATCCAGAACAATTGCCTCTACGTTTTGGCCAAGTTTCAGAAAAATTGAATCGATGGATCAAACGTTATGGGAGAAAAGGGTCATATTTTGCCATTTTGGAGGCTTTTGACCCCCCTGGGGGCACGAACCAGATTTTTTCCAAGGTCAGCGATACGTATTTTCTATTAGGAACAATTGCCTCCACATTTTGGCCAAGTTTCAGAGAAATTGAATGGATGGAAGAAAAGTTATGGGGCAAAAAATGTCATTTTTTTTGCCATTTCGGGGCCTTTTGACCCCCTGGGGGGCTAACCAGATTTATTTTCAAAAATCGGAGAATGTCACTTTCTAACCTGACAAAAGTTACAACTTCAGGCAAAATTTCAGAGAAATTTAATCCATGGTTGTGGAGAAAAATCCAGACGGACGGACATGCCTCAAAACATAGGTCTCCCGATTTTATAAATCGGGGGACCAAAAATAAAGATGAGATATTATGTTGAAATCTAGCTACTATTATCTAATGAGCAGCAAAGATCATAGTGAACCATATTAAAACAGTCTATGAAAGAAAATGGATTTTAACTTAGAGAATGTTGATGGGTGACACAAGTACTCTACAAGAAGGTATAAAATTTCAACAATCAGGTAAACACAATATTCTTTTAATAAAAGTCAATACAGATAAAATAATAGGGCTAGCAAGTATCAAGCAGGGGGGGGGGTCCGAATAAAGGGTTGGCGCTATACAATCCTCGGGTCGGGTATAATCTCCGGTGTATGGATAAAAGAGTCACTAACAAATACAGGTTCTGATGGTCGGATAGAGTTCGTTTTCAGTTTTAAAATCCAATTTTTCTCTGTAGCAATAAGATATTCAATTCGGATTCGTAGCATGTAGAAATCATATTTGGCAGCAATATTCCTTTTTATGCTCACCTGGCTGCGAGACGAAAGACGGGTAAGGAAATTTTCTCTTTATCTTCCGTCTCTTCGCCTTTTTCTTTTTTATCAGCCACAGCTGGCCTTGCGTTAAGAAGATTCTGACGAAATCTCTGGTTTCTGTATAGGGCCATATATGCATGGCGGTCACGTGACCAATTGCATATGTGTTTTTCTGGTGAGGATTCGAACTTGCCATGACAAATACTTTTAATTAAGGTCACAACATACATCGTTTCAGGTCGGAAATAGGGTAGGGGAAAAGGGTTCACAGGAAATGGCACGCGCTTTCCTTCTCCTGTTTCATAGACTGTTTAAAAAAAGATAAAATATGACAAACTGATCTCTGCTTGTTCAAGGTAAAATTAATGAAAATATTCAGCTTCTAAAATCCTAACTCAGATACTCGTCATATGCGACACCTTATACTGATCAGACTCGCACTTACTCTTAGTCATTTTACCAGCATTCTCATACGGAGAGAACATTATTACATTTTAAACTATTTAACTCTTAAGTGCATTACCTTCTGAATTGCCCACCAGTATACTGTAAGTTGAAACCCACTTTTTCTCATAATTTCTGACATTGTATATTTAAATGTGTTCTTTGCTTGTCGGTTAGATATATTCTTTAAACCCCTTTTCCCCATGTTTGGCTGTTATTTTTTGTTTTATATTTCTTTCCTGTATTTATGTAAATAAGTACTTGCATTTCGAACTTGGTTGTCTTATGTGATGTCGCACTTGTTTTTTTATTGTTTTTCCTTTACTTTCACCGGGTGTCTTGAATTGGAGAACAATCCTCTGTTTTTGTTTTTTTGTTTTTTGTTGTTTGTTATTTAAATCAGAACCCTGGGTCTTCTACTTTTATTTTAGCTATTTTTATTATTGTGTTGCATAAAAGCTTTTGTAATTCTAACTAAAGTGGAGTGTAACACTAGTTAAAGCAAACAGCATGAATAAATATTTGAAAAAAATTAAGAAATTAATGCATAAAAAACCTTTACCAAAATGACTAGATTCAACATTAAATAACTGGAAAAGAAGTTGATATGCTACAAAAAACAAAACATTTATCTTTGTGACTATGCGCTGTAACTCTGTCAGACATTTTTTTTTTTGTCCGTTATATATAACTTATTAAAAATTACAAGTGCTCATATTTATAGACTCAAATACTCTTGCGCTTACTGACCTTGGATATGTCTGAAAATATTGACTGAAGAAATGTCAGGACTAAAAACAAGGATGCCAATCAGAAATTAATCCTCACAATCAGATGGATCTGTTGAGACTCTTAGCTTCAATTTGTTAGGAATCATTGCTTTCTCATTAAGACATGGTCGACCTCGTTTAGACTTATCCGATGGTGGTGTAGATGGTAATGTAGATGTTATATATCACTGATTGATGACACACCACTTGTTGGGGTCAGGGTTCATACCCCTGTTGATTCTGACAGCTGCAGTGTGATATGACCGCTTCTCGTTCTCATCAAGATTGCTGTATTCGATGGTGAATGAAGCTTTCGGGCGACCATTACGTTTTTTCTTAGGAAGCATTTCTTTTTATGGCCCTGAAAAAGATGATTTGATAGTAAATGTAGTTATTGACAGTTATTCAATGAATTGGTTGATGTCTCTGCAATGCTTCAATGCATTGCCATCTGATGACATAAAATTGAAAAATTAGAATTATAAGATTTTTAACTGTCAAAATGGATTAAAATATGTCAAAATTAGCCTTTACTGCTAATTTATGACATGGAAATGTATCAATAACTCCAAAATTGGCTCAAATTAGGCTGTATTATCAATTAAGTCTGCCTCAATATACTTAATTGGCACTGATTAACCTCATTTGTGACATTGATACTGTTGAGATCGAATAGGACTGTCAATTTAATCAAATGATGTTTATTTTGGTTGTATACAGTTCAACTAGATTCCAGCGTGCCCTCATTCAGCGTAAAACAAAAATTAAAATAGCCCTTAATCTTTTCAAATGAATAGATTGTGTTCCTACACCTAAAAGAAAGAAAAGCTATTGATTTGGTAGTTAAACAATCTTTTCTTCATATCTTTTAATTTTTTTATTTTTTTTTACGAAACGCAAGATTTGTGGCCAGAAATATTTACTGAAGTTTGTTGAGACTGGTTTAAAAAACTAGAAACGTTATTTTAGTGGATCTGGTGAGTGAAATAGTTCAATTGCTTTTCCCTACTCTACAGATGAAGAAATAAGCTTATTTTAGCCGAAAATTAAAAAAAATCTGGCAAAAACTTGTCATTTTCTGGACTGGTGACCTGCGTACACTGCAAAGTCCAGCAGTATCTGTGGTAGGTCTTATGCACTTTTTGTGCATATTTGGCCTGTACTGTCTCATCTGGATCGTTTCTGGTAGTATTATACCTTTTACCTAGAAGGAAACGGGCCTAGAAGGTGTACTTAAATATAAAATTGTCATAGAAAAATGGTAATTCTGGGCCCAAAAACGCCTGATTTTTTGGAAACACTAGAAAATAAACCCATAAAACCATACATATCCTGAAAATAGAATTAATACTGCATTTGTTTGGACAAAAAAAATCAAAGTAACAGGGTAAAATCCATTTGAACAGGATTTTTTTTTTTACAAAAGTGGAAAAAAACGTAACCCAGAGCTGAGGACGTTATTTTAAAGATATGTAAAGAACTAATAAGAACTCCTATTGCACTCATCTGTTTCATTATTTAAACAGAGAAATTGGAATGTAATGTTGAGATTGTAAGGCATACAAAGAAAAGTGATAACATCAATAAAAGGAGTAAAAGCTTAGAGGGAGAGATTGGACAAATTAGGATTAACTACTTTACTAGAAAGAAGAATAAGTCGATTTAATTGAAATTTTCAAAATTAGTAATGACATTGGTGGACATAATTTTAATTTTTTGTAAATATTCTCGATCTGGTAATTTATTGTCAAGGCAGATTTCAAAAATTAAATTTATTAGAAAATTGAATTTTTTTGCTAATAAAGTAATATATTTTTTAAAAGTTGCCAGATCAAATTAAAAACAGCAATTTTAAGGTGGAATTAGGTGAATTGAGAAATGTTTATTAAAGGGAGAGTTTATAAGAATTTTTTTAAATGATCAGATGAAATATTTAACAGAATTTGATCTCTCTAATATAATATACGTTGTCTCTGTTTTAATATATATATATATATATATATATATATATATATATTACTATGAATATTTTTGAAATATTAAAGTGTTTTTTCACCTACAGACGACGTCGTTTCAAACTCTTACCCTCATCAGTGTAGGAGTGGCTGTTGCATGGGCTCGAACGCCGTTCGTAGATTCAGGCTGGTTTCATGAGACAAATGCTCAGTACCACGTGGCCGCGGGAAATCGACACAGACAGTAATTGAAATTAAGATATACTTACCCGGGAGGCGGGGGAAGTGTCATGTCGTCTATAGTGTTCAACGCTGGAAAAAAATAAAATGTTTTAACAAAAAACTCAGAACTTTATTACCTCATTATATATATATATATATATATATATATATATATATATATATATATATATATATATAATATGCAAACATTGTTAAAAAATAACAGAATTCGCCTGTTTAATTATACCTTTTTTTTTTTTTCACTTTTTCTGATGGCCTTTTTTGTATTAAAATCAAAAAAATTAAAATTTTCCATCGGTTTCACAGGTTTCGTGAACGTTTTCGATTCTTTGTCGAATCATCCTGAGGTGTTAAAAGCAAATGAACAAAAAAGCTGGAGAAAAGAAGAGAATTTTAAAGACGGTGGAGAAACGCGCATAGAACGTTTTTTGCATTGTTCCAGGAAGTCGTTGACGATTTAAATTCAGCAACGCTGGATGGCATCACAGAACAAAATCGCATTACGTTAAGCATTTTAAAATGTTACCACTGGTTTCATATGTGATGTTAATTTTAGGTTGTTGTGGTTTTATTTCTTATGTAGATAGCTTCGAGTATTTTTAATTTTAATAAATGAGAAAATGCTGCCTAAATACACACTATATATATATATGAGGTAATAATGTTGTGAATTTCTTGTTTAAAACTTTATATGTATTTATGCAAACATTGTTAAAAATAACAGAATATTTCTGTTTAATTATAGCTTTTTTTATTTTTTTTTATTTTTCTGATGGTCTTTTTTTGTATTAAAATCAAAAAAATTAAATGTTTCACGATATATATATAATGAAATAATAAAGTTGAGTTTCTTGTTCAACACATTTTGTGTGTGTGGGTGTGTGTATATATTATATATATATATATATATATATATATATATATATATATTATAAATATACTTCAATGGATTGTGCTCCGATTAACTAGCTGCTCTAGTGCCCCCTCGACGTAAATATACTAGACAAACCCGACAATCGGCTAAATCCCATCCATTCACTGTAGAGTTCCCTAGATGCTGGAGAGCCTTCTACTTCAATGGCCTCCTGAACTCCCTCCCTGTTTCCCCGACTGTACTGACATTCAGAAGTTTAAAACTAAAGTAAACAGACATCTCGCTGCACAGCTCCCAAATTAGGATGACACCCAAAACGTACATCCTAATTCTCAGTAGCCCCTTACGTCTACAGTGGCGGCCTGCCTTGTTTGGGGTAAACTATATTAAAATATATATATATAGAGAGAGAAATGTGATACTTAGAAGGCAATACAATGCAGAGGTTTGACGGATAGACACAAGCTAGAGCAAATAAGACATATAATGGTGGAACAAATTAAATAGTTTCACCCTTAATACAATGTATGTATATATATATATATATATATATATATATATATATATATATATATATTTATTTATTTATTTTTTTTTTTTTTTTTTTCACAAACGTTGAGCACGTTCTGAAGAAGGGAAGAGTTCCCGAAATATATCATACAGAGTTTCCACCAGACCATCTTGATACAAGTATTACATAACATTGTAACATTGTGTAGATAAACAGATATGTGTGTTTGTGAAAAATATATATATATATATATATATATATATATATATATATATATATATGTATGTATACATTGTATTAAGGGTGAAACTATTTAATTTGTTCCACCATTATATGTTTTATTTGCTCCAACTTGTATCTATCCGTCACACCTCTGCATTGTATTACTTTCTAAGTATCACGTTTCTATATACTAATAAACAATGCTTCAAGCAAACTACATAAACCTGTTATATATATATATATATATATATATATATATATATAATGAGGCAATAAAGTTCCGAGTTTTTTGTTTAAAACATTTTTAATTTTTTTTATACGATCATTTCTACCATATTAAAACCTGCATTTTGCTTGATTTCGATGAAGTAAAGGAATGCTTAAAATGGTGATAAGTTTTGTAGCGATCAGTAGAAATATGGATGAAAAAATTGGGAAAAAACGTTTTTCTCTTGACAAAATAAATGAGCGGGAAAAAATTGCGCTATGCCTTATGCAAAGTTGAACGATGGTGTGACGTCAGAACTTTGAATTTTTATGGCAAATGTTTTTATTGTTTTCAGTTTTTGAATGCAAAACCGCTTTGATTTTTTTTTTTTTAAATTTGTTTTTATCAAGGAAAATGTTTTTAATGTTTTAAAAAATGTCCATTTAGTTGAACTTCCTGAAAATATTCTTTTATCTGTTTGTCATAACTTTTTCAATTTTCTTTGAATAAAATATCTCATTATTATAATAAGAAATGTTGTTCCTGGTCTAGAAAGCATTGTTTATATGGTAATATGAATTATTAAAGATAATGAGCAATTAGAACGCCATACAATGCATTTTAGTTTTATTAACTTTTATTTTTGAAGATGTACTTCATCATTAGAATTTCAAATAAAGATACATTAAATACCTTTTTTTTTTCTTTTCATCTCGATTTTGGTGTTATCAATTCGATGTTGTTGAAAGACTCTCATCCCAAATTCATTTCAACAACATTATTATTTTTAATAATTCATATTATCTCATTATTATATTTACAGCTCTTGTAATATCAGCATTATTGAGCTTTCAACCCACTTTCTGTGTTACATGCAAAGGAATATATTATATGTATATCGTTGGCGGCGGCGGCTCCCACTCGTGTCTGAGTATCAGGTTCTGTCGTCTGTCTATTATCCTCTTTATTAATGCTTATGAGTGATGTGGCTTTGAAGGCCCAGTCTATGGTGGAAGAACCGCGGACAGTGTTTACAGAGAAGAGTAGGGGAGGACGAAGTTGTTCATGCCACTCTCTTCTTCTCCTTCGTCTTGCCTCTTCATTTTCACTCCTCCTTTCCTCAAAGTCTGCGATGCCTTTCTCCACGTGTTCCGGTCCCTGGCAGTTTGTTCCCTCAAGGACACGTCTATGTTGGTTAGGGTCAGGGTACGCTTCAGCTGGTCTTTATAGCGCCTTTTTGGGTCTCCTCATGGTCTGGTCACATTGGCAAGCTCACTATATAGCATTTTTTGGGGAAGCCTAGATAGATCCATTCTGTGTACGTGGCCTGTCCATCAGAGGCGATAGTGGATGATGGTGGCTTTAACGCTGGTCACTGAGGCTGGATGTAAAATTTCTGTGTTAAGTGTATGGCTCTCCATTGAATTTTTTGCCGTTGTTATCCCATTATCGTCTGGTCCCAAATGCAAGAGCAGATAACTCATACTTTCCAAAATAGTAAGATATAGAGAGATAAGTTACTGCCTTTAAAATAGAAAAATATTTTAAAGTATTACTATTATTATTATTATTATTATTATTAGGTGGTATGTAACCACCTAACATATCCAATCTCTGATGAAAATGTTATTTTAAACCTAAGCGTGACAGAGTAAGCAATGGGCAGAGCCTCTTCTAGAGTTACTTAGACAAGTTTCGCAATGTTATTTCAAACTTGACCGTGACGGATAGATCGATAGAGACTCTAAAGAACCAGATTCTGCATGAAATAATCGGTAAAAAAAGATTTGATATTCTAAGGAAATGGAAAACATATTTACGTTGCTTATTTTTACGTGGCATAAGGTGAGAAATGTGAGGATCCTTATACGGATTGGACTTGTGTGTAGCTTAATAGCTAGATTAGTTAATTAAGAGTTGCACTACGCAGAGAGGCACCAATAATTGTGTGTGCGGCAATTGCATGCACACATGTTGTTCACTAGTGAAGACATGAAACATTATCAGTCTGGGAAAATTTGGCAGAGAAAAAAAAACAAGTTCTGTTTTTTTTTTGTTGTTTTTTTTCTTTTGTTAATATTTTGATGCAAATGGGTATGTGTGTTTTGAGGTTTATTTCATAACGGATGTTGTTGCTCGTCATATGACTGTTTATTTGTAATGAAACTGAACTTGTTATGCAATGTTCAAGTTCCGTCTGTGAAGTCGTCAGGGCAAATTTATTGCTTTGGGAGTCAGAGTAGTTTAAAATTGTCCAACTGTGACTCCAGAGAGGAGTGATACACGATGAAAAATATCATTATCAAAAATATCATTAAGTGAGGGTCGTGTTAAGGACAAAATAATCATCACCACTTAATGACAATATTTGCATTTAAAAAAATAAAAAATAAAAATAAAAATTTGAGTGAATTAGATTCCATTAATGTTGACCCCAACAGTTGAATTTAGTGTCTTAAAAAATATACTCATCCTTTATTTTTAATAGCAAAACGTTCAATATATATGTAATCTAGGCAGCATCTTCTCTTGCAGGCAAGCAAGTATTGTTGAATATAAGAGGCAACTCATGTCTAGATATCCTTTAGTAGATCCTTTCAATAGTCCGAATCAGGATCTTAGTTTTGGAGGGGAATTGGCTGATGAATTTGCCATAGATTTGTCTCCCATAGTTTAGATTGTCTCCCAAACAAACCTAAACCAGACACCCAACAAAAAACATCTTCGCCTCCACCCTTGAGGCTCGCATTCACAAATATCCGGGGACTTAGAACAAACATTAACGTAGAAACTTTTCTCTTGACTAACTCCTCGGATATCCTAGCTCTAAGTGAAACGAAACTTCAATCCTCAATTCCCTCTCACCACTTTGACATGACTGATTACCTTCCACTCTACCGTAAGGACTCTGACAAACATATGCATGGGCTAGGAGTTTATGTTCGGAACAACATCCCCTTGACTAGAGAACATAGGTTAGAATCAGATGACCAAGCCTACATGTGCTTTAGATAGACCCTATATCACAGCGTTAGTTACTTGTATTTCTTATACCGTTCTCCTTCGACCCAGGACTGTACTCTGCTAAACTCTCTCTGAAAGCTTAGATAGAGCACTCTCACTGGACCCGAATGCCCAAATACATGTATTTGGGGATTTTAATGCACATCACCGTGACTGGTTGGGATTTTCCAGCGTTACTGATGCAGCTGGGAACTCTACATTTAATTTCTCCTCAGCTCACGACCTCTCACAGACTGTCACTTTTCCGACCCGCCTTCCTGATCGTGCGGACCAGCAAGCCTCACTTCTCGACCTGTTCTTGACCTCACTACCCAATGCTTGTGTGGCGAATGCCCATAGCCCGTTCGGAAACTCTGATCACGTTGTGGTAATGATACTTATCACTTGAAAAACTTGTGCAAAAGCTGAAGAGCCGTTTCTCAAAACGACGAAACTATGAGAAGGCTGATTTTGAATCCCTCAGGATCACATCAGCGACGCATCATGGGGTGAAACCTTCTCGCTCCCTGCTGATCAGTGTGCAAATGAGCTAACTGAATGGGTCAAAGCAGGTATTGATGCTTATGTCCCCACGCGAAAATTCTTCAGCAAACCCCACTCTCCTCAATGGTTCACCTCAGAATGTGCAGCTGCTATTGCTGAGAGGCAGAAGGCATTCCGAAAATAAGTCAACTGCGAACAGACAAAAATTTGTAGAGGCAAGAAATGATTGCAAAGTAGTGATAGATGAAGCAAAGAGAAGATATACAGAGATAACCAAAAACCGCATTCAGTCACAGAAGCTAGATACTTGTGATTTCTAGCAAATCTACAATAGTATGATGGACAATCGACAATTCCCCCTCTCTCCCCCCCCCCCGGCTATCAAATCACAACGATGTTGTTTGCACGGCAACTGACAAGGCTGAACTACTGACCAAGCATTTTGCCTTAAACTCCACTTTGAACTTGGCAAACCACCCCCTCCCCAAATTCCCATTGCGGACTGAAGCCACACTTGATAACCTGGTCATCACCCCATCTCGGGTCAAAGTCATCATAAAAAACCTTGACACCTCCAAAACCTGTGGGCCTGATCTAATACCAGTAATAGTAATAAAGAAATGCTCTGCTGAGCTGGCCTCTGTCCTCTCCAAACTATACAACAAATGCCTAGCTGAATCTTGTTTCCCTGATAGTTGGAAAATTGCCTCTGTGGTACCAGTATTCAAGAATTCTGGAGATAGAACTGATCCTCTAAACTACAGTCCAATCAGTCTACGCTTGATCTTTGAATCATTAATCAATCTTGCTATAGTCCGGCATCTAGCTAATGCTAAACTTCTTTCTGATCATCAATACGGATTTAGACAAGCACGATCTATCACAGATATCCTAACAGTCATCGCTGAACGCATATATCATACACTGGACAAGGCAGGTGAAGCGCTTGATATATCCAAGGCCTTTGACAAGGTCTGGCATGAAGGGCTTCTAAAACTGCACTCATATGGTATTACTGGACAAATATTTAATATAATTAAATCCTTCCTAACAAAAAGAAAGATCCAGGTTGTCCTCGATGGCCGTTCATCTAAGCAACATGACATAAATGCTGGTGTACCTCTACTGGTGAACCTCTAGTGTTCCTGATTTTCATAAATGTCCTCCCTGATGTAATTGACACTGAGATAGGAAGAGTTGCTGACGACACCACGCTCTACTCTCATCATGTGGGCAAAACCGACGCGCACATATGAGGCAATGGCCGAATCCTTAGAAAATGACCTCCAGTCTGTAGTGGATTGGGGTAAAAAATGGATGGTAACTTTTAATGCCGCAAAGACAAAGCTACTTTCCTTCAATAACTACAAGAAACCTCTTCAACAACCGATTGTCATGGCAAATAATATCCATCCTGAGAGTTCATCATTCAAACTCCTCGGCCTAACTTTCACAGATAACATAAATA
>OY744529.1:109712207-109977207 GCA_963556195.1 Sepiola atlantica
TTTTTAAATTGTAAACATGACTAGCTCATCACGTAAAATTGAACGCACACTTTTTATTTGTTTCGGCTGCATTGTTAAATGCTGCTTCCAAGAAACATTTCATCATCTCTGTAGTGATAAAAATGTTAGGCAAAATTGCGTGTGCGTGTGTTTTCGCCTATAAGTAACTTTGAATTATTTTTTGTTTCTCTACCCCCCCCCCCCCTGGCAACCCTGCGTAAATTATGCTACTTATTAACAAGTCATTTCGTGGATGACTGACCCCTCCCCTTCCTCCAGTCTTCCACAAAATGGAAGACAATGTTAAAAGGGAATTTTGTTAATATAATTGGTCGTCATTGTTTCCATTTGTGTCTTGAACAACATTCTACACCCTCTTCTTTCTTGTGGTTATTCCCCCTCCCCCTGGCCCAACACCATTCAGATCCAAAGGAAGGGGGGGGGGGAGGTAAAAATTAAAGACATATGACAATAGGACTTGCCAATTGTCGTTTGGTTCTGAGGGGAAAATACATCTTTGCATCTTTTTATTTCGTCTTGAATTTTTCACCAAAGAAGTTGAATAGATTTGAAATATTTTGGAAACCGTACACAACACACACACACATCCAATTTTAATTTAATTTTTTTTTTTTTTTTTAATTTAATTTTCGGAGTATAATCAGCTAGCTGTACATATCGGGTGTTGCCCGGGAGTCTTTATGCTTTCATTTTTTTTATTATTTTTAACTATATCCTTTGTTGTTTTTACTAAATTATTTTTTTAAAATAAGATTTTGAAAGTTAAATTTAATTATGATATAGTTTGGTCATTAAATTATTAATTGAAACAAATAAAAGTTATAAAAGTATAACTAATTTTATTTAGGTAATGTGGTTTTAATGTCTATTTATGTCTATTTATAAAATTATTGGATGTAAAAAGCTTACAAAACTTTCAATCTTTTTTTTTTTTTTTTTTTTTTTTTTTTTTTACATAGTTCACCCCAAACAAGGCAGGCCGCCACTGTAGACGTAAGGGGCTACTGAGAAAAAAGGAGGGGAGTTGGGGGGGGGGGGCTAAATTGGGAGCTGTGCAGCGAGATGTCTGTTTATATTAGTTTTAAATTTCTGCATGTCAGTACCGTCAGGAAAACAGTGAGCAGGGAGGGAGTTCCAGGGTCCAGCAGCACGAGGAAAGAAGCTTTTGGAGTAGAAAGCTCTTCGGCATCTGGGGACCTCCACAGTGAATGGATGGGATTTGGCAGATTGTCGGGTTGGTCTAGTGAATTTACGTTGTGGGGGTACCAGAGCAGCAAGTTCATCAGAGCACAATCCATTGAAGTACTTGTAAAACAGGCACAAGGAAGCAACATTGCGGCAATGGGACAGGGGCTGGAGCTCGGTGGATAGTGAGGGACCTATCAAGTTGGCAACTCTTTTTTGGGACATTGTCTAAGAGGGAGAGACTAGCGGATGATGCACCAGCCCAGATGTGGCAACAACACTCCATGCATGGGCGTATGTCTAACAAAAATTTTAAAGCAAAAAATGACTTTCTATTCAACAGTTTAAATGCTTCCAAATTCCTTTCAAATATCAAAGTGCCACGAAGCAATTTAATGCATTTTTGATTTCAGTAAATATTTAATTAATAGTAAAAAAAAAATTAATTTAAAAAAAAAATCTAAATCACAGAGGGGAGAAACATTGTGCATAAAAACACACGAGTGGTTTTACAATTTTATTAGAGTTAGCACCATATTTTCAGATTATAAAATGTCCGTATTTTTAAGTCACTTGTTCAATTTTTATGTGGGGGTTCAGTTTGCTATGTAAGCTTAATGTATAAAATAACTCTCCCTACAGTTGCAAGGATTTTTCACCATCTAATTTTTTTTTTTCACTTGAAGAAGGCACATAAAATGATCATCATTGAATCATTATTATTATCATTGAATCATTATTATTATCATTGAATCATTATTATTATCATTGAATCATTATTATTATCATTGAATCATTATTATCATTGAATCATTATTATTATTGAATCATTATTATTATTATCATTGAATCATTATTATTATTATCATTGAATCATTATTATCATTGAATCATTATTATTATCATTGAATTATTATTATTATCATTGAATCATTATTATTATCATTGAATCATTATTATCATTGAATCATTATTATCATTGAATCATTATTATTATTATTATTATCGAATCATTATTATTATTATTATCATCGAATCATTATTATTATCATTGAATCATTATTATTATCATCGAATCATTATTATTATCATTGAATCATTATTATTATCATTGAATCATTATTATTATCATTGAATTATTATTATTATTATCATTGAATTATTATTATTATCATTGAATCATTATTATCATTGAATCATTATTATTATTATTATTATCGAATCATTATTATTATTATTATCATCGAATCATTATTATTATTATTATTATCGAATCATTATTATTATTATCATTGAATCATTATTATCATTGAATCATTATTATTATTATTATTATCGAATCATTATTATTATTATTATCATTGAATCATTATTATTATTATTATTATCGAATCATTATTATTATTATTATCATTGAATCATTATTATTATCATTGAATTATTATTATTATTATCATTGAATTATTATTATTATTATCGAATCATTATTATTATTATTATCATTGAATCATTATTATTATCATTGAATTATTATTATTATTATCATTGAATCATTATTATTATTATCGAATCATTATTATTATTATTATCATCGAATCATTATTATCATTGAATCATTATTATTATTATCGAATCATTATTATTATTATTATCATTGAATCATTATTATCATTGAATCATTATTATTATTATTATCGAATCATTATTATTATTATTATCATTGAATCATTATTATTATCATTGAATTATTATTATTATCATTGAATCATTATTATCATTGAATCATTATTATTATTATTATTATCGAATCATTATTATTATTATCATTGAATCATTATTATTATTATTATTATCGAATCATTATTATTATTATCATCGAATCATTATTATCATCATTATTGAATCATTATTATTATTACATCCGTTTTACATGCTGGTGTGTGTTTTACAATAAAACATAAAAAACATCTCTCTGCTCAAAATTCTGAAAAGACCTAAAAACATTGCGTAGACTTAATGTACGAGTTGACCTTATGCATAGTTTGATCCGTGTTGAAGTTGTTTTTTTTTGTTGTTTGTTTAAACATTGCGAACCACTTTTGATATCTGTGATCGCCTACAGACTCCTCTCACTGTGCAAATAAATACGCCACCTGTTGTCAAAATGTTAAACTTGACAAATGCTCCCCCTATCCCTCTCCATCCTGGCATCAAGCGAAGTAAAAAACAAAAACATGTTCAGTTTTTGTGACGAAATTTTATCACAGGTTCGTAAACAAGTGGAGCACTTTGTTTCAAACTTGCTATGCCCCATTTACGCGAGTCCAACTGATGACATGAATATTTTGTATTAAAAATTTGCTTTGTTAGATGCGTCCTCGCGTCTTCGAGAGGATTTCGGTCACACTTCACTTTGAAATAGCATCTTCATCACTAAACGGTAGTTTACCTCCCCCCCCCCCCCAATGCGGTCTCCAGTTTCACTTGTCTGCAGGAGACTTTGTTGTTTCTGAGTCACATTGAAAGAATCGATGAAAGTTCTTGGGTTAGATGTAGATCAGTTGGAAGGGAAAGGCCACTGAAAATATGAGGGGAAATGATAAGGATGGATTTAAGAGGGATAAATAAATACCTGGGAAGAGATAGGTTAGTTTGGAAGTCAATTTCTAGAAACCGTCCTACACATGCCAGCATGTGAAATGGACGTTAGAGCAAATTTTTTTTTTTTTTTTATGGAAATCCCTCCAGACAAGACATGAAGCCACTTGATCTAAGGAGCTAACAAGAATGAAAGATGATTAGCGCAGAGACATGAGATATCTTTTGGTCTTAGTCTTGAAAAAAACCACGGTTATAGGTAGCAGGAAGACAGTCAGCAGGAAGAGTTTCACAAGCCTGCAGTTCTTGAAAAGAAGCTACTGGAATAGGAAGCTGTAATACAATGAGGTATCAAAACAGCGAATTGATGGAGACCACTAGACCAACGAGCTGGAACAAAAGAAGCGGGGAATAGATCACATAATTCTAAAGAACACATGCCATAATAGTATTTATAGAAAAGACTGAGACTAGCAACATCACGTCTGTGAGAGAGGTGTAAAGAAGAAAGCGTTGGGCCAATCAAATTACAGATAAGTTTCTGCACCTTATCAAGAACCCTCAAATGGGGCCGAGATTCATCAGCCCGAACATGACAACAATACTCCATACATGGTCTGATAGTAGATTTGTAGAGATAGAGAATAGCCCCAGGTGTGAGAAAGTGTTTGGAGCGATAGAGAGAACCGACTTTACGAGAAGCAAAAGAGCAATGGATCTAATGTATGAACTCCAGAAAGATTTGATGAGAGAGAAAAACCAAAAAGTTTCAGAATCGATTTCTCCTCAAGAGCAGAGCCATCCATGAGAATCTCAGGAAGAAAAGGGGTACGCTTACGATTAAAACACACAAGCTGAGTCTCAACAGGATTAAACGAAACAAGCCATTTCATAACCCAATCCACGATTGAGCCCAGGTCAACTTCTAGATCAACTGATCCAAGGGAGATGGGCAAGAAGCAACACTAGAATAGAGAGTTGTACGTATCATCCACATAGATGTAAATTTTCTGAACAATATTCTCTGGAAGATCATTTATGTAGAGAAGAAACAGTGTTGAGCCTAGAATAGACCCCTGAGGAACACCAGCATTGATAGGAAAAGAGAATGAAGAGACACTGAATATAATGATGACCGAAAACTGCAAGAAGACTACTTGTATGTCAAAAAGTCGGGGATCAGTTTGATGCTGTATTTATTTTGTAAACAGGAGCCTACATCCAAATAATAGAAAATTAATGTTTAAGAAGTAGGAAGTAAAAATAAAAGTAGTTGCCAATTTCATATTAACTAAAGTTAAATTTTACAGGATTCTTTTTATTTAAAACATGAATAGGGGGTTCATTTTTTATTTTTTATTTTTAAAGCTTTTACCACCGCCATAGATTTGTTGATGCTTGTAACGTTATTTGGTAATTTTATAGTTTAGTTGTTTGGTTACGTTATTGACGTTAGAAAATCATGCTTTATGTATTTATTGGCATGTTACATATTTGAAATTTACATGGAGAATTTATATTACATTACAAAACAGGCTGTCTTGCAATTGTCATATTTGCAAACACGATGTTTTCTATTTTCATTGAAAAACAAAATTATTTTATGTATTTTCTTTTTGTTCGTCTTTAAGAATAATTTTTTTTTAAATTGCAAGTGTTGGACAGCTTCCAAACTAACCCATCCCCGGACAGATTTTTATTCATTCCTCTTTCTCTCAACTCCATCCTTATTACTTCTCTCATCTTTTCTTTGGCCTTTCCCTGCCAAATTACCCTACTACCTCAACTGTTCTCTATCTACAAACCCAAACACTCTCATCAATTCTTTCAACGTGACCATACTAACAAAGTCTCCTGTTCTGCACACATCTCCCTATACTATACAGATTTAACACATGTCCTCAAACCTCACTGGCTAGTTTTCACTCCATGCATCATCACATTGCGTACACATGCCTGTTAGACTCTTTCCTTGGTCTGACAGGGTTAACGCTCTGCTGGTTAGTGATGACAGAAGTCCCCTGAACATACTCCATCCACTCCTGACTCTTGTAATCACACCTGCTCCTCCCTGTGCTCTAATGGTATTACCTGTAAATAATTATACCTCATCTCCAGAAATAACAGCAAATGTTAAGTAAAATGTTTGTTGCAATTTGCCAAAGTGTTGGATGATTAGAATTGGAAGAGTGAAGCTATAATTCTCGATTTCTTTTTGCCAAATTAATTTTTGTGAAATTCATGGAAAATTTGCATTACATGCACAGACATTGTGAAATTATTTTGAGATTTTAATTTTGGTGGATAGGTACAAAGAATTTCACTTTAACAAAAATATAAATCCATTCTATTGTTTTCAAAGGTCTATCTTAAAAGATGTCTGTCTTTTAGAAAATGGTATTTGCAATATATTTATTAAGTATATTGATATATAAATTGACTTTTTGCATAGTTAAATTTTTAGATACAAACCTGCATCTCATATAAGAGGCTCTGTCTATGAGTAGGCCTGTCTGGCTTAACTTTGAAATGGCATTTTTGTCTGGCTTAACTTTGAAATGGCATTTTTGTCTGGCTTAACTTTGAAATGGCATTTTTGTCACTAAGAGCATGATTTAATGTATGTATTTCAAGAATGGATCCGTCCCTGTTTTGTGTATTGCTGTTTCATCATTTAGTCAAATTTGTGGGGTGGAACATTTGCAAAGCACTTTTGCTATTTATGATCGTCTGCACAATTTTCTCACTGTCCAAATCTTTGATTTCATTTAAGTTTCTGTTTTACCTTTTTTAAAAGAAAAGCTTCTTTTTTCTTATAAATGATGTTTACTTTTACGATCAATGATGAATTTTTAGAATTTTATTTTTATGGAATTTTTTAATCGTTTGATGCTGATATTAACAGAATTCAGTTGTTAGGGTTATTTAAACTTGCTTAAAACTGACAATTCCTAGAGTACTTATCACAGCCTAACATTAACTTTTCCATCGCTGTATTGTTTCAGCCATAAGTTGATGTAAAAGCGCCTTAGAAATCCACGTAAAAACCTGCCTTGATTTATGAATGCATCAACCAAAAAGTTTCTCTTAAATCGGCCGCCATTTTGGTTTAACACAATCAATTGTGAACGTACACAACCTCACACAGTGTAATCGTCATCAATCCTATAAATATCATGTGTAAAATTTACAATATACATTCATATAAAAAAAGAAGAAATTTCTTATCTAAATAAGAGAATGTAAACTTCCAACATCAAAGTCAGCCATATTTGAATATTTGTTTAATGGAAACCATTCTGTGTATCATTAACCTCTGATCACAGTTGGAAAGATCTAATCTAGTAAACGGATTTCTTTTACAGTTTGATATCAGTACTGAACTCCCTTCAGATAAAATAGTACAAACTATTAGCCCATCCTGGAGTATGTATAATTTAAGATCTGAAACAGTTATCAATTAGAGACCTCTAGCTTGGTTTCCATGACTTCTGTTTGGTTCACTAACTGAAGCAAATAGTCTAAGGTATTCTATCTTAAATTGCAAATGTTCTTTATTTTACAATTTTATTTTTCTATTAGCTCGAATACCCGTCCCAGGAAGGGGTTTATAATATTGAGGTATCCTTGAGGGATCTCTTTAATAACTGGAAGAAGTTCGACCCCCTCCTCTCCCTAAATACATACTGTTTTAATAAACTGAAAAATAGAGATTACATGAGTGAAGTTAAATTGTCCGTTCCTTTAAGTGCAATTAATTGGACATTTTCCCCACTTGGCTCCCCAGGAATATTTTCCAAATACTCTTTTAAATTCTTTTTCGTGATGCCTTTCATTTTTATTATAACTGGGATGATGTTTTGTATTATTCCGACTACTGTTTTTATCTTGGATGTTATTCTCACAACGTTTCGGCCGGTGTAACCTCTGACCTTCTTTAGGTGCATCTTTGCCGAACTCTGGAATCTGTACAGAATTTCGACTGGAACGATTTATTTAATCCCTTTTATGCCCCTCCCCCTCATGGAAGCCGTAAAATGATGGAAATTTGCTTAGATTTTCAGAATCCGAATAATTGCATTTCTTTTAGCAATGTTTTAAATCTCGTTAAAATGACAGCTTAAACAATTTCAGTGTGTGTGTGTGTGCAGCTCGGAAACTTCATTAAAAGTTGAACAAGGTAAGCCCCCTCCCCAGTTACTTCAGATCAATCAAAACAATAATGCTATGCCGAAAACTGAAAATATAGCTTACATAATTAAAGTTATGAGTGTAAAAAAACTTATTTTAATGGCGGTAAGTCCCTTTTCGAAGCAGGGTTGTGGAGTTGGGGATCAATTACAGGGGTTATTGGAGTCGATTAAAACTATACTAACTTGGACACCAGTTTGATTTACTTATATTGGCCTAGTTTATTCTTTGATTATAAAACCACTTATAATGATGCAGGTTCGCTCAAGTTAGGAGTGTATACATAGGCCGTGAGATTTTTGAATGTGAGATGATTTCCACAATCAGACAACGCCGCACAAACACACAAACCATGAAAGCCACAAGAAAGTTTGGTTTGATTGATCCGTGTTAGTCAATGGATTTCTTGTATGTGGCATGATGACTCGGGTGGCAGAGTACTCGCATGCAAGTGAGTCGGGTTTTGAATCCTGAGTTTGGATATGTCCTACTGATGAGCCCAAAAGAGGGTGAAACTCAAGTCTAGGGCTTCCAGTCTGTGGCTTTCGTGGTTTGTGTTGGCTGCGGCGTTGTCTGACTGAAAATAACCATTTAATTACGTGACGAAGTGTCCAAGTCAGAAGTGACAAAACTAGAGAAACTGGTCATTCACTAGTTTATTATTTTTACAAAAAAAAAAATCTAATTAAATTAGTTTGAACTGGTGAATAAAACCTCACTATGTTAGAAATCTAAATTGGGAGCTGTGCAGCGAGATGTCTGTTTACATTAGTTTTAAATTTCTGCATGTCAGTACCGTCAGGTAAACAGGGAGCAGGGAGGGATTTCCAGAGTCCAGCAGCACGAAGAAAGAAGCTTTTGAAATAGAAAGCTCTTCGGCATCTGGGGACCTCCACAGTGAACGGATGGGATTTGGCAGATTGTCGGGTTGGTCTAGTGACTTTGCGTCGTGGGGGCACCAGAGCAGCAAGTTGATCAGAGCACAGTCCATTGAAGTTCTTGTAAAACAGGCACAAGGAAGCAACAATATCCCTTTGGATTGATTTAACGTCTTTTAATCAAATCCATGAAATTAAAATATGATGGGTTTTTAACCTTTTTGTTCTCTCAAAAGTTTAACCCTTAAACCCATATCCTCTCCTTAGCACTTTCTAGACGACACCAAGTTAACGGACTAATATACGCTCCCAATAAACATTGAATAACAGGACTTGTTTTGATTTTTTTTAAAATATTTTTTTCCTATTTTAAATCTTAACTGTTACACACCCCTTCTTTTTCTTTTTCTTTTTTTTTCTTTTTTTCTTTTTTCTTTTTCCTTTTTTTTCTTTTTTCTGTTTCCTTTTTTTTTTTTTTTCTTTTTTCTGTTTCCTTTTTTTTTTTTTTTTCTTTTTTCGAACTTTATTAAACTTTATAGGCTCAATTACCCCCCCCCCAACACAAATTTTAAACAAATATACATAACACTCTAAAGCAAACAACGTATCCAAATGAGAGTGAGACGTGAATTCACATTTCTAAAACAGGTGACAACATAAGCTGAAGAGAGCCGGAAGGTTAAGTCCTTCTGAGCTTGAAACCGACGGTACAAATGTACTATTTTTTCTGTACCAAAAAAAAAAATATATATATAGATAGGTATAGAGAAAAATGAAATGATAAAGTGTATATATAATATATATATATATATATATATATATGTGTGTGTGTGTGTGAATTAATTTCTAAAACAGGTGACAACATAAGCTGAAGAGAGCCGGAGGGTTAAGTCCTTCTGAGCTTGAAACCGACGGTACAAATGTTGTACTAATTTTTCTGTACCAAAAAAAAAATATATATAGATAGATATAGAGAGAGAAAAATGAAATGATAAAGTGTATATAATATATATGTGTGTGTGAATTAAAACGGAACAGTGGATAATCTAAAACTCAACATTTCGCCCAATTGTTGTGTGGGCTTTACCAAGAGCAACAAAAAAAAATGCTAAAAGTGACAAAAAATGTACTTTGCCACTTTTAGCATTTTTTTTTTTTGCTCTTTATAACAATTGGGCGAAATGTTGAGTTTTAGATTATCCACTGTTCCGTTTTAATTTATATATATATATATATATATATATATATATATATATTATACACACACACACACACACACTACTAAAACTAAAAATGTTTTTTGTTTTTTTTAATTTTCTAATTTTTTTATTTTTGCTGGGGATGAGGCATCCTACCTGATGCCAGACATTCCTCCGCTATTTCAAAGACTCCTACCGAGAGATTTTTTTAGGATTCTAACCTTTAAGCACAAATGTTTGTATCTCTCCAGCACTTGGTTCATCGGATATATTTTTCAGGTAGTTTTTGAAATTCTTTTTTATGAGCCCTGTAGCTCCTATGATTACTGGAATAATGGAGATCTTCCTAAGATTCCAATTTCTTTACATATCATACATAAGACCATCGTATTTAATTATCTTTTCCCTCTTAGCTCTGTTTAAGCCCGCATCATTAGGGACACTGACTTCAACTAGGGTTGCTACTTTCTCCCTCTTGTTCTGTAACACTGTCAGGTTTAACATCTCCGTTCTCTAGTTATGTAGCTGTAGGAATTTCATAGTCACAGTGGATGGTGTATGACTTATTTCCAACGTTTCTTTCTTATATATGCTCCCAGGACTTACTACTACACTGGAACTTGCATGTCCCTGTGTACACTTCATCTGTAAGTTATTTATCTAAGTTATTTAGGTAAGATGTGACACAAGGTCGGGAAAGTGGGATTTGAAAAGCCAGCGCCCGAGAAGGTCAGCACTTCGGCCATTTAAAAATTGCCTGGGCAGCCCCGTCGGCATTCCCCGGTAGGGGCGCCTCAGGCAGTAAGCAATAAACTTACTCCTCCCTAAAGAGAGGAGGCAAAGCCTGGGAGAGTGGACCTCCTAGAACTGCACAGGACAAACCCATAGACCGGCATAAATCAAGCCCCGAAGGCCAAGACAATACCAATCTACAGGGTGCAGCATCCATTGGAACAGATACTACACTTTGATCCCGGCCAAAAGGCCGAACACATAGGGAAATTTGGTTTAAAGAAAAATTAATTTGAAGACATCAAAGACTTTAATTCTGAAATATGCATCAGATATTTGGATAACAAATACTGATCCAATGAGTCAGAGGTGTTCTATGATAAAAAGTGGCTGTTATTTAGTAATTAGTTTGCCAATCTATTAAAAACTTTATTTTTGTTTTATTTTTCCTTTCAAATATTTGCTTATACGTTCAAGTATTGTGTGACATTTTGTTTTCATTTTTCATTCACTTTTGATAATTTATTTTTTAATGATGCAATGTTATTAATAATCTCAGATGAATTTAAAAAGCTGAGGTGAAAAAAAATCCTGTACCCTTGTTCGTCTAACAGGTGGGCTTAAAACCTTGTATTGACAATGAATTTTTTTGAACAGCTGTTAACCTGTAGAATAGAAAGATAGTCTCATTCTAACATTTGATACAACTTTATCGAGTCATCTTCGTTGTGGTGTGAGTAAAATGGAATGAAAGAGAAGAGTGTTGGTAAATGAATACGTTGATGAGTATGGACGAAGAAAGTCTACGTGGTGTTAATTAAGTGTCCCATTTGTAGAGAAAAGTTCATATATGAGAATATGTTTACGTACACAGGTGTTAGTCAGGCCGTGTGTATGTAAGCGTGTGTGTGTTACATCAAGTGTGCGCGTCTGAGGCCATGTTGGATTCTTGGGTATTGTCGATGCCAGAGCTTGTGGGTTCGGCGGGAAGGTTGCAGGCCAAGAGAGAAGTTTTGTGGCTGGTACGAGCAATGTGGATGAGTTGTTGTCAGTCCTGTCTCATGAGTAAGAAAGAAGTAAACAGTGTGTTATCCCTTTTATGATCTTGTCAGGTGCTCAACTCGCCTGCGAGATGGCCTCAGATTGGTCAAGTCAGAAAGGAAGTTAGATGCTTGCACCAATTAGCACTGAGCTTAGAAATTAAGCATAGATTTAAAACCGTTAACCACGATTGTTGCTGCTGTTGTCGTACCGCTGCTGCAAATCCAGAAAATCGTGGGGGTGGGGTGGGGGGGCAATTGTTTTATTTCATGCTAATTGATTGAACAAAATCTACGCAATAAAAGTGAATATATGTGTCTGGCTTGCTTCAGTAATCATGTATGCAAATTTATTTTTATGAGCAATTAAGGGAGGCTTTATCTTAACTGATAATAATAAAAAAAAATAATTTCTTTCACTTTTAATAGACACAAAAATCTTCCCTTGTTAATATTTTTACGACTAAAATAGGAATCTACAAGCACACAGATGCTTTATTTACAGATTCGGGAAAGAGAGGGCATATTAGTTTTTTTGTTTTTTTTAAGTAAAACTTGTATTTTTTTTATTTTTTTGTAAAACTTTACTCGCATATTTGTTCTTTAAGATTTGACTTGTGTATTTGCTTTTTTTTTGTTGTTTTTAATCTCGATTAGTTGTTTCAATTTAGTTATTAACAAAGCCATGAATGATAGACAAATATTTAGCGCTTTTTTTATTTATTTTTTTTAACAGCTATGAACGGTATGATTATCAAAGTAAAAGAAAAAAAACGAAAAAATATTAGTTTTCTCCACTCGAAACAATGTTCGCAAATAAAACTTCCTCCTCCCCCCCCCAAAAAAAAAACCTCAATTACTCAAACATTTTCTACCTACCCTATTTCCCAACCCTATCAACGACTCAAACTGACCCCCCCCCCCCCCCAAAAAAAAAATCCCGGCCCTGTGTATGATCTTAAACTACATCCTGTGGTCAGGACCCAATTTTGTTGACATTGCTTCCAGGTCTGCTCGGGCCTTAAGTGGTAGTACCTGTCGGTGTCCCATCTGTGGGTTAGATAGAATCCATCGTTTGCAAACTATTTACAAAATATATGCCTACAAAACAAATGAATTAAAATATTTGAAGATAACAAGAACTTTTACCAAAATGACGGTATTCAGCAATAATCTGGCCAATGAAAGGTCAGGTTTTTCCACTTGGTACCAATGTTCCCCACTAAGCTCTCCAGATGTGTAATCGATATATTTGTGCAGCGTCCACCAAAATGATGCTGCTAATTTCAATTTATAAAGTATTTCTGTTACTCACATCTGAAAAACAAACGATAGATTTCAATAAGAAAATAAAATAAAATGGCCATTCGCTGCTTGGATGCTGAATGCCATTCTCTTATGCCTTGTATCTTCTAGAATCCTGATTTTTTATTTTATTTTTTTTTTTGTCTTAAAAATGTTTTCGAATTGTTTTTCCACGCGTTTATGCAAGCCATAGCTGAGTTTTTATGTTCTTCTATATCTACTTTTTATCTTTTGAAGTTTTGTTTTTATTTTTTTGGTGTTTTTTTTGGAGGGGGGTATCATGACTCAGTAAAATGTCACATGCAGTTTCACTTGATTCAGTTTTTTTTTTTTAATGCGCAGGAAAAAAAATTTAAAATTCTGTCGGTTTTAATGCCTAAACTAGTAGAGATGCCCGGTGTTTTTGTCTGGATGGAAGAATAAAATTAGTGTTCAAAAATGGCCCACTTGGCATAATGATTAGGCCGGGAGACTGAGGTCAATCCTTGGTTGAGTCATACCAAAGACTCAGAAATTGGTACTGGATGCCTCCTCGCTAAACACATTATATAATGAGGATCAACTAACTAAAAGTGTGTGTGTGTGTGGGGTGTGTGGGGGGGTGTGTGTGAAAAATAAATTTTCAGCCAAAATGTAAAATTGTTTAAGGAACAAATAAGGTAACAATTGAGTTTTTTTGTTTTTTTTTAATAAAGCCATATCACCAAACAAATATGGTCGAATCTTGCAACTGAAATATCTTGATCCAGCTCTATTGATGTGTTTGTGCCCTTATTTTCAGTAGATTGTTACATTGTTTGTCCACATTTTCTTAACCAATTTTACACGCACACATATATTCATTCATACGTAACATTTTTTTCTTTCTTTATTATATGGGATTTTTCACTCGACTGCATTAGATTTTTCTCGTTTCCATGTGAAATTATTTCCTTATAATATCCTAAAATCAACTTTGATTATTTTTTTTTTTTAATTATTAGGGGAAACGTTATACCAACAATACCAAGGTTTGGATTCTCGACAGTCACCAAATAAGGAATTGCCTACCAAAATCTTGAAGCATGACCGAGTGAAAGATCGACAAGACATCGCACAGACATTGAACTTTGACCGCAGTCACACTATTCTGCTGACAAATAAAAGGTGTGCTGGCACACAGACGTAAGTAGTATCGATTTTTTTTTTTTTTTTTTTTTTTTTTTTTTTTTTTTTTTTTTAAATCTTTTTTTTTAAATCTTTTTTTTAGTGGTGTTTGAAAACGTGCTATAAAAGAAGTCTTCACTTCGGTCTATCAACTAAGTAGACTTCCCACGTTTCTTATGAACTAGAAGGAATAGTTGGGTAATTAAAATTTTAGTCGTTTTCAAAATGCTTCACATTGAAGGGGCCATAACCAAGATAAGGTTGAGACGCAGTGTTTCATCCGAATCCCTTTTTTAAGATTAATGATGATTAAGCCTCCTTTGTTAATTAGATGTTTGTTTTGGTTGCTCTTTTTATGACATATCAACTCTTTATTTATTTATTTTTTAATATATATATATATTTTTTAATTTATTTTATACGTACATAAAAGTATTATACTTATGTACTTTTACATATAAAATAAATTAAAAAAATATATATATTAACGAAAAATATGTCCTATAAAGTTAAGAGCGACTAATAATGCAATTTTCTGCATCTTAATCACTTAGGAAGTGAAACAATCGAAGTAGTAGTGAGCAAAAGAACAACGATGCTGCAATCACGAATAAATATATATATACATGCTTGATTAAACAGGAGTGCCAACTTTTGCTTATTCAGCTTTTGATCCGTTTTTTCTAGTCTTCGTACGACATCGGTCGAAAACGTTCGCACAAAATACAGATTTTTTACAGTCCTTGGATTATAACATCAAATCCGTCGTACGAAGACTAGAAAAAACGGATCAAAAGCTGAATATATATATATATATATATATATATACATACAGGGTTTTCCAAAATGATGTACTCACTTTTTGACGTCCCCGTACTCATGCATTTTGTGTTCAAGTTTATTTATTATATTGTCTTTGCACTTCCCTGACATTTTTGTGCTTCCAGTATAAAATTGTTATAAATATTTTTCTTCAAACGTTAGTTGTGCGCTTGCCATTGTGACGGGTTGTTTGCCTCTGAAATTTAAAACAAAAAAAAAGCAATACATTAGTAGTCGTCTGTCAAAGAGTGAGTATATCTTTTGGAGACACCCTGTATATATAGTTTAATGTCAAAATATAATACCTATTTGAAATGATTCACTATGCAAATTGATCTTTTACCCATAGATAGGAGATTGGAGGTTCATACCTTTCTGTTATTAGTGTGTATTTAAACAATAGATAATTGTAGCATTGTGGGATGTTCTTCAATCCCAAACTGCAACGAATATCTTTGATCGGTGTTCTGTCTGGAGTCCTGTTCTGCTGACAGGTCGCAAATTGCTCTGTGGATATGTCATCCCTCAGCTTCGTTTTCGCCTTTCCTTCTGCTAGCTGTAAAAATGGGAAGAATTCAAAAACAACAAATAAGTCATTATTTGTTTTTAGGAAGTTTAGTTTATCTTCTCGCAGCAGTGTACAGCTAGATGTGCTGTAATTTCCCACCCCACCGTCTGTTCACTTTGATGTTGTAAACCCAAAAGAAAGCAGAATTGATCCTGCTTCTCTGCCACATACTTCCTTCCATAACGTCATATCCTGCAACGTCTGTTAACTTCTAATGAAATTTTTCACTACTCTAACCTTATGCTTACACAAGCCTCATGTGGAAAACTACTGAACTTCTCAACATTATTTTTACACGCATATCTCTAAGCTTGTTACTCGATAGGATTCGAACTCTGCATCACCAATTCCATTGTCCGCAACAGTATTAAGCCATGTATTAAGCCTTTTGGATGTTTGGCCTCAGTGAATAATTAAGGAAGATGGAACTGGTAGCTAATTTTTATGGCAATTGTTGTTGGTCTATGGGTTGCTCAGGATTGAAAGATGTAGAGCAATTCGCTTGAAAGTGAGAGGCAGTCATTTCTATTTGGTGAATGTCGATTGACTATAAAATACTCCAAATTTCAATGGGCACGGTTTATAATTAGTTAATTTTATCTTTTTATTCAATTCAAATAAATATGATCAAAATTCGAACCTTTTATCCAGAGGCTTGGTGTAGGCCTTAAGAGTCCCCCCCCCCTCCTCAACTAATAAAAATAAAATAGGGTGTTATAAGTTATAATGAATTGCAACAATAAAAGAATACTGTTTTTTTTTGTTTTTTTTTTGTTTTTTTAGATATTTATTTGGTATAAAATATGAAACACTTTAACAAAGATTTTTTTATGATTCTTGGAACTTTTGCGAATTAGTTAAATGTTCTTCATTCGTGTGAATCAGATGATTCTGGTGTTGGCATTAGTTTCCCCGACGTTTTTCTAGTTAGAAATCTTTCTGGAAAGACATCGGGTACTTACGGGAAGGACCACGAGAAGGTTGCCAACATCCCTAAGTGAAAGTGGTACTGTGGAACCGACTGGATTAAATCTGAAAATAAACCAATTAACACTGTTTTTTTTTTAATTATTTATTTATTTTTTTAATTTTTTTTTATTACTTTTTTTTACTTTTATTTATTTTATTTTTTTTACTTTTTTTTTTTACTTATTTATTTTTTTTTTATTCATTTTTTTTTTTTTACTTTGATTCACGCTAAACAATTGCCACTGAGACATAAGGGGCTACTGTGAATTAGGGGACAGATTTATAGGGGCATCCTAAGTGGGGAGTTGCGCGGCTAGATGTTTGTTCACATTTAAATTTCTGCATGTTGGTCATCAGAAGCCCCAAATTAGAGGGCCCTTGTTGGTGGTTCCTCCCTAGTCTTTATGACTATGGGCTGCAGACCATATGCAAATCTGCCAGCTCCATTATGCTACTAATGTTCCATCCGTGTCTTAAATCTTAAAATCTAAATGAAATATTGAATGAAATAAAAGCAAACTGGTGTGTGTTACATCTTCATAATAAAAAATTTATCATAGTTGGGGGAAGGGGGGGGGGGGGGTAGAGAAGGATGGGAAAAAAAAAATTCCATTTTTGGGGTTTCTTCATCATTCTTCCGCTTTGGTGTACAACAATGTGGAGGTGCTGTTTTCTATGGAGCAATGTTTGCAGCAAGGGAAATAGTCGCTGTTGCTTTTTGAAAATGGTTTCTATTTTCAAAACGAAACGGTGCCAGTTAACTTTGTTAGTCTAGTTGTTTGCAAACGAAGGCAGTAGAGCTAACAAATATTAAGGTGTGGCATTGCTATAATTTCAGCATATTTCTCCCGGCAAATTGAGGATAAAATTTTGAGCATTTTACAGTGAGATGACTCATTCACACTCTCAACATTTCCACAGGAAACCAATTTTTTGTTTGTTTTTTTCCTTTCGTATACTGCTCAGTTTGTAGAGTCAGGTTTGTTGGTAAGAAAGAACACATTTAAAACATTTATAAAAGATATTCACTCGTATGACAAGTACCGAAGTAAAAGTTATTTCTTAGTTTGTGATCTTAGTTTGTGATCTTTGTAGTAACAAAGAAAAAACTTGTTAGTTCGAAAAGATGCTATGGATGCACTATCAAACAGGGTATTAAGATTTTTTTTTTTTTTTTTTTTTTTTTTTTACTTATACTAGAATTATGTGCTGTATGGGGGCAAACTCTCATATATATTAAATCGTATTTAACGCAAATACGTAGTTAAAGCAAAAATTCACCTCTTTTCACAAATATCTAAAAAGAAAACTCCTTAGTGGTTCCCCAAAATCCAGCAAAAAATTGTGATTAATATCTGTTTACATTATTCACGTACAAGTGATCGCAGGGGAAGATAATTCATGACTTGTTTTAAAATTCTATTTCCATGAGCCAATTTGCATTGGGATAAAATTCTATCGCTTGTTTTATTTACTTCACGGCATATCAACTCATTTAAAACTCATTGAATGCGAAAGCTTTAGTCTATCTATACTAATATGAGAGATCGCTATCTGTGTCTGGTGTGCTACTGTTAGATCATTAGACCTACGAACTTGAAATGTGGTAAATTCAAAGAGGCACCAATAAACACGGGTAAACAAAAAGAGCAAACTGCTCATTTGTCAATCAAATTACGCTTAAAGATGCAGTTAATGTCACCTTATTTAAGTTGAGCCGTCTTCGACTGATTTTAATTTCTTTTGATTTGGTATAGTTTGTTTTTGATTCACAGTAAATCGACGTATTGAAGGTTCATTTAATACTTTCGTAAGGGATTTTCTTTCTGTGCTCAATAAGACTTGTAGACTTGATGCTGTTGTAACTTTTATACAGTATTGGAATTGTAACTTTTTGGGTATGGCGTCTAAATGCTTCATTTGTACAGGTTTTTTAATTCGACGAAGTCGACATGATAACAGTTAATGCAATACAGTTCAATATGATTCAATACAATTGATTACAATCCAAACAACAGCAGTATTTCCAAAAATCTTATAAAATAACGCAATGTACAAAAACATGAATAAACGATTTCACACCTTTTCCAAAAGTATTAGTTCGTAAATAATCAAAATAGATCCACTAGGATTCAAACTCGGAATATCCGATTCCATAGCCAGAGACGGTATCCATTAGAGCAATCATAAACTGCTGGATTATTTTTTATGATTTATGTATAAGCTATATTATGAAGTTGATATTATATTTTTGTATTTGATTTTTTTCTCGCTTTTACGGCATATCAACATTTAATTGATTATTTAATGCTGGACGAAGAGTCGTATTATAAGATGGCGATATCAAAACATGGTTAGTAATTTCTTTTCTTAACAAGAAGTGATATCAAAACATGGTTAGTAATTTCTTTTCTTAACAAGAAGTGATATCAAAACATGGTTAGTAATTTCTTTTCTTAACAAGAAGTGATATCAGAAACCGAGGCGTATTTTTAGGCTAAAGACAAATCGTTCTACAAAATCTGTATTGTAAGAGAAGTGTTGGAATCAGTCTCCGCTTAGGGTGATAGACTATGTTGATGAATAAAGTCAAATTTTATTAGTTAGACCCAGGACTTATTGAGTGATGTGTTCTGTTTAGAACAGATACATAGAAGGCATTGCCAAGGCTGCTGCAAAGAAAGTGGGCTCCCTCTACTGGGCTAAAAAACTCCTCACACCTGACATTATCCTGTATCTCTACAAAGCCATCATCCGGCCATGCATGGAGTATTGTTGTCACATCTGGGATCGTGCACCATCCACTAGTCTCTCCCTCTTAGACAAGGTCCAAAAATATCAATATTTTTGACGACCCTAATTGTAAGAATGACAGGGAGTGCAGTTTCATGCCTTTCTAACTGGTATTAGTGTGAAAGAAGTGAATACCCCATCGATGTGACTTGCATTCAAATTACCAATTTCACGCATCTTGACAGCTGCAGCCGCAAATACTATCTTTACCGAGTTTTTGTGTCGGTGTCAGTCTCTTAATAAGTCGTGTGTCTTCAAAATGTCATCTGACAAAAAACGCTTCAATTATTTGTGACTTTAATTTTGTCAATCGAGTTAATCTCAACTTAGTTTCAGTTGAATCACCTTCGAATACGATTCCAACTTGAAAAAATTGCTTTAGTCTTTTTCGTGCACAACATCTCAACATCTTGAGGATCATCAAAGCTTTAATCTTACATATATAAAGTTAGGTGTGCTTTTCTTTTTTTTTTTTGCTGGGATGGGGCATCCTGCTGGATGCCAGACATTCACCCGCTATTTCAGAAACTCAACTAAACATCTTTTTAAACGCAATTGTTTGGATCTCATTTTCATTTTGTTCACCGGGTACTTTTTAAATTCTTTTTCGGGAGCCCGGTGGCTCCTATGATAATTAGAATGATCGAGATAGTCCTAAAATTCCAGTTTCTTTTCATGTCGTACACAAGAACTTTTGTATTCTCCGTCTAAGCTCTGTTTAAGCCAGCATCATTGGGGACACTGACTTCAACTAGGGTTCTTACTCTCTCTCTCTCTCTCTCTCTCTCTCTCTCCCTCTTGTCCCATATCACTATTTCAGGTTTAATCAGCTCAGTGTTCTAGTTATATAGGTGTGGGGATTGCATAGTTATAGTGGATGGTGTATGACTTATTTCCAACATTTCTTTCTGATATGTTCCCAGGACTTACTGCTACGCTGGATATTCAATTATATATGTTTATGACGTGGTGAATTGAAACTTACTCAACTATCACTATGAACTTTGGAACACAATTACTAAACATAGAGATAAGTAAAGTGGGCTATATTTAGTTTTAGGCAAACAGGAGCTGAAAATTCAGATACCTCTGATTTTGATGAACTTTTAACTTTTAGCAGACGTTAATTGAATGTTTTTCCAAATTTCAGTTTCAGATTATTTCAAAGAGTTGCTAGAGGCACGTGGACATAATTACTCATTTGAAAATTCAAATATTTTTGATTAGCATCAAATCTGATTCAGTGATTAGACACCAATCAAACGAGATTGCCTGAATTTTAATTTCTTAAGTCATACATTTTAGATATTTTTCTAGAATCAAACCTAACTTGAACTCAAGTTGCCAATTTCACACTCCATGTAGATGTAGTTATTTGGCCACCCCGATATATCTGAGAAGCCTGACTTTAAGCATCTCTGGTACTCAGACAAATGTAGAGAATCTTTTCTTTTTTAACATTTTTTGGTGCCAATTTCCATTTGGTGCTTCACTTCTGCTCTTTCGTATAAGGTTTCCTGCCCTATTTTCTTTTGAAACCTGCAATGGCAGCTGTTTACTTGTCTCTGACTCATGCTAACATTTTTTTCTTCAGATGTTTCATGAAATTCCTTTAAATTCCAAAATTGAAATTATATCGTAGCCGGCCTTGTTGCTTTCTGTTGTGGCTGAATATGACCTAACATTGATGCTAGTTGCTGGTGTCTAAGTACAGATTAAAAAAAAAAAAAAAAATGGTTATATGGTAACTTGTTGTATCTACCCGGCGTTGCTTGGGATGCAGTGAAGTGGTTTTAGTTTTTAATTTTTGTTTGCACATTTTTAAACTTAAGGGAGGCAACTCCTATAATATTTTTCAATTTAAACCGAGTTATTCCTATTTGCTGATTCTTAGTTTTAGTTGATTATTTAAAAATGTTTCATATTAGTAGCAATACCCATCGACCATAAAACAGTTTGGATAATCACAAATTTCAAGGTAGTTCTACTCAAATAGTCATATTTTAAAAACGAAACCACTTTAAGTCGTCAAAATACCACCATTTTGTTCGTAAATGAATATCCTTTCACATGCATTAATAAATAATAGTCTACATTATATATTTTGAGTTTACAGAAAATAAAAAATTTTAACAGCATTTTTGGCCATTTACGTCAGTTTTTTTTTTTGTTTTTTTTGTGGTTCCTTTATAAAAAATACTTCAAGAAATACTGTTTTTTACTCAACTTTCGAACTTCTAGTAGTAATGACTTTCTAGTTGCTAATTTTAAAAAATAAATAGGATTCTACTTTTTTAGACGTTTACGTGTGAACACCCTAAAAGTCTTGGCGAAAACAAAGACAACAAATTAGAATTTAGAGTGGTGGATCAGTTTTGCATATAAATTTAACGTAAAATGATCTTCCATTTCCTGGCCATTCTTGCCCTTTAGTTCAATTTAAAAAATATTTTTTCAAGCTGAAAACTTGATATAAAATAAATAATTACTCTACCAGTAACTCTAGGTTCAAGTGACAAGCCCACCTCCTAAAAATGCCTTCTCTTGAACGTGTCGTACCATTAACCTTAAATCTGAGTGACAAGCCACCTTCTAAAAGAACTTCCCTTGGTCCTAACGCTAAGTCCGAATGGCAACCTCCATCCAAAATAAAACCCCTTCTTTGACCTTATAACTAGCCCTAAATCTGAGTGGCAAGCCCCCAATCCTACGAAAAGCCCATTAAAACCGCACATAATCGTCTAAAAAAATTTTAAAAAGCAGACGCCCATAAAAAACCACACAGGATTTATTTCCCATAGAAAAAAATTTATAATTGCCCTAAAACGCTGGAATGGCCCGGAAATGGTAAATTATTCTACGTTAAATTTATGTGAAATTAATCCCCCACTCGAAATTCTAAAATATTTTTTTTTCTGCTAAGTTTTCAGGGTGTTCACACTTAATTGCCCCTAGCCCTACCACTAACCCGAAGTTCAAGTGGTAAGCCCACCCTCCCCCAAAGACTACACATAATCGTCTAAAAAAAAGAACGGAAAAGGGAGATCCCCCCCCCCCAATAAAGAAAACAAGAAAAACGCACAGGATTTATCTCCCATAGAAAAAATGGGTTACTGCCCTAAAACGCTAGAATGGCCCTGAAATGGGGAATTATTTTACATTAAATTTATGTGAAACTAATCCCCACTCTAAATTCTAAAATAATTGTTTTTGTTTCTTTCTTTCTGCCAAGTTTTTGAAGGTGTTAACATGTAATTACCTAAATAAAAAAAGTAGAATCTCATATTTTGGGAAGGCAAGGTGGTGATTTAGCGGAAGGTGTTAATCTACAATAATGCCAAAGAAATCTTGCAATATATTCATTTTTAAACAGTCCTAGTATTAGATTTTAGTTTTTTGTACATAAAATGTATTACAATTCAACTTCTCTACTTTTTTTTAATGGATACATGGTATTTTTTTAAGGTATTGCAGCATATTTGTGTGCATTTATTGCAGATTACTTGTAAACCAATAATTTCTGAAGATTTTCAGTTGCATATTCTGATTCCTTGTACAAAAATACACTTGTATGGTAAATTTCATTGCTTAATCTTGTGTTTTAACAAAGATATAACATTTTTACTGAAAAATTAGTGTAAAAAATGTGACGAAACGCATATGGTATTAAAGAGGGGAAAATATTCAATTGTGCGAGGCACAAAAATAGTCATAACTTCCTCATTTTTAGTCAGATTTAAAAAAATTAAAAAGATTCTTTCTTAGATCATCAAGCTCTTTCTATATATACTATTATTGAGATATTTTAAGCAATTAAAAAATTTTCATGTGTATTGCTAATATTAGCAGTCAGACTAATTTTTTAAATAAATTTTAGCTGAGTATTTTATATTGCCAATAACATGGTACAACAATAACAAATAAAAATTGTCTAGTCAGAAGCAAAGTTTGATTTGTCAGCTTAAATACTATTTGGCTCTGAATTCCAACAAGATAACTTTATATGTTAGATTTCTGACGTTTCTCGAGGTGATCTTAGAAGCCTTCTCATTTAGGAAAGTTGGTGACAACACAGTCTTTTTCAGCTTCAATTCACTCATTTTTTATTTACCTTGTTCCAAACCTAAACAGATTTTCGTTTCACATACAAATGTGAACACAATATTTTTATGAATAACTTCGACTTGGCCTTTTGGCTAAGATCAAAGTGTAGTATCTGTTCCGATGGATACTGCACCCCATAGACTGGTATTGTCTTGGCCTTCGTCGCTTGATTTACGCCTGTCTATGGGTCTGTCCTGTGCAGTTGTAGGAGGTCCACCCTCCCAGGCTTCGCCTCCCCTCTTTGGGGAGGAGTAAGTTTATTGCTTACTGCCTGAGGCGCCCCTACCGGGGAATGCCGACGGGGCTGCCCAGGAAATTTTAAAACCCCACTTTCCCGACCCGACCTTGGGTCACATCTTACTTGTGGGAGTAAGATAAAAACTGGCCTTGTGCCTAACTCCTGGAGAGGAGTAAATCAAACTTCTTTTATGCATCCTCGTAACTCTGAGAGGATTTGTCGGCCAGTCCTTCACGCTTCAGTTTGATCCAAGATTATTCAAACTCAGTATTTGAGCAAATCACTTTATCATTGCATTTGCCGTCTCAAATGGGGGTTTAGACTCCACAAAATTAAAAGTTTTCTAAACCCATAACTTCAGTTGTGTAAGCTCTATTTTCAGTTTCACCAGTAAATACCCTCCGATGTTCCGCAGGGTTCAGTATTGGGTCCTTTGTTGTTTTTGATATTCATAAATGACTTACCTAATAATATAAATTCAGAAATAGAACTGTTTGCTGATGATGTTAAACTACTTGTGAGACCTTTATCAAAAGAAATAACACAGATGGATCTAAATAAATTATCATATTGGGAGGACATTTTGAAATTGAGATTTAACCTAGACAAATTTAAAGTACTACATGTAGGATCCAGGAATGTTGGAGTTGAATATGTACTAAACAACAGAGAAATCAAAGAAGTAGATGGAGAGTGCGATTTGGGAGTGGGGTTTGATAATACATTTAAGGCAAATAATCATATTTTGACCATTGTATCAAGGGCAAATAGAATGATCGGGTGGATGGTTAGGAATATTATTTCGAGGGAGACAAATGTTGTGTTAAGGATATATAAAGCTCTAATAAGACCTCATATAAAATTCTGCACCCAGGCCTGGGCTCCAACGACTAGACATGGAAATTGGAATGTAATATTGAAACTGGAAGACATACAAAGAAGGGTGACAAAACTAAGTAAAGTAAAGGAGTGCAGTTACAGGGAGAGATTGGACAAATTGAGATTGACTACTTTGCTGGAGAGAAGAATGAGAGGTGATATGATTGAGACTTTCAAGATAATTAATGGCATTTCTAACTATTTCTCCTAGATCTGGAAGGTTATTGTCAAGGTAGTTTTCAAAAACTAGATCTGTTAACCAGTTAAGTTTTTTTGCTCGCAGAGTAATATGTTTTTGGAATAAGTTGCCAGATCAGATTAAGAACAGCAATAGCGTGGATCAGTTTAAGATGAGGTTGGATGAATTCAGAGAAAGTGGTAGGAGGGAGAAATTGAGGGGGCACTTTTGGGAGTTATCAAATGAAATATTTAACAGAATTTGATCTGGATATCGATACTGTACTAAGAGTTTAATTTTAATTTTTTTTTTTTTTTTTTTTTTTAAACAGTTGAATTGAGAAGATAGTTAAAGGGGAGATGCCCAAGGAGGCATAACAAAAAAATAAATAATAATAAAATTTTAAAAAGTATATATATAATGTTTTTATATTTTGGTTTTCAACCTTTTCTGTTTATTAAATTGAAGTATGAAGACAAATCTTGTGACAGATATTCCAGTTAACACATACTTTATATATAAGAAAAATATTTAAAATGTTTGTTTGCCCGTTATAAAAATTAATGTTTACAGTAAATTCAATTTCGTTTCAATAGGGTAAAAAATTTCTAAGAATTTAATGGCACCATTCAAATTGTTCTCAGATTCCATCTGGAGTCACTAGGATCCGATTATCGATTCCAGTTATTGCTTATCGAATATGCAATTTAAAACATACTAAGACCAAACAACTTTTTTTAAGTAAAATATTATGAGTAAACCAGTGATATTATTAATTAATTAGGGTTTTTAATATTGTGGGTTCTCCATTTGCACTATCTCATTACTTCTTAGACAACATCAGTGAGTACCAGCTAGCATGCGTTTGGGATATAAGTTAGCCGGATTTTTAACTTCAAGGCAAAATATATTTGATTCTTCTGACAGATATTTGATTCTTCCTGACCAGTGATCTACAGAGTTTTTCATTCATTGGTTTTTTCAAAGGTCAAAAGTCGGTTAAAGATGAGGGTCAAATTGAACTGGACATAAATTGTGCCCCCCCCCCCTCTCTCCTCCCGTGTTATTAACTACAGAATTTTGACTATAGCAAACAAGAATAAATAAATAACTGATGCATTCTTAAGATGCATCCAGTCAAGCTGCATATTTAGCGATGGATATGCTGTTTCAAACTGAATGACGGACAGAGCCTCTTATAGCGATGCTTGGCCTCATCTGAAATACGATGCATCCATTCAATCTGTGTGTTGAGAGATGAAACTGCTATTTCAAACTGAAGGACAGATGGACAGAGCCTCTTTTAGAGGTGTATGGATGAATTTAAAGACACTACCACCACCACCACTACTAAAATAAAAACAGCAAGGATTAAGTAGTTTTTTATGGGGAAAGGAGGGTTTGTAAGAATAGAATTGTTTAAATAGTGTCCAGTTCAATTTGGCTTTATGGGATAGGGGTGGTATGGGGAGGAGGAATACTACTCTCTCTCTCTCTCTCTCTCACCCACTCTCCTCCCCTCTCTGGACTGTTAAGTGGTGCCTGGTATGTGAGGCATGTGATCTATGCATCTAACCTTGTTTTGGGTATGGGTGGTCAGCTGCACTATGGGCAAAAACAGGAGACCGGGTTGAGAGAGAGGTAGAGTGTTGAACAATGAACATAGTTTAAAGAAGTCAAGAGGGGGTCACAACAATGCCTATTTATAGGAAACGGCCACTTTCTGACAATCTTTGTCGAAAGAGAGAAGGAAACTAAATAGTTCAATGCTGGGATCGGACAGGGCAAAGGAATTTTTACGGAAAACTTTATGCGGAAAAGAAGAAAGAGTGAGAAAATATTTGGAGAGGGGAAGCTTTTTTGAGGATGGGCAAGCGATGGAAATCTTTTTGGAGAGAGAGAGAGAAATGGAAATCTGTTTGGCCTCACTCTATTGTATCGTTATGTTTATGGTAGGTGCTCGGCTGAGCTCCAATCCCTCCTCCTCCCCCCCCTGATAAAACATTCACAGCAAAGAACTTTTCTCTCTTTTTACCAAAAACTAAACAGAACTTCCATGAACAAAGTTTCTTTCCTAGAACATCCCATCTGTGGAACACGATACCACAAGGATGCTTCCCAACTGACGATATCTCTAACCCTTATCCTTGAGTTGCCCCCTGACATTGATGAGTGGTGACTCATCAGCAAAAAAAAAAGAAAAAAAACCTAATGCATAATTTTAATGCTAAGTCATATGTAACAGTTCTAAAACTTTGGTCAGTTTTTTTTTTTTTGTGGTAAATTTATTTTAAAATCCAATTCTATGATTTGGATTATTCAGCCGACTCTTCTCATCGTTATTTTCACAACGTTTTGGCCGATGTAACCTTCGACCTTCTTCAGGCGCATCTTTTCGAACTCGGGGAATCTGTACGGAATTTCAAACTGACGCCTTTATTCAATTAATTTTTTTTTTTTCTAGAATGTTTACATATTAATACGTTAGGAATGGGAATTTTAGATGTATCTGTGGAATTCTTCAAATTTTTACTTTGTTTCGAGCCATTTTTCCAATCGAAGAATGTTTGTAGGTGTGTGGTGGTGGTGGTGGGGGGGAGGGTCTAGCCAAACGATTTTCCTTAATTCGAATAAAGAAAAATGTTTTTTTGCGTTCAATTCGCAGTTCTAATAACATTTAAAAGCACTTAATATACCTACTTCTGGGGATGGCACGGTGGCAATTAGTTAGTTTTGGTAATAATTTGGTTCAATTAATAATTGAATGACCAAATGATACTGTAATAATTTAACTTTTAAAATCTTATTAATAAAAAAAATAAAAATAATGATAAAAACAAATGACAAACTTAAAGACAAACAAGAAAAAAATAAGCGAAACTACAATAATGTAGAAAGACTCCTGAGCGATAGGTATATATTTTTCTTTTCATCTCGCACGATCTGACTTTTGTATAAAAAAAAATGAATTTCATTTTCACATCCGTATTAATTCTATATAAAGCATATGTCAAGTAACCCCCTAACATATATTGTCACATAACCCTAACCCTAACCCCTCGCAGAAGAAACGTTTTCACAGAAGCTTAACAAAAAAAATATAGGTTAACTACGGATCTATTTTCCTTAACTCTGAGGGTTTTTTTCTAGAGAGGCACAAAGCGGTCTGAGCAAATTCATTGCTTTAGGATTCGGAGCCGAGGCTGGACTGTTTAAAGTCTGTCTAGTGTTTGGGTGGCTCGTTTTTCATTTTATCTTGTATCACTTTCATGAGATTTTTATTTTGTTTCTAAAAAAAAAAAAATCCTTTATCGATCCGGATTTTACATGACGATCTTTCCTAAGTCATGACCCTCTTACTTAAAATCAGTCTGTCACATGATCAAAGCCGACCAATGAGTGGCATCTATACCTTTGCATCATGGGCAGAAGTGAATCGTTGATTAAAAAAAAACATGCCAATAATAATACCCAAGTAACCTCATACATTTGTCAATTTATACATTTACACTCAACTCTAAAAATTATTTCTGCTAAATAATATGTAACAACATAACTATTTAATATTAGCAAACAAAAAATCTGTCCAAGGTTGGTTGCACTTAAGTCCTATTAGAAATATTACATTGGAACCTCATTTGCTTATCCCTTCAACGTGTCAAAACCAGAGGAAAATTTGCTACATTCTCTCCACAGACGGAATTTTCCGCTAGTGTTTATTATTTTTGACAAAGGGAAGTTTCTTTTCCCGAAATATTAAATAAATGATTTTTAATAATCATCCAAACATCACACAAACAGCTAACACCACACTTGCTGTTATGTAAGATTTTAAGAAAAAAATAAATAGTAAGTCCCATTTCGTATTTGATTTATTATTTTTGTTCCTTCCAGCTTACATCCTACCCGGAATTTGCATTGCCCACAGCCTTTTAAAAACATACTACTAATATATATATATATATATATATATATATATATATGATTTTTTTTTTATACGTTTATGTACATAATCTGCGACGCTGGCATGTCGATGTTATCGATCAACAGCTGTTAAAAGCTGAGATCTCATCAGGCAGAATAATAATCTGATCCTTCCCTTAGGTCATATTTGAAAAGAAACTTGTAACAGCTCTTGATCGATAACATCGACATGCCAGCGTCGCAGATTATAAATAAAAATAATCATAGGTATGTGTGTGTGTATATATATATATATATATATTATTTGTTTGTTTGTTTACATTTCTATTTTTAATTTTTTCATTAATGTATTTTTCGCTTATGTATTTTTTCTCTTATGTAATTTATCCCCCTCGATTCAACCGGTATAGTCAATGCTTTGAATGTTTTAATCAATTCGCTGTCCTTCTGCTTCAAAAATCCTTTCACTCGTGTTAAATTTTGATACTGAAATCTCATGATTTTTTTTCCAAGAGATTTCTATATCTAATGTTATAAAAGGCGCTGACGAAGAGACGTTTTGGTATCATCATAAATAATGAACAATAAAATATTTCGAAAACGTCTTGGAAACGATCGTACGCCGAATGGTCGTTGGTTTTGAATTCTTGGAACAATGTTCAAATTATATTGATCTCAACTAAATTATATATATCTATATATATATAATTAAATATTATTTTTATCTGTAAACAAGCTTGTTTCGTCTTTTAAAGACTCATCAGTTTAGCTTTTACAACTGATCTACTTATGGACAGGTTCAAACTTACAACCTTGGGTCTTGTCACCTAACATCGCTAACCCCTCATGTACACCCTTCATCAAAAATGACAGATAAAAGAAATTATCCTCCACCAGTGTTCACACTATTATTCATATAAAATCATAGAATTGTGTCAGCAATTTAATTTTTCATATAAATTATCATTTCTGATGACCTAAAGAAAACAGAACACCATTGACTTTTTATTGATATTGGAGGATTTCTTTCCGAATTCGTTTCAGACAGCAGAGGTTGTCTGGCTAGCTATTTGCTTTCTCGCTCTCTAACAACTTGAAATGGTTTCGTCTGGGGGTTAGGAAAAAAAGGCACGTTTTTCTTTAATTTTTTCAATTTGTTTTTTTATGGAAATTGCTCCAGACTTGATGTAAGAAGCTAAAAAAAATTCAACTTCACGGTCAAAATCTAGCCAACGATAAGTGTTAGATGGATAGATTCTGATCCCGAAAACAGCAATTATTTCCCCTTTATCAGAAACATCGCTCATGGAGTGTGAGGACTAAATGACAAAATAAGAGAGGTGAGAGTTATGAGGCTGCCGAAAGTAAACCCAAGTTAATTACTTTCTACTCTCGTGCTAATTACTAAGTTTTGTGTGAGGAGAATAAAGATATATTTGTATAAAAATATGCAAATACGTATTTGTCTTTATTGTAGGGTGGAGGGTGCTATTTCCTTTGCTTCTCAATAAAGAAACTTTGACAGAATGCCAGTTTAATGTGCAATGTCTGATCTTGTGATAGGGTTTTTGTTGTTGATTTTTTTTTTAATAGTGTAGATTAAACATGACCCTCTCACTATACCACAAAGTTAAAAGTATCGCTAACTCATGAAGTTGTGGGATCTGTAGTTGATTTTTTTTTTCTGTAGTTGATTTTTTTTTTTCTGTAGTCGATTTTTTTTTTTCTGTAGTTGATTTTTTTTTTTTCTGTAGTTGATTATTTTTTTTTCTGTAGTTGATTATTTTTTTTTCTGTAGTTGATTATTTTTTTTTCTGTAGTTGATTTTTTTTTTTTCGTGGTTGATTTTTTTTTTTTTCTGTAGTTGATTTTTTTAAACATTTACCAAACGTTTGACTGAGTTGTTATTTGAAAAATTTTAATTGAATAGAGTCCCATAAATTCGATTTATCATTTCTTCACTTCGCACTATATTATCTGTAAGTTTAAGAGAGAAAAGTAGATTATTATTCAAAATATGGGTAGAAATTGAGGAATTCGTTCTCAGACTGTGAAAATCACTGTTTTTCAAAAACTTGTTTCAGATCAAACAGAATAAGTAAAAAGTTGAGATAGAATTGTAGTTGTAAGCCTTTTCCTGTACAATTTTTTTGTTTTGTTTTCTTTTTTTTCTTTTTCCTTTGTCGTTCCAAAATTGTGGGTTAGAGGGAAAGGGCAGGTAACTCTTTTCTGCTTATTCAGGCTTCAATAATAGAATTAGCATAACAAGAATGTCGTTTATAAGTTTATTCGGCTGTAATTATTTGATCAGTGGCATTTAATGGCTGCTTTGAGTCTGGCTAGCATCTTAGGAATTATAATTTGCAATAAACAGGATTGTATGGAATGTGAACTGTTATAATTTCAAACCTATTCCCTTTGATATGTAAATTTTTATATGGGCAGACAAATAAGTTATGGTATAGTTTTTCTAACCTTTCAACTCCTCCTCTTCCTCCCTTTTACTTACGGACTTCACACTCACATTCTATCCATAATGTGGATAATATATATGTTGATGTACCCATGTCTGTTTCTTGTTATAATGGAGATTGTGTGTGCGTCTGTAAGCAAAACTGTCACTACATAATTACCCCCTCCCCCCTTCGAGTTTGTTTTACCTTTTCAGATGATTTTAATTTTAATCAGAACTGATGTCTTAGATTAGGTCAACAGTGAAAATAATATATCCTCTATACTTTAATACTCAATTTATTTATACTGATTTTGGTAATTACGCTAAGTATGGTTTCTAATTGTTTTTTTTTATTTTAATACATGTAAATAATTTCGTGGATAAATCTTAAATGAAATCAATGAAGCAAAACTGTAACTGTATTATCTACTTTCTTTAGTTAAATTCTGTAAATTTTACAATGAAATATGAGTGAATGGAAGGACTGCAGTCTGGTGTATTATTTGCATAAATTGATTTAAAGTTAGCTGTCTGCTTTTGAATAAGGAAATTTACTGAGAATTAATGCTAGCAATGTCAGAAGCCAGAATCGGCTGAGTGGTGTATTTATCCTTTACAAAAAAAAAAACAAGTTTTATTGTTTCAAATGCTATTACTACCTCTATTACTAAGCATATTTATTTTTTTAACATTTGTTAGAGTATTTTTCAGTATTTACGTTTACATTTTTTTTTACAGAATTTAAAAAAAAAAAGTACTAAATTAGCATCATTTTTCGTATACAACTCTTTCCCTTTGTTCTAAAATTTTTAACTTAAATTTTTCAAAATATTATCGATTGATAAAACTTATGCAACTGACTTTCTGTGCCGAGAAGAAGCGTGTTAATCGAGTAAAACAGAAGGGAATAGGCAAGGGAGAGAGGAAGAAGCGCTGTAAAATGTGAGCTCAAATATCAATCAACCAAATTACCCCCTTAATATAAATACCTCCGCCTTTTGGCTAAGATCAAAGTGTAGTATCTGTTCCGATGGATACTGCACCCCATAGACTGGTATTGTCTTGGCCTTCGGGGCTTGATTTACGCCGGTCTATGGGTCTGTCCTGTGCAGTTCTGGGAGGTCCACCCTCCCAGGCTTCACCTCCCCTCTTTGGGGAGGAGTAAGTTTATTGCTTACTGCCTGAGGTGCGCCTACCGGGGAATGTCAACGGGGCTGCCCAGGCAATTTTTAAACCCCACTTTCCCGACCCGACCTTGGGTCACATCTTACTTGTGGGAGTAAGATAAAAACTGGCCTTGTGCCTAACTCCTGGAGAGGAGTAAATCAATACTCAACTAGCAGCAAAATCCCACCCCTTCACTGCAGATGCTGGAAGATTTTCTACTCTAATAGTTTATTTCTTTGGATTGCCTGCCTTTGGAATTCCCTCCTTGTTTCCCTGACTACACCAACATGTAGAGATTTAAATGTAATGTGAATAAACATCTTGTTGTCCAACTCCCCACTCAGGTTGCCCCCGCCCCTTATAAATCTGGCCCTTATCACAGTTGTCCCTTATGCTTCAGTGGTATTATGCCCTGTTTGGGGTGAATAAAAGTTACAAAAATACATTTTTTTTTAAGTGCAATGATTTAGCCGCCAAAATATGTCAATGCATTTTTGTTTTTTGTAAAAATATGTTATGGGGGTCGAGTGAAAGTAAAATTTTTGCAACTGACGTTTTCTGCTGAGAAGAAACTTTAAGTCCCCATTGGAGGGACTTAAAATGATCGAAATGTCTTCAAAGTCTCAGAAGCAACATAATTCAATCTTACATAATTTCACTAACGTCGAAATCTGATCAAAATCAAGTATTGATTATATAAAAAAAAAAAGATGTATTTTTAGCTGGTTTTAAACACGCACAAGTTTCACATAAATGTCTTATATTTTTGGCAGCAACAACAAAAAAACATTTAGATAAAAGTAATTTTAATCAATTTTTTTGCTTTTAACTTCTTGGAAAAATATCATTGGCTGATTGGTTATACTAATTAATATCTATTATATTTTTTTTCAACATTTTATTTTAAGCAATAATCCCATTTCCAATTTTAAGGAAAAGTAAACACATACATACACATATCTCTCTCTCTATGTATGTATATATATATATATATATATATATATATGTATATGTATGTGTATATATATGTATGTATATGTATGTGTATATATATGTATGTATATGTATGTGTATATGTATGTGTATATATATGTATGTATATGTATGTATGTATGTGTATGTGTATATATATGTGTATGTGTATATATATGTGTATGTGTATATATATGTATGTATGTGTATATATATGTATGTATGTGTATATATATGTATGTATGTGTATGTATATGTGTATATATATGTATGTATATGTGTATATATATGTATGTATGTGTATGTATATGTGTATATATATGTATGTGTATGTATATGTGTATATATATATATATATGTATGTGTATGTATGTATGTATGTATATGTGTATATATGTATATGTGTATATATATATATGTATATATGTATATGTGTATATATATATATGTATGTATGTATATGTGTATATATATATATGTATGTATGTATATGTGTATATATATATATGTATGTATGTATATGTGTATATATATATATATGTATGTATGTATATGTGTATATATATATATATGTATGTATATGTGTATATATATATATATGTATGTATATGTGTATATATATATATATGTATGTATATGTGTATATATATATATATGTATGTATATGTGTATATATATATATATGTATGTATATGTGTATATATATATATATGTATGTATATGTGTATATATATATATATGTATGTATATGTGTATATATATATATATGTATGTATATGTGTATATATATATATATGTATGTATATGTGTATATATATATATATGTATGTATATGTGTATATATATATATATGTATGTATATGTGTATATATATATATGTATATATATATATATAAAAATTGGTCATTTATTTCAAAGCATTGGTGGGTCAGTATTATAAAATTGAAAATAGAAGCCTTTATCAATGCAAGATTAATTTATTTTTTATTTTTATCTTATTAATTTCGGAATAAAATTCCATCATTAGAGTTGACCAATATTGTGTCATGTTTGTTTTCATCAAAAATATATATATGATATGAATATACAGATTAAATATCTTATTTAATCTTTTTATCAACCTCAAACAGTGCATATTGCCACTGAAGCATGAAGGGCTTTTGTGGTAGGGGTAAGATTAAGGGAGGTAGGGTTGGGGTTCTGTGAGATGTTTATTCACATTGCATTTAAATTTCTGCGTGTTGGTACTCTCAGAGAAACAGGGGGCAAAAAGGGAATTCTAAAAGTAAGCAGTCCAATGAAAGAAACCTTGTAAGTTCATTTTTTTACCATAATTTCTGTATATTCATCAGATAGACCCCAAAAATATCCGTGTAAATTCATTTTTTTTATTATTATTTCTAAATTCATCCAATTAATCTTTAACATAATTTACATTAGAACTATTTTTAACCCGATTAGAACTATTTTTAACCCGATTAGAACTATTTTTAACCCGATTAGACAATTTGTTCCAAAAGAGTATTATTACGTGTTAGATTTTTTTTTTTTTTAAATCTTTCTTGCCAATAAATTACCAGTGCAATAAGAAATATTAAAACAGTCTTAATTAAGTAACACCTTATTTTTTTAGTAAAGTAGTTAAACCTAATGATTCCAACCTATCCTTATAATTGAGATTTCAATCCTTTCGTATAATTTCGATTATTCGAACTACTGTTCTCACCTTAAGTGTTATTATCACAACGTTTCGAGCGCTGTAGCCTCCGGCCTTCTTCAAGTGTATCTTTTCGAACTCTGGAATCTGAACGGAATTTCGAACAGAAACCTTTATTTAATCCACAGGGGTAGCATGCTCTCGTTCTGTCAGCCATGACTGGAAGAAGTCTTCAGTAATTTGCAATTCTTCGTATCGCTCGCACCGAGGATTGCACCTTCAACCTTCAGATGACTGTCACTTAGAACTGAATTTTACTTAGTACTATATCCACTGCGCCTTTTATTAGTTTAATCACCTTTAATTTTACTATTATATCCAATCCCCATGTCTAGTTACATAATCTTACAATAACATTTGATTCTCTTAAAATGCAATTTATTTTTCTAATCATCCAAACAAGAATTTCATTTGCCTTTGACACAATTGACTATTATTAGATTGAAATTCATTGTTAAAAGTGACTCCCAAATCACATTATGCAATTACTATTTTGGGTCTTCAGTTTAAGTTGAGATTAAAAAAAAATAATGGAAGGTTCGAAAATTCATCTAACATATAATGTTATTTTGCCAAATTTTCCAAGTAATTTGAACAGCAATCCGTACTCTATTCGAACTAGCTTATTTTTTGTTTCTTCCTATTGGCACGAATATATTTTACTTCGCATCAGTTTCTTTCTAAAAATACATTTTTTGGGGAAAATAAAAAACTTTTAGAGTGGAGACTTTTTACCTTATTCACCGGATAGCCTTATACATTAAAGGCAAGTAATCATGTCATAAGTTTTTTCCCTTGATTTCTGCAAAAATAAATATCTACAAACACGTTGTCCATTTCTTTGTAAACAAGTAATTTTTTTTTATTCTCAGTAGGTACAACTAGTAATTATATAAATTTATTCGCCCAATCTTTCGACTCGAGTTCTCATTAGAGTATAGAGGATAAATATAATTTTTTAACTGTTTAAAGCGTTCAGGTGTCGCAGCCTGCATAGCAACTCTAAAACTCGTTGACTGTGTTTCGAGTTATCAAACAGACTTTGAAATCTGGTGGGGGGGGGGGGTCCTCTTCTCTTCCCTACAGCCTCTTTCTCACAGAAAAGAATTTGCTAGTCTTTCTCTACTCTATCGTTATTTTCATGGTGCATGCTTGACTGAGCTCCAATCTATGGTCCCTCTCTGTAAAACATTCACAACAAAAACTCGTCTAGCTACAACCACTGTAATTAGCAATACACATAAAAAAATTTTAATTGCTTAAAATATCTCAATAATGGTATATATAGAAAGAGCTTGATGATCTAAGAAAGAATCTGTTTTAATTTTTAAAATCTGACTAAAAATAAGGAAGTTATGACTATTTTTGTGCCTCGCACAATTGGATATTTTCCCTTCTTTAAGACCATATGCATTTCGTCACATTTTTTACACTAATTTTTCAGTAAAAATGTTATATCTTTGTTAAAATACAAGATTAAGCAATGAAATTTACCATATAAGTGTATTTTTGTACAAGGAATCAGAATGTGCCACTGAAAATCTCCAGAAATTAATGGTTTCCAAGTAATCTGCACTAAGTGCACATAAATATGCTGCAATACCTTAAAAATACCATGTATCCATTAAAAGAAAGAAGTTAGAAAACTCAAAGTTGAATTGTAATACATTTGTTGTACAAGAAACTAAAATCTAATACTAGGACTGTTTAAAAATGTATTGCAAGATTTCTTTGGCATTATTGTAGATTAACACCTTCCGCTAACTCATCCCCTTACCTCCCCAAAATATGAGATTCTACTTTTTTATTTAGGTAATTACATGTTAACACCCTGAAAAACTTGGCAGAAAGAAAGAAACAAAAAGAATTATTTTAGAATTTAGAGTGAGGATCAGTTTCACATAAATTAAATATAAATTATTCCCCCATTTCAAGGCCATTCTAGCGTTTTAGGACAGTTAATTATTTTTTTTCTATGGGAGATAAATCCTGTGCGTTTTTCTTGTTTTTTTTTTTTCTTTTTTTTTTTTTTTATTTTAGACGATTATGTGTGGTTTTAATGGGCTTTTTGTAGGATTAAGGTTTGCCACTAGGACTTAGTGTTAGTGATAAGGTTAAGGAAGGGGTTTTGTTTTAGATGGAGGTTGCCATTTGGACTTAGTGTTAGGGTTAAGGGAGTTTTTTAGGGGGGTGGCTTGCCACTCATATTTAAGGTTAATGGTACGATACGTTCAAGAAGGCATTTTTAGGAGGTGGGCTTGTTAGTCGTACCTAGAGTTAGTGGTAGAGTAATTATTTATTTTATAAATTTCACTAAAAGGCAAGAATGGCCGGAAAATTGGAGATCATTTTACATTAAATTTATATGCGAAACTGATCCCCCACTCTAAATTCTAAATTATTTTTTTTCTTTTTTTCGCCAAGACTTTTAGGGTGTTCACACGTAATCACCTAAAAAAGTAGAATCTTTTTTTTTTTTTTAAATTGGCGACTAGAAAGTCATTACTACTAGAAGTTCGAAAGTTGAGTGAAAACCAGTATTTTTTAAAGTATTTTTTATAAAAGAACCAAATAGGATTAACTTTTTTAAGCACAAGTATTTTTGTCTTATTTTTACAAAGCTTTACAAGACTAGTTAGCTGCTGCTGATTGATTGTTATATCAGCAATACTAGCAGCCATTGTTGACTTTCGCTCAAAAAAAGGACAATATTTTTTCGGATAAGGTAATTTAAAATTACTACTACGGAAAGACAAAACAATATACAATTATAATTTTAATGCATAAAAGAAGATAAAAGATTAATTTATTTACTAGTTGGGTACGAAAAATGTAACATTTTCTATATTCATATTTTCAAATTTTTTAAATTCGTTCTAGAATGAAAATAAACAAAAATCGCCTTGTGTTTATAGCTGTTGACTATTGCTGCTACTACTACTAATACAGTTAGTTTTTCAAACTATAAATAGAAAACTTTCTTTTTTTTTTCGGATAGGGTCATGAAATATTATTACTACTAAAAGAGAACACATATATAATTATAATTTTAATGCATAAAAAAGTCAAAAGATTGATTTACTTGCTAATTGGGCGACGGAAATGTATTTTTCAAAAATGTTCAACCGACGTCGTGTTGAAGGTTTATTTTTAAAATTTCAAAAAAATGAATGAGCCGAATTACTTCGTACACCAACAAACATTAAAAGTGATGCTTTCCCTGATTAGTTTCCAAATTTCAGGACGAAATTCTGCACAGAGCAATGGTACGAGACTTTTAAACGAAGTGACGTAAATTGCCGAAAATAGCGTTAACATTTTTTTGCCTTTATTTGCTCAAAACTCTTAAAAATATATAATGTATATTATAATTCATGAATGCACCTGAAAGGATATTCATTTCCTAACAAAATGATGGTATTTTGAGCACTTAAAGTGCTTTAGTTTTTAAGATATGACTATTTTAATAGAACTACCATGAAATCTGTGATTATCCAAACAGTTTTCTGGTCGATGTGTATTGCTACTGTAAATAATTTTCCTTTCTTCCTCTGTGTACCTAAAACTAAACAGAACTTCCATGAACAGAGTTTCTTTCCAAGGACTACCCATCTATGGAACACGATAACAAGAGGCTGCTTCCCAGCTAACTATAACATGGTCGTTTTCAAGTCCAATTTTAGCAAATTCTTGTTGAGCCGTTCTCTTAAATAATCAAATTCTTCCCAGTTCAACCATCATTACCAATCCTCACGGTGCTGTCTCACCGTCCGCCCGACAAACTCATTAACACTTATCCTCGAGTAGCCTTTGGGCCTTGATAAAAGAGGACTCGTTAGTACAGAAAAAATTTTTTAAAAAGGTGTCTAAGCAAAAAGATTACGTCTGGTAGGTTGCCATTGCTTTCCAGACTCGCATACAGAACCTGTTATTCCCAAATGGTCACCAATCAACTACTGGCGGTGTTCAACGTCACTTCGGTGAACTAACGGGAACCGATGTGTCAACGTGATCATGCTGTATCACTGGTACATAAGTACAATTCCCATGTTACACATGAAGATGCTAGTGTTTAATGGTTAGGTGTGTTAGATTGGGAGATTTGCAAAACAGGTGGATGTAATTGTTTTGTTTCCTGTATGTTTTTACGTTCTTGGATATTTTATGAACTGAGCAAATTATTCTATTACCAATTATGCTTTTGTGCAGTCATATAAAATATTTAGATATGAATATTAAAAAAAAATTGTTGAATCTAATCTGTGCTGGTTCAAGTATTGCTGAAAGGTGATTCTTTGTTATGGTTGATTTTGATATATAAGATCTTGGATGGGTGTAGTTGGCCTAAAGCAGAGGTTCCCAACTGGTGTTTATATGGACCCACGGGAGTCCACAGAAGCTTTGAGGTGTTAAAGTAGATGGGTTGGGGGGTTACAATTATTTATTTTTTTTAATCTAGTTTCCGTTTTGTTGGAGATGTACCTGTGTTTATTGAAATTTTCAAGATTTGGATTTCATGTTATGAATAGATCGAAATTGATCCGGTGTTAGTTTCTATTAACCTAAAAATAAATATTCGTTTGTTTTTTGGGTTTTTTTGTTTGTTTGTTTGTTTGTTTGTTTTTTTTGGGGGGGGGGGGTTAAATTATATATATATATATATATATATATATATATATATATATGGATTCGGATTCACAGATTATAAAATAGGTCTCAGGGGTGTCCACAAGCAAAATAAGGTTGAGAACCCTGGTCTAAAGGATACTATTGCAGACTATGGGATTGTCACTGTAGACTATAAATCTTATATCACTTCTGATAACTTACACACTTATACAGTTGGGAAAGTTATGAAACTAATTTCCCCCTTCGGTTGCTATACCAAATAAATTTGTTCAATGAATCGTATGCAATATGTATTATGTTTCAGCATTAAGTAACCCAAAAAACTAAAGATATTATTAGTCCTTTTTTGGGTTATCTCTTTCTCTCTCTCTCTCTCTCTCTCGCTCTCGCTCTCACTCTCTCTCGCTCTCACTCTCTCTCGCTCTCACTCTCACTCACTCTCACTCTCTCTCTCACTCTCTCTCGCTCTCACTCTCACTCTCTCTCGCTCTCGCTCTCGCTCTCTCTCGCTCTCGCTCTCACTCTCTCTCGCTCTCACTCTCTCTCACTCGCTCTCACTCTCTCTCACTCGCTCTCACTCTCTCTCACTCGCTCTCACTCTCTCTCACTCGCTCTCACTCTCTCACTCGCTCTCACTCTCTCTCGCTCTCTCTCACTCACTGATAGAAAGTTTGAATTATCTACTAGACATCATCCTCGACTATCTTCGGTCTCTCTGTACAAGGGTTTGTCAGGACAACCTGACATAAGGATACTTCCCCCTATAAGTAAACCCTGACCTAAATATTCAAAATAACATAGTATTCACAGCACGTATAAGATCTTTTCGTTATGGCTATATACTGGCTTATACGAGAAATAGTGCACCTTCTCCTAGTGATGTTACCTGGAGTAACAGCACTTAGCTGGATACTCCACCAGACTAGATGAATTCTTGTCCTGGAATCCGGTAAGACGAAGAGACCGAAAGAAAGATATACTATAACATAGTAAACTGGTCAATTGGGGAGAGGAAATTAATGTTAACATTTTTACTAACTTAATTTTTGACAAGTAAAGGAGAACTTTAATGGAATATTAGAATGATCAAGGGGCCCCTTGATTTCTGAGAACTTTGAGTGAAGTAAAATGAAACAGAAGTAGAGAATCGGATGAAAAAATCTCCCTAGTCTCGAATCTGTGTATAAAAATCCAACTCTGACTCCCGGCTACCATAAAGATTGACAACCATGACTCCCCCAACTCTAAGGTATTCAAAGAAAAACAAAATTAGAAATGCAGAGTCGTAAAAATAAATAAAAAATTTTTAAAATAAATAAATAAAATTTTTAAAATATAAAAAATAAAATTTAAAAATAAAATAAAATAAAACAAATAAATAAATAAAATTTAAAAAATAAATAAATAAAATAATGCTTACAAAAATTGCTGACTTTTATTTATTTTATTGTTTTTATTATTTAATTGTTTTGCAAGCACCAGCGTATGAAATTTAAAGAAAAATTGCACAATTAATTTTTAAACCAACTCTAAGTATCTGCCAAGGGTCACAATTCTAACTTTTGAACATTCTGTTTATGATGATCCGTGTGTTATAAGATCTCCATCATGAGGTGTTCACTGTTCAGCCAAACATCTGCAAAGTTTTCAGACATTTGTTTTATCAATTCCATGGCTTTTACTTTATTTCAATTCATTTCTTTTTTTTCTCCTTTTTTTTTTTTTTCTTTGTGTGAATCTCAGATTGACAGATACTGGATTCCTAGCAATGACAGATATTCCAGTTACTCTAAGAATGCAGACATCGTGGAATGGTAAAAGGGAAGGGGGTTGAGCAATGTCTGTATGCATACAATGCATTCTCCAAGTCACATTGTCAATACTGAACATATGCAATTGCGCACACACACACACACACGTGTGTAAACTTTTGTTACTAAGGGATTTACGAGTTGTGTAATGTCTTCGTAATATATAATGAATAAATGTGTGTGTGCGTAAAACATGCAATAGAGATATTAATTTCTACAAAGTATAATTTTTTAAAGAAATTTCAATATTTTAATAATTTGGTTGTTTTAGGATATTTCCTTGTAACCTCCACCCTATCCTCCTCAAAACAAACCCAATGTTTTGATGGCATTCTTCAGAAAGTTTCTTTGATTTTTTTTTTTTTTTTTTTTTTTTTTTTTTCTGTTTTCAAAAACTTCTCATTTGTATTTCTATAGCGGCACTTTTAATTTTTATAGCAGCACTTCTAATTTTTATAGCGGCACTTCTAATTTTTATAGCGGCACTTCTAATTTTTATAGCAGCACTTTTAATTTTTATAGCAGCACTTTTAATTTTTATAGCAGCACTTTTAATTTTTATAGCAGCACTTTTAATTTTTATAGCAGCACTTTTAATTTTTATAGCAGCACTTTTAATTTTTATAGCAGCACTTTTAATTTTTATAGCAGCACTTTTAATTTTTATAGCAGCACTTCTAATTTTCGTGTCTCGACAAATGGTTTTGCTCTTTAACACTTCAAAACTTGCTCATATTTTTCACAAAATTTGCCTGTATTATTTTTTTATTGTTATTATTATTCATTAATTATTTGACTTTTATGGCTTTTTTCTTTTTCTGCTTTTTTTTTTGCTTTTTTTTTTAAATATTTATTGTCATACCTACATTTTCATATTATTTCATTCCTATCATTTTTGACTTTTGAATAATATAATTAATTTCTCCTCCAAACGGAAGTTCCAAACTTTATTGTAGTTCTTCCTTTTTCATCACAATTTTTTGTTATCATGTACTAGCTGTATCTACCCGGCGTTGCCCAAGTGGAATGCTTAGGGGAAAAATAATTAAAAAAATAAATCATGTTTTAAAAAAAAAAAAAAAATAATAATAATAAAAAATTTAAATAAGATTTTTTTTAATTCGTTTTAGTTTTCCTTTTCCTTTATTTTATTTTTTCTTTCAATAAATATTCAATTATTATTAAATTTTTAAAATGTCAGTGCGTATTTATCAAAGTTACATTAGAAATGCACACACACACACAGACACCTGATGGTTTTAGTGATACAGAGACTCTTAATATTGTTTTCATGTTTGTTTTATACTTGTTTCATGTGTTCATTTTTAGATATGCTTATTGTATGTGTCTTTCAATTTAAATTCAGTTGCACCGATGTATATATTTCATCTCCATATTTTTCTTTTATAATTCTTTGGCATGCTTTCAAGACAAAACAATAAAATCATTTTATTTATATTTTATTTACAATAGCCTAAAAATGATCGATTTGTTATTGATGTATACATTTATATAAAAATATACAAATTCTGTGATATGACTTAGCAACATGATTCTATCATAGGAAGTGACATCACGGTTACCTGTGCAAACTGGCCTTAGCATTAGTTCAGTTGGGACTGTTAAGTCTCTTTCTCTAATACTTTTGTGAAAGGTATCCATTACTCTTCCTCCGAGCTATGGGTAAAATAGTATGGTAGACAAGACTCTTAAGCCTTGTTAGGGCAACTAGTCTAGGAGAAGGAAAACTCTAAGATTACCTCAATTCTTCTCCACTTATCTCTGCATTGCTTTTGGTAGGTTTGGATTTCTTCCTGCCACTGGACTTCAGCAATGTCGGGTCAAAAGTGCGGTTGAAGTATGCCGAGGGCTCAGCTGCTGATCAGCCGCCTTGACGCAGGACGCAGTGACCTTATTTGGAGCCGGCTCGGAACCACCACTACCCCAAACCCAGGAGTGAATGCTATTACCGTTATTAGTCAAGTTCTTAATAATTAAGTCGAACTCCCTTGTCAAAAAAACAAAAGCAACTTGGAATTATCATGGCTGGATGCTAATATATTTTGAAAACACTGAGAAGTGTATCAAATCCTATCAATGGCATTTGTTGGTTGTCCTGGTCTAGCATTAAACTCCATCCATCGTTGTGAGCTTTGGAAGGGGGGGGGAGGGACCATTACTCCCAGGTCTACTCTGACCCAGAGTGGTTATGCTTACAAGATTCCATCTTTTGACAATAATATGAAATTGCATCCAGTTCATAATCGTATTCGGTTTAATGTCTGCTTTACATGCTGGCATGTGTTAGATCAATTTCTAAAAGCTGTCCATCTCTGGCCACGTCTTTATCTATCTCTTTCTCTCTCAAATCCATTTTTATCATTTCCTCCCATATAGTTCATTCTTATTGCGTTGTTTTGTGTGGCTGTCAATAGTAATTCGATTTCTTTATTCACGTATCCTTTTTTTTTTTTTTTTTTTTTTAGCTATGTTCATGTGTTTTTATGCATCTTTTCTCTGGCCAATCTTATAAATCGCCCATGTAGATGCTTCTCTTCCTATTTTGCTTTTCTTGCCTTTTTTGTTTCCAGTTTCGCTGCATTCTATATTGTTCAGTTTAGTGGTATCTTTTGCAGCTGTAATCAGCCTTTCTGTACTTCGGGTTATGTAGTTTTCTAATTTTTTTATCATATCATCCACAGTCTTCTCTACTTTCCCCTTTTCTTTTTACGTAATCGGTCAGTATCATCCTTCAGGTGCAGTGCATAGTCATTAGTTTCCTAGTTCCTTGGTCCATGTACCTGATTTCTTTTGTCCAGCCTATAGAGGGTACAGAATATCTTACTCGAGATACTGCTCAGCTATTTATTCCTTTTTATTTTTTTTGCAGATAGTTTCAGGTCGTCCATAAACATGAGATTCTTTTTTATGTCCTTGAATTTGTATGTGGCATTTCACCTTCTGTGTATGTGTTTGATGCGCAGTATGGTTATGATAAAAAGTAGTGGTGATCGTCTTCCTGAAAAATGTTTCTGTAAACATGCACTCGGCGGTGGCATATTGAGTGGTGGGTTGCATGTTTGCAATGCGTGCAAATAACACGCTTGCTGCAAGTGAGCAATATTTAACTAAAAATAAAGAAATCACACAGGATATAGGGAATATATATATTGTCTCCTATGCTTTTGGGGAATTGTCTCCTATGCTTTTGGGGAATTGTCTCCTATGCTTTTGGGGGAATTGTCTCCTATGCTTTTGGGGGGATTGTCTCCTATGCTTTTGGGGGAATTGTCTCCTATGCTTTTGGGGGAATTGTCTCCTATGTTTTCTTGTAGTCGATCCATGCCATTAACTATGTTCTTTTTTTCTGGATCTTTTGGTCAGTGGTATGTGTCCCTCTTGTTACTTTCCTCAGTAGTTCATGATTCTTAAGGGAGTGGTAGATTTGTTCGCTCAGTTGTGCCATTGCCATTTTCCACAGAGTTGGTAGACAGGTTATCGGTCTGTAGTTGTTTGGGGTTGTTCCCTTATGGCTGTCTTTTTAAATTAATGTGGTTCTTCCTTTAATTATCTACTCTGGCATGTATGTTTTGTATATACATCTTGGGTTTTGGGTTAGTCTTTCATGTAGGCTCATGAATTTTAATCAATCTATTCCGTTGTGGCCTGGTGATCATTATTATTAGTATTACTCTTATTATTAACAACTAAAAGTTCTCACGTCAGTTATTAACAGTAATAACACACTGGCACAAATGGGTTGTGTTCCTGGAATCTGAGTGACAAGTCTACCAAGTCATGATCACCATTGCAAATTACTTTACGTTCTAAAAACAGCCATTTACCATCGAGTTTTCGTTGTTCACTTTCTCTGGAATTTGAGTGACAATACGTCTCCTCAATATTCCAGTACCCTTGTTGCCCTATTAGTGGAGATCTTAAATGTTGCTCAGCCTTCACTGGTCTTTCCATCCTCCTAGATCCTTCACGGCCGTTTTGTATGGTACTAGGTATCTAAAACCCAAATTTTACTTTCATTAGATTTAAAAAGTTATGTGGCAAAATAAATATTTGAAAAACAAACATATTTTTATAAATTGGAAAATTTGCTGCCTTGTGTGCTATTGGTCCAATTGGAAAATTTGCTGCCTTGTGTGCTATTGGTCCAATTGGAAAATTTGCTGTCCTGTGTGCTATTGGTCCAATTGGAAAATTTGCTGCCTTGTGTGCTATTGGTCCAATTGGAAAATTTGCTGCCTTGTGTGCTATTGGTCCAATTGGAAAATTTGCTGTCTTGTGTGCTATTGGTCCAATTGGAAAATTTGCTGCCTTGTGTGCTATTGGTCCAATTGGAAAATTTGCTGCCTTGTGTGCTATTGGTCCAATTGGAAAATTTGCTGTCCTGTGTGCTATTGGTCCAATTGGAAAATTTGCTGCCTTGTGTGCTATTGGTCCAATTGGAAAATTTGCTGCCTTGTGTGCTATTGGTCCAATTGGAAAATTTGCTGTCTTGTGTGCTATTGGTCCAATTGGAAAATTTGCTGCCTTGTGTGCTATTGGTCCAATTGGAAAATTTGCTGCCTTGTGTGCTATTGGTCCAATTGGAAAATTTGCTGCCTTGTGTGCTATTGGTCCAATTGGAAAATTTGCTGCCTTGTGTGCTATTGGTCCAATTGGAAAATTTGCTGTCCTGTGTGCTATTGGTCCAATTGGAAAATTTGCTGCCTTGTGTGCTATTGGTCCAATTGGAAAATTTGCTGCCTTGTGTGCTATTGGTCCAATTGGAAAATTTGCTGTCTTGTGTGCTATTGGTCCAATTGGAAAATTTGCTGTCTTGTGTGCTATTGGTCCAATTGGAAAATTTGCTGCCTTGTGTGCTATTGGTCCAATTGGAAAATTTGCTGTCTTGTGTGCTATTGGTCCAATTGGAAAATTTGCTGCCTTGTGTGCTATTGGTCCAATTGGAAAATTTGCTGCCTTGTGTGCTATTGGTCCAATTGGAAAATTTGCTGTCTTGTGTGCTATTGGTCCAATTGGAAAATTTGCTGCCTTGTGTGCTATTGGTCCAATTGGAAAATTTGCTGCCTTGTGTGCTATAGGTCCAATTGGAAAATTACATAGTGTATAATTAAAACTGCAGGTTTTGAACAAATTAAAAACCCTTACAAATTTAATGTGTGGCAATTTTAAATTATAATAGAAATAATAATTATTCAATCCAACCAAAAATCTCTTAAACAAAAAAAAACAAAAAAAACGTACAAAAACGCAACTTTGACTGTTCATATAAAATTCATTTCGACAGCTGGAATCTTCCTAATATGATTCGTAGATATTTTATGATCAGAGATCAAGTAGATTTTTCTTTTAATAGTAAATCAATGAACGGCTCAGATTTGAACCATGTAAAAACAGCCGTAAACCCAATTTGATAAGAGCGCAAAAATTTAATTCACTAACGTTTTCAACTTTGATTGTTTTTGTGAAAGACAACTTAACACTATATTAAGTCAACCCCTATTTACGAGTGGCCCTTTTTTCTTTATGATGGGTGTGTTTTTGTATGCATAAAGACACAATATCGTGTGCATTAAGTTGAAAAACATCAACATTGAAAAAAAACTATTAATGACACAGGAGAAAAAATTGTACATTTATAAAGAAAAAGTAAAATTTTGTTTACATCATATTTTATCAAAATAGTCCCCGAAATAGATGAGTTATGACTTGAGTTGAAGTGCACTTTACTACATTTACTTATTTTTGGACACAAAACTTGCTGGTTTGTGGTACTGATGATGGTGATGCCACGTTATCATTATTAAGCTCTTATGAATTTAGCACTCTCAAAATAAATACTGGAAAAGATCCCCCAAATATGTTTAAATATTGAATTTATAATATGAAATAGTCTAGTAGACGAATCTCTTAAACCTCGTTAGGAAAACTAACCTAGGAGAATGAAAATTTTGAAATAACCTGCAATCAGGTATTTCTCTGACATGTGGCACACGGTTCATCCATAAGGTCATCACTTGCCGAAAAAAAGTGCAGCTGTGGAATTTAAGCCCTGCTTTATAAACTCTCATTTGCACAAGCACCCCCTCCTCTTTCTATCTCTCTCTATCTCTCGCTCTCACTCTCTCTCTCGCTCTCGCTCTCGCTCTCTCTCTCTCTCGCTCTCGCTCTCTCTATCTCTCGCTCTCTCTCTCTATCGCTCTCTATTTCTCACAATAGCTCTCTCTTTCTCTGACTGGCTCTCACTCTCTCTCTCTCTCTGTTAAATGTGTTCTGTGTATGAGTTCACATCAAGATTTCTCTACCGCAGGAATCTGACTCCTCCCCCTCCCCCTCCTCTGAGAATACCATTTACCATTGCATTAGTTCTTACCAGTTTCTGTTTTCACATACAAAAAAATACCAGTTGCGTGCAAGTGTGCACAGGGAGTGGAGCGTGGGATGGGGGGATGATTCCTCCATTGAATGGCTCCCCCTCTACCCTTCCTTCCACCACCAACCACTTCAGCATTCTCAGAGTGCCACTTTGAGAATAAGAACAGTAAAACGGAGCATTTGGCAATCAGAGTTTTTAGAGAAGTCAGAGAATGTGCTGACAGCGCTACCAAAGTTGCTGGTTTTTCCATCATTCATTAGCACACACACACACACACACACACACACACACACACACACACACACACACACACGCTACCTAACCCTGACCCACCGCCAGCTGAAAAGTAACGGGACTGGTGATACAAAACAATTATTTCAACAATTCCAAACAACAAACTACATGGTTTCCCCTTCAAACTAATCCTTCCTGCCCCCCCCCCCCCCCTTCGAGTCGAATGTACTTTCCCATCCTTCTCTGCTACATTCTTCTGGGATGTCGTTCAGCTCTGTCATCACAGCCTTCTTGATGGCCTCCACGCCTTTTAAAGCGGGTCCTCTTGATGATCCCCCTCGTGTAAGATGGTGACAAAATCCATGCATCCCTTCTCTCATAGCTCACACAGCACCCCAAGTCTCGTTACTTTTCAGACATACCTCATATCTATGCATATCAAAGCTGAGTGAATCAACGTTTGTGCCTTAAGGGCTCCCCCCCCCCCCCATATACTAAAATATTCCTTAGTTCTGGGTTTTAGTTTTGTTTGCAGATATTTCATTTTAATTCTTCTGATTAGTTGTAATTTGTAATTAACTGAACAACTCACCTATCTATGACATATTTATTTTATTTTCTTTCAATTGAATATCTATTGAAATTAACAATAAAATAAGAGAAAACTAGAACAAGTTTTTGAAAATCCCAGGCCAGTAAGAGTTGAGGATATATGTTGCATGGAGAAAAATGAGAATGATATTATGGATGTGTAATGTGGGTCTTAATAACAGGCTTAGATCTGATGACCTCAGAGGAAGATTAAACTTGAGCAGTATAAGGAGATGTGTGCAGAACAGGAGACTTTGTTGGTTTGGTCACATTGAAAGAATGGATGAGACTGCTTGGGTTAGATGAAAAACTGTTGGGCTTGCAAGGTTAGTTGATAGGGGAAAGCCAAGGAAAAACATGAAAGGAAGAATTTGAGAGAAAGAGGAATAAATAAAAACTTGGCCAGCGATAGTTTGGAAGTCAATTTCTAAAAGCCGTCCAACACATGCCAGCATGTAAAACAAATGTTAAACCAAATATGATGACGAGTCACCATTTTGTTACCAATGCTCCCAGATCCACTCTGATACGAAATGACAGTATATCGGGTCCCATCTATAGGTTAAATATGACATAATCTTTGCAATATGACTTACTAGTTAAAGCAAACACTATTGATGATATTAAGAATATTAAGTATAAACATTTTTACCAAATTGACGAGATTCGGCATTATATAAACCGAAAAAGGTTGATATGCCATAAAACAAAGATAAAAAAAAAACAACCTCTTTGAACTATATAATTCAAACTGATGAACAACAAAACTCTGCTATAGGCCATAGTATTCACCAAGTACTGACTCCATCCATCCATAACGTCGGGGTTCGTGCAGATATTTTATCTGTCATAACTTTTCAGTGGGTATGGTAGAGACTTGGTGAGCCCATGTCCTCTCCAGGCCACATACAGCACCTGGTATTTCCAAATGGTCACCCATTTAGTACTGGCCAGGCTCAATGTTACTTAACTTTGGTGATCTGACGGGAACCGGTGTGTCAACGTGATTATGCCATATATGGCTTCAAGGGGAAGAAAATAAACACCCCAAATTGTCAAACTTGAAACAGACCAACAACAAAACTCTGTGCACAGGTCTTTGGTAAGGATTGCTTTAAAATTATTAAAATTGCCTGCTCTTGTTCTGGAGATGATTTGCATAAAATAAAACTGATGTTGGCCTCCCGTAAACAAAAGGAAATTCATTTTTCTGTTCAATTATTCAACTAGATTTCGACCCAATGGTCTTCTGAAGAGCAACTATATTTATCAATTATTTGGCTTACATCAACATGCAAAGATTTGGATCGAAACTGCAGTATATTGATTTTAATACATCGACAGTACATCAGTATTTTGTTTTCAAGGCTATTTACAACATGAATCTGTTGAAGTTATTTAACAAACATGGCTAGTTTTCTTCAAGGAGAACTCTTTAATGTCACTTGTGCTAATTATTCTGCTGCATTTCTTTGAAAAGTTGTCAGATGAAAATATTCAAAAATATATTTGGTGCTTCTGCTGTTTCACAATGACATTAAAATATTTAAAGAAATGTATAAACTTTGTTATCTACTTATGTGTTAGCTGAAAATAAGATTGTACAGAAAAAATTACGCAAATTCATCCAGTATTTATTAAAATATAAGAAAAAGAAGAAAAAACGATCTTATGTATCTGTAGACATTTTAGCTTATTAAGTAGGCAAGGGAGATAACTCGGTTTTTTCCTTTTTTTTGGATAAAGGCAAAATATAAGAAAAATACTGACATAAATGAAATCGTTTTTTATTTTTAATTTAATAAATACTGGATGAATTTACATAACTTTTGGTGTACAGTCTTCTTTTCATCTACCGTGTAAGTACATAACAAAGTTTATACATTTCTGTAGTCATTTTTTTTTAAGCGAGGCCTAACATGTCATTGTGAAACAGCAGAAGCATCATATATTTTTAACAATTCTTATGTATGCGCATGTAAGGGCAATTTTAATATTCATGTTACTTTCTTTTTTTTTCCAGGCAATTTTCCAGTTTTGAGTTGCCACCCGAGGGAGAGGTTGTAGTAATCACTGACACCTATCGACAACAGCATCCGCCACAGCGACCAATGGTGTCTTCTTGTCACGTCCAGTCTAATCCTGTCCCAATTGACATGGACACCGAAAATGTGCCTTTAAATTTGTCGGTCTCCAATAATTGTAACAACAACAATACGAACAACAACAACAATAATAATAATAATTCATGTCTGACGTCATCATCTCTAATTTCATCCCAACAGCAACAGTTGCGACCTTCTGTGATAACCTCCACTTTTACCAACCGATATTATCCGAATGTGAATTCCTATGGACAGAGCAGCAGTCCAACCCGGCGAGAATTAACATCAGGTCAATATTTATTTTAGACTTAAAACTGCCTTGATAGAAACAAGCTGTGTTTTTTGTTTTTTGTTGTCTTTTTTTTTTTTTTTTGCATGATGGTTTATCTTGTCTAAAAATTAACGCATATTCTTAAAATGTGTCTATTCAAGCTATAGATTTAACGATAAAAATGCTCTTTCAAGCTTGAGTGCAACAAAGAGATACTTGGACGCATTTTTTTTTAAATATATATATATAGGGTGATTCATAAGTCACTTAGCTATTTATTTTTGAAATTCTAAAGTTAAAAAATACGGTAATACAAAACAGAAAGTTTATTCAACAAATTCATTTATGGGAGTTTCAAATTACAGCAAATTTTCAAAATTTCCACCTTCATTCTGCATGCATAGCTCCATTCTTTTTTGCAAGGAATTTACGACTCTTTGTAGCATATTTGATTGATTATGAAGACAGTTCAAAAAAATAGAATTCCATGATCACTGCATTCTATATATAAATATATATTTATTTATTTAGTAAAGAAAATCAGTACAACATCGATACCGTCAATTTTGAGATCAGAAGGGGTCCGACCTTTCAAACTTTGGTCACCCCTTCCGATGTTGTACTGATTTTTTTGTACTAAATAAATAAATATCTACGCTCTAAATTTTGAATTTCACATCTCAATTAATCGAGCACTCTGCAGGGGGGGGGGGGGGGCACTATCTTACAAAGAAATAAATATCTATATATATATATATATATAACACCAAAATATATATATATATCTATATCTATATATATATATATACTTAATTGCATAATCCTCAAAGGATCTTCGTACACTTTCTGGATACGCAATCCTCTGTTTTGTTTAGAGTTTTGCCAACCTTTCCACAATTAGCAAAATAATCTCTCCATCGCTGCAGATATGTTCAGTCGAGCCTTTTATTTGTAGGTTTACCATAAGGTGTTTTATCAGAGAAATTCTTCCTTGAATGCTCAATATACATTGCTTTCGAGACGACCTCCTTCTGCCAACGTGGCCAAACCAGCTCATTCTTCTTTTCTTGATAACCTCGATGATATCATTTTGAAATTTAATTTTTAATTTGAGTTTCAAACGACGATTCAAACGACCGTGGTTTTCAAATACGGAGAGCCTGCATTTATCCTCTGCTTGTAACATCGAAGTCTGAGAAGCATATGTCACTTAAATTTAGAACTAATAGTCCAAAATGCAGAATGTGTTTATGTCCATGCTTCCATAATGGTGAAGTAGAGGATATCTTGTAGATTTGAAGGCCTAAATTTTTTTTGTTTTTAAATATAAGCTCAAGATAACACCAAAATACCACATTTACGAGAATGATTTAAAATTAAATCATTGGTTAAAATTTAGAGGTGACCGTGGTGAAGTGGATAATGACGCGGACTGACGACAATCTAGGCGTGCCAAGTTCGAATGCAGTCGGTTCAGTAGCATCACTTTTACTTAAGGATGTTGGCAACCTTCACGTGGTCCCTCTTGTGAGTACCCGATTCTTGAAAGAATCAGGGGAACTAATGCTAACAGAATTAAGGTGGTCAAAAAAGTCGAAACCTGCCGATTCATACAGATTTACTTTTACTATTGGTTAAAAAGAAAACTGAAGCAAACTGCACACATTATTTTATCAGCCATTTTTTTTTTTTATAATCGGAGGCAATTTATTTTATTTATGATCGGAGGCAATTTATTTTATTTATGATCGGAGGCAATTTATTTTATTTATGATCGGAGGCAATTTATTTTATTTATGATCGGAGGCAATTTATTTTATTTATGATCGGAGGCAATTTATTTTATTTATGATCGGAGGCAATTTATTTTATTTATGATCGGAGGCAATTTATTTTATTTATGATCGGAGGCAATTTATCAAATTACGTTCTGATGAACTAACTCATCATAATAAATTAGTTTCGGACAAAAAAAAGATACATGAACGAACTCTGAAGCTTACCACGTTGACATCATTTAGAATCATGGATAAGCTTCCGAGTGCACAAATAAGCCTTTCGCTTCATCCAGACACGCGTGTACATCTCTGGTATCATGTCTGCCTCTCTCTCTCTCTCTTTGTTCTCACTACCTGGCCACTTAATGGCAGGGGCCGATAACTGAGGGGAAGCAACCCTGATCTAGCTGTTGATGGGGTCCAAGGAGGATAACTCTGAACTTACGCTACTGGTTCTAACACAAATAAAATCCATCAAAATTAGGTTTGCCGTATTTGTGAATATAGTGTTCAATATAAATTTATTATTATCTCTAATGTAGTAATATACGTTTTCTGTTTCAATATCCATATGTATAAATAGATATTTCTTTTATGTGTAACATAAGGGAGGTAATCTCTATACAAAGTTAGGAATGTGTATATACATTTGTATATACAGGACTTGCTTCTGATTAACCGATCATTATGATTTTTGGATACAGTTGCTAGGTGTATGGGGTCCAAATGTGGACTATATTTAGTTTTATGCATAGGGGGTGGAAGCCGTTCATGGAAATTCAGATATCTCAGATTTTTGTGGAATTTTAACAAATAGTTATTACACCTCAATAAGTTTTCCCCAGATTTCCGTTTCTTTGGAGTATTTTAAAGGGAATTTTAGAGTCATAATATGTGCATAACCTCCCATTTGAAAATTCAAATATACCAGATTTGCGTTGAATTTTATCAGTAATCATTCGAAACCAATTAAGATTCTCCGAGTTTCAGTTTCTTATCAAGCGTTAAATTTTAAACATTTTCTAGAATAAAAAGTCATGTAATGGATTTTTATCAAAATTGGAATAAGGATTCTAGACATAAGGTTTAGTATCATTATATGTTGATTTTAATCTTCATAAGGTAACATAAAAGTGGTGCAAAACTGGTTTGGTTTCCCAATGTTTACAAAAGATGTTTTTGTGTAAGTAGAATAAATTCTCTACATGAATATGTGAAAATTGTTTGTTATCCCAAACAACATCATACCAAAGATCAGCATCAGCTAACTTGAAGTATTCCAATATAAATACGACAAACTCTAGCGAATCTGATATGCAAAATGAATTGCTGTCGCGTTTGAATTGTTTAAAAATTAGACCTAACTTAGTTTGAGCTGCAGTTATTACAATAAGTGAACTTCTTTTTTTTTTCTCTCATCTATCCGCCACACTATGTGCTGCATCTGTGGTAAAAAAGGGTGCTGGGTTTCCCAAAAGAAAAGGGGGTCACCACGAACCTAGGAATTGTTGATTACAAACAAATAGTCAGGACAGTTGACTAATCCATGTCATCGGCTATGCAGATGAGTCATTTTTCCAGCCAATCACTAACGGCGATATTTGTTTGTTCACCAGTTGTCTTCTACGTATGCCGTACTGGCGATTCTCTTTCTTGACCTCCTGCTGTTTTCGTTCCTCACATCTGTTGTTCTTGTTTGTCATTTCTGTCCGTTCCTGAATATCTAAAGTTCTCTGGTTCGTTTCCAGTTTTGTGTAACCCAACCTCTGAAGGCGCTGATTCACCATCTCTGCAACTTCTGTTGCCAGAGTGTATTATCTGTGGATCTTTACTAGAATCAGGTTTCTGACTGGCCTAATGGATACAGTTGGAGACCAGTGATTTTAATTATGAAAGTTGCTGCAAACAATGAGAAACGTATCGGTTAGGGTTAGTAATTAGTAATAATAATAGTAATGTAGAAAAATTCTATACGGTATAATCACATTGACACAACGGTGATCATTTGGAGTACCTAGCGCTGTACGTGAGAACAGCGACACCTCCCTGCTAAAACTAACGTTGTTAAATGGGGATTGTGGGCTGACAACCACAAATAAATATTATAATGCCTATCATTCTCAATGTAAGAAACATGAAGTTGCGCTCGTCTATGTATATCAGATGAGAGAAAAAAAAAGGTTTGTTTATCGTAATATTTTGAGCTGCAGCTCTCGCGTGTCAAAATGAGTTAGGTCTAATTTTTAAACAATTCAAATGAATAAATGCAAAAATTGCGCCCATTACTTGCGCTAACCGTAAAGCCAAACCGCTTTATTTGAAGTTAGTTCAACTTTACGTAATAGACGCACCATTTTTTTTTATATATTGCTTATGTAGATGCCATATTAGTCGCAACGTTAACTAATTTGCATATTCGTTTTGAAAAGGGACATTTTATTAATTAACTATTATTTGTTATCGTTTTTTTAATTCAATGATTGTTTTGATTATGATATAACGAATATTTCTGTTTTACATTGTTTTATTTTCTGGAGAAATATCATTTGTCTTTATTTCCTTTTCTTTCTTCACGGTCACATTTAAACGATAAATAAATTTGTATCGAAATTACCAAAATGTTAATGTTTAGCTATCTATATGAATAAATGAGAAGGATTTTGTATCGTGTTTACGACAAAGTTATGAATGAAATGTTTTTTAGTTTTAATTAATTTTTCAAGTAGCGAACTCTGCAAAGTGATAGCGAGCCGGCAAAGCTAGCTAGTAAATTATAAACTTTTGTTTCGTATTTTATGAGGTGCATTTTTCTTGGATTAATTTATTCCAGTTTTGTGTCTGGTGCTACCAGCTCAGGCTGTCTGGGTGAGGGTTAGATTATCTACGGCTAAATAGAGAAAATGACCAATTGAACCTATTCGACCAGTACATGTTTTTAGTAGAAAAAAATAAAATACTGAAAGAAATACTAAAACAGAGACAGAAAACTGTCCACTTCCGTGTCCATTTTTCATTATATCTCCCTACCAGATTGGGCTGTCTGAAGACACCGGCTTCCTGGCCAAAAATGCACCAAACATTGATGTTTAGTTTTTTTACCTTTCCTTTTGCAAAACTCAATCATGTTCTGCAAGCCAAAAACAAAACAACCAAACCAAACACCATGAATAAATATTTGAAGCATAAAAACTTTCACCAAAATTACCTGATTCAGCATTAAATAACCCGAAAAGGGTTGATATGCCATAAAATAAAACAACCAAACCAAACACCATGAATAAATATTTGAAGCATAAAAACTTTCACCAAAATTACCTGATTCAGCATTAAATAACCCGAAAAGGGTTGATATGCCATAAAATAAAACAACCAAACCAAACACCATGAATAAATATTTGAAGCATAAAAACTTTCACCAAAATTACCTGATTCAGCATTAAATAACCCGAAAAGGGTTGATATGCCATAAAATAAAACAACCAAACCAAACACCATGAATAAATATTTGAAGCATAAAAACTTTCACCAAAATTACCTGATTCAGCATTAAATAACCCGAAAAGGGTTGATATGCCATAAAATAAAACAACCAAACCAAACACCATGAATAAATATTTGAAGCATAAAAACTTTCACCAAAATTACCTGATTCAGCATTAAATAACCCGAAAAGGGTTGATATGCCATAAAATAAAACAACCAAACCAAACACCATGAATAAATATTTGAAGCATAAAAACTTTCACCAAAATTACCTGATTCAGCATTAAATAACCCGAAAAGGGTTGATATGCCATAAAATAAAACAACCAAACCAAACACCATGAATAAATATTTGAAGCATAAAAACTTTCACCAAAATTACCTGATTCAGCATTAAATAACCCGAAAAGGGTTGATATGCCATAAAATAAAACAACCAAACCAAACACCATGAATAAATATTTGAAGCATAAAAACTTTCACCAAAATTACCTGATTCAGCATTAAATAACCCGAAAAGGGTTGATATGCCATAAAATAAAACAACCAAACCAAACACCATGAATAAATATTTGAAGCATAAAAACTTTCACCAAAATTACCTGATTCAGCATTAAATAACCCGAAAAGGGTTGATATGCCGTAAAATAAAACAACCAAACCAAACACCATGAATAAATATTTGAAGATATAAAGAACTTGAAGCATAAAATCTTTTACCAAAATGGCCATATTCGGCATTAAATAAACCGAAAAGGTTTGCTATGCCGTAAAACTAGTTTTGTGAATTAGAATGTTGAATTTTTTCAGTTTCTTTATTGAATGAAACTCATTTCTTTCCTCCAATCAACCATTGTCTTGCCCTGTTCTTTCCTGGTTATAAAAATCAATTTTTTGGCTCTCTTATCAGTGTTTTAAAAATCATTTGAAATTAAACTTCAAACTTTTCTAGGAATGTCTGATCCAGAGGAACATTTCCGTCGATCTCTAGGAAAAGATTACCAGAAATTAAACCAGCAACAGCAGCAGCAGCAGCCCTCACCTGTTGAGTCATTGACTAAACAGATATTAGAATCGAGCGTCTCAGGTAAATGATTCTAAGTTGAAATCATGATTATCCAAAACGTTACAAATACATTGACATACAAGAAATGTAAATGAATCTGTCATGTGACTCATGTTGAACCTTTGAACAGTTGATCTTGTGGTGGAGAGAGTTGATCTTGTTTTACTCCAGGCATCATCTACTATAATCAAATTCATCTGCCGTTCTCTACTGAAACGTTCATATATATATGTATGTATGTATGTATGTATGTATATATATATATATATATATATATTATTATTATTATTATATAGATGAAAGAAGAGGGATAAACATGTATGAATGACAAATTTATTTCAACCTCGATTGTTCAATGCAAGGTATACTTGGTAAAAAAATGTTAATTATTCTTTCCTTTAGCCAAGGCTTTTCAAAGATTAAAATCTTATCAGAGGAATTACATAGATAGATAAGTTAGCAGTGGAAAAGCCAAAATATATATATATATAATAAAATAATACTTTAAAGATAAAAATAATATCTTTAATTTATTCAAATATATATATATATATATATATATATATATGAGTTAAGGACGCAATATCATTCGTTGTTTTTGAACTTTAATAAAATCTGATTAATTTCTCATTTTATGTCATTCAATCCATTAATATTATTGCTCTATACACTATATTGAGCTTTGTTTTTATCCTGATAGTCTACTGGCTAAATATATTATTTATATCTTTAAAGTATTATCTTACTCTCTCTCCCCCTTTCTCTCTACTGGTTAAAGATATAAATTATTTAATGTGTTATGATTATATGAATTATTATTAAAATTCAAAATTTAATTTTTAACGATTTAAAAAAAAAAAAAAAAAAAAGGGAGACAACTAAAATGATGACTTATTTCCCTTATAAAATGTTTATATACATGTATGTATTAATACATACAAATGATGTGTGGAGGTAAATGTTATTTAATTTTAATTTTATTATTAATATTAATATTATTAATATCATTTAAATGTATTTCTTTTTAGAATGAAAGAGAGGGTTTAATTTAATGTTGTTTACATACATATGACATATATATATATATATATATATAAAAATATTTAATTTATGTGGAGATAAATGTTACTCTATTTTTTATTATTATCATTGTCATTTATTATTAAAATTATTTTAACCTATCTTTTAATAGAATGGAGGAGAGGGTTTGGTGCTTATGCATATCAGCCCTGACAATGAAATATTTAAAGAATGTATAAACTTTATTATGTACTTACGTGTTAGCTGAAAATAAGATTGTGCAGAAAAAATTACGCAAATTGATCCAGTAGTTATTTAATTATAAGAAAAAGAAAGAAAATGATTTTACGTACATTTTGACATTTTTGTAAACAATGGAGACCCCAAACCCCGAAATCGTGAAAATGAGTTATCGTTCTTGACCATTGGAAAATCTAAGATACAAAATGGTGGAAATATCTACCGAGTGATAAAATCGTTAAAATCGTTTTTTATTTATAATTAAATAACTACTGGATGAATTTGCGTAATTTTTTCTGCACAATCTTATTTTCAGCTAACCCGTAAGTACATAATAAAGTTTATACATTCTTTAAATATTTCAATGTCAGGGCTGATATGCATAAGCACCGAGGGTTTAGTTTAATATGATGTTATTTGGGTTGGGGCGAGGTTTCTTTTGTCTTAGTTTATTATTATTTTTTTTTATATAATTCTTGTAAATGGTGAAATTGTACCTGTAGACTTATTTGAAACTCTTAAATCTATTTCCTTACTTTTAAATATTTTTTTACTGTCATAACTTGGTTTTAGTCAATTGTAATAAAACTCCGACATCTAAACTAGTTAGGTTTTTTTTCCTTTTCCCAATCAAACATTCAATTTTAACAAGGTGATAAAATCACTTGAAACTTTTTATAGTGACTTATACCCCTTAAATAAGTGTGTAATTCCAACAATATACATATATAAAAACATATGCAAAAATATACACACACATATACATGTGTATACATCCATTCAAGTTTCTTATTCTATTCTATTTTCTTTATTATTATATATGTATTTTTTTTTCTAACTTATTTTATTTACTTGTTTATTCATTTTTTTTTTAAGTTTTTTTTTTGTAGAATTGGGGGTAATTTTAAGATTATTTTATGGGGGAGAGGGTGAAATGTGTATCTATATATTAAGTGCATTATTTTATTAATATAAAAATATTATTTTTATTTATTTTATTGTAAATTTTTATTTTTACATAATTTATCTATTTTAACGACAATGCTGTATTATTGCATACAGCAGTAAATGTCAATGTGGCTTGTAAATCCATATACTAAGTGTGTTGATCTATTAAATATTCAATTTTATTTATATCTTTTAAACTGATTCAAATTTGCTTAGAAATGTATTAATGCAATTTGTGTGGGCTGAAGTTAAATATGATATATACTATATTATAAATGAGGAACCAAGTTCGAGCCTGGTATTAAGTTCAGGGCGTAACCTAGAGATGAATAAAGCTTCCTTAGTGTGAAGATTTCCAATGTTCCTCTCCGTGGCCAAGATGGTAACTTTGATAAGTCTGTTAGTGTTTTTGCAAATGTTAAGGTGCTTGAAGAATGATGATGCTTGTGTTTGTGTATGTTCCTTAATCCTGATGTGTATGGGTCTCATGGTACTACCTATGTAAAATTTGTTGCAAGTGGTGAATTCTAATCTGTAAACCGTATATATGCGGTGACAAATGTCCATGGTATTCAGTTAGCCAGGCTGCACAGTGTTGGGCAATATTGGTGTTTACGTGTAACTAGCTGCTACGTTAGTGATGGACATGAATGGGCTGCATATTCAAGCCCTCTTTTCTGATGGACTTGCGGACTGCTGTTGTAATTTTATCACTGAGATGAGGCAGTTTAAGGAAGCAGGTGTTGGATGCAAAGCGTCTCATCTGTTTTGTAGGGTTCTCCAGGTGCCTGCTGGTAGTGTTAGGGGTATACATTAAAAATCCAGCACCTGATGGAACTGCAGGCAGTTTTGTCTGCTAATACACTACACTTGTCCCGGATGCGTGTTATTTCATTCATCGCATATCCTATTTTGGCTCTTAGACGGAGGGCCGACTTGTAATGTACAAAGATGTTTCTGTTAGCTGCCTTCCTGTAGAATTTGATTATAAGAGCTCCCTCATCAGAAATCTTATGGTTAAAATCTAGAAATGATGGGATCAAGGTGCTCAAGAGTGAGCCATAGATATTCTCAGCTTCCTTACGTGACGATGTTAGGACCAGAACGTTGTTGACGTATCTCGGCAGGAATATAGTTGAGTAGCAGGTGTTAAGGGCTTGACGCTCTAATCTATCCATGTATGATATATATATATATATATATATTACTCATACACATATTGGCCAAAGAACTGTTTCTCATTTAATTTTATACATACATCACCTAAGACGTCTATCTCCTATTCACTTCCTCGCGGACCCTTTTTTCTGAAATAAAACTTTCTTTGGTTTTATACATCTTTGTTTGTGTTTCCTTCACTGTGTTTCATGTTTATCAGTCCCCACCTTACAGACACATTACTTAGCTAACGACATCACCATCGCCTAGACTGACTAAAACCATTGTACGGACCCAAAATATAAAATAACTTTAGTCACGACCACGGATCGTGACATTGGCTCTGCATTTATGCTAAGTGGGAGCCAGTGATCTCCCATACCAGAGAGCTCAACACATAAGGGGGTAAAGAGGAAATGAATTTGTTCATCCACAAATAGCTGTTTTGCTGTATCACTGTCCCTTCAGTGTGAAATCACACACACACACACACACACACATATATAGTCTCGGAAACTAAAAAATAAAATTTTAAAAAAAACTTATAGTCCCGAGTCTTCCAGTGGAAAATCACTCATGTAAGTCAATTTATTTTTTACAATTATTATATTAGTTTGTTTCTAACACTATTTTAAGGGATCATCAGTTGTTTACCATGAAAAAACTGTTTCGGGAATTTAATTTAAATGATTTATATGAATCATGTTTATTTTTTTCTTTCCAGTTGGTTCCAGTGATTCAGAACCTGACAATTTGTGTAATCGGCGTTTGATTCTTCTCTCAACACAAGATAATGGTCGTAAGTATTTTTTATTGTTTACTTTTATGCTTAATCTTAAGTGTGGTAGATCTTCTCAAAACTGGCCGCAAATAAGTAACGAATGATATAAGTAATTCGAAAGAGAAAAAAGAAAACTAATCATTTTTATTATATTAGTCTTCCCTCAATCGAAATGACAGAACATTCGTACATACAGTTTTTAAAAATAAAAATTATATGGAAAACATCAACGATAAGTAAATTTTATTTTTATCGCTTATATACACACGTCTTCTTTTTTTAAATAAACTCTTGTAAAAGATTTAAAGATTTTTTTTAAATATTGAAAATTATTTAAACAAATCTCAGCTTAAAAAATAATTTTTGATTTGTAATATAATCTTCCTTCTATTATACAACACGTGTAAATTATATATATATATATACATATTTATAAATCAAAGTGCAGTATATTTGGATATTTTTCCCCAAATAAGAAAGTGAGGCAAAAATTCCTTTGCAAAATTTAATTTTTGAAATAATTGTTTTGTTACATGGCACATTTAATGTGCCAATCCCTTTGGGAACTTTCTCCAAGATTTGGTTTTTAACATTTTTAGAGGTCAAATGTCCTTAAATTTATGATTGTTTGTTAATTATTTTTTATTATTAATATTTATTATTATTTTTATAAGAGATTTTCTAACCAAAACTCAGAATATTATTTAAAATGAAAAACAATGTGTCAAATAATATCACCAAGTCATTACATTTATAAATGGATGCGTAGTGAAATATGATGACTGCAGTGGCTTGACACCATGTTTCCTGTTAAAATCATATTCTAAGTTTTGTTTTGGTCACAAACACACACAAAATCTCCATTATAGTAATGATTCCTAAAATGTAAGCAATCTGAAAAAGAACTTGCTTTAGCTTCACTCACTTTGGCAAAGAAGGTTACGGTTACGGTTAAACAGACGCGATCATATCCGAGGCAATGGCTGAATCCTTAGAAAATGACCTCCAGGCTGTAGTGGATTGGGGTCATAAATGGTTGGTAACTTTTAATGCCGCAAAGACAAAGTTCCCTTCTTTCAATAACTACAAGAAACCTCTCCAACCACCGATTGTCATGGCAAATAACACCCTACCTGAGAGTTCAACATTCAAACTCCCCAGCCTAACCTTCACAGGTAACATGAATTGGAACAAATACATTGAAGACAGGTTGGCTCCCTCTACCGTGCTAGTAAACTCCTCACACCTGACATTATCCTGTATCTCTACAAAGCCACCATCTGCCCATGCATGGAGTATTGTTGCCACATCTGAGCTGGTGCATCATCTACTAGTCTCTCCCTACTTGACAAGGTCCCCAAAAAAGTCGCCAACTTAATAGATCCCTCACTGTGAACCAAGCTCCAGCCCCTATCCCATCGCAATGTTGCATCCTTGTGCTTGTTTTACAAATACTTCAATGGATTGTGCTCTGATGAACTAGCTGCTCTAGTGCCCCTTCAACGCAAATACACTAGACCAATCCACAAAATCCCATCCATTCACTGTGGAGGTCCCCAGATGCCGGAGAGCCTTCTACTCCAATAGCTTCTTTCCTCGTGCTGCTGGCCTCTGAAACTCCCTCTCTGCCCCCTGTTTCCCCGACAGTACCGACATGCAGAGGTTTAAAACTCGCCCTCTTAGACAAGGTCCAAAAAAGAGTATCTAATCTAATCGATCCCTCACTATCCACCAAGTTCCAGCTCCTGTCCCATTGTCGCATCCTTGTGCCTATTTTACAAATACTTCAATGGATTGTGCTCCTATAAACTAGCTGCTCTAGTGCCCCCTCAACGCAAATTCACTAGAACAACCCGACAATCAGCTAGGTCCCTTCCATTCACTGTGGAGGTCCCCAGATGCCGGAGAGTTTTCTACTACAGTAGCTTCTTTCCCTGCTCCCTGACTGTACCGACATGCAGAGATTTAAAACTAATGTAAACAGACATCTCGCTGCACAGCTCCCAACTTAGAATGACAGCCTAAACCTACTCCCTAATTCTCAGTAGCCCCTTACGTCTACAGTGGCGTCCTGCCTTGTTTGGGGTGAAATATCATATAAAAAAAAAAAATTTTCTTTTTTTTTAATTATTTCAGTTAATTTTTTCCAAGAGGAATTATAGATGATGCCATTATCCACTGATTTTGTTTCCAGTTGAGAAATTCCGAGGTTTTTTTTTTTGTTGTTGTTGGTAGTAAAAGAAACTTGTTTTCATCGTTCATTCAAAAGAAAATGAGGATTATTCCTTTTTTTATAAAGCCTAGTTGATAATTGAAATTTGAATTAAAAAAATAAATAAATAAATGAATAAATAAAGTTGTTAGAAGCCATACAAGGCAATTTAAAAAAAAAAAAAAATTATTAGTGGTGGTGCGAACGGTATTAAATAATATCTATTTCTCTGATATTTATCACCAGAAAATTTAAGATTAAAATTTTTTTAAATTAAAAAATATGGCTTCTAACGACTTTATTTTTTAATTCATATTTTAAAGGTAAATCATTTTTAACCTAGAGTAAAGGAGCTGTTTTTTTTTTGTTTTCGTGACTTTCATATAAATTTGAAAGATTATATATTTTATATTCAACCCAATTTCTTTAAAAAGACATTCTATTCAAAAATAAAATTTAAATAAAAAAGGAAGTTCAGTTTTTTTTTTGGGTGGGGGGGGGGGGGGGTCAGTAGATTAAAAAAAAAACATTCAATTGTTTAAATTTACATAAAAAATTAATTCTTATAAAATATCCTGGAATTTAGAAATTGGGTTTTTCCTTAAATATTTTGATTACTTAAATATATATTTATTTAATATTTAAATACAATGCTAAAAGCTGTTTTCTATCTTTATGTACAAGTGAATTTATTTAGCATATAAGTAATATTCAAAAACTTTTTAAAAATCCATAAAAAATCACAAGAAAAAAAAAAAGAATTATTCTTCACCGGTGTTCACCCTTATATTCGTATAGAAAATCATGGAATTGTGTCAGCCCTACACACTATATTATAATTTTTATTCTTTTTTTTTTAGTTTTGATAATTTCAATTTTCTTATGGATTTCCTGTGTGACTGTAGACCCCACGATATTATTGATAAATCTTCTAATATAAAACAAACCGCGCGTGCATGGTCCCCATCTGTATGTGGCTCGATGTGGCGAGTGTAAAATGCAATAAATTTGGGCAATTTGGGGCATTTTTGACTCCCTGGGGTGCGAACCAGAATTTTTCTGAGGTCAAGGATGCTCATTTTATATCCAGTACAATTGCCTCTACATTTTGGCCAAGTTTCAGAAAAATTGAATGTATGGATCAAACATTATGGGAGAAAAGGGTAATTTTTTGCCATTTTGGGGGATTTTGACCCCCTGGGGGCGCGAACCAGATTTTTTTTCTATTAAGAACAATTGCCTCCAAATTTTAGCCAAGTTTCAGAGAAATTGAATGGATGGATGAAAAGTTATGGGGCAAAAAATGTCATTTTTTGCCATTTCGGGGCCTTTTGATCCCTTGGGGGGCTAACCAGATTTTTTTCAAAAATCGGAGAATGTCACTTTCTAACCTGACCAAAGTTACAACTTCATGCCAAATTTCAGAGAAATTCAATGGATGGTTACGGAGAAAAATCCGGACGGACGGACATGCCTCAAAACATAAGTCCTCCGATTTTATAGATCGGGGGACCAATTAATACCACCATTTGAATTCTTCATAAAATTTTACTCGATAAATTTGTTTTGATCTTGATGTAAGCAATATACAATAATATTTTAGTATTTAGATTGGTATATTTTATAGATTTAAAAAAAAAAATGAGTTTTTTTTTAAATTTTAAATTTTTATTTTCAGCTTCTGTTGATGATCACTTTGCCAAATCTCTTGGCAACAGCACCTGGTCTGCCATCAAAGCGAAAAGGGATGAGTCCACTGATTCTGTTGATGACCACTTTACCAAGGCTCTTGGAGACACTTGGCACCGGATCAAGGCTGAGAAAGAGAATAACTGTGACACGTTAAGGTCATCTTCACCTTTGCAACAGTCTTCCGGTGTGTCGTCATAAGTTGAGTTGAAAAAAAAAAATGAAAAAAAAGGCACCACCGCGTCGCAATAAAACACTTAATTCTGTCTTTCAGTCACACAAAAAAACAAAAAACACTCTCTTGCCCAAAGATACAGATTTTTTTTTCTTTTCATGCTCTGTGTGTGCGTGTGTATGCCTGTGTATGTGTATATATATATATGTGTATATATATACATATATAATATTACATAATAATATTACGGGTCCGCTACAGTGTTGCAAACGGTTTCCATGTCGATGCATTTCTTGAGGTGAACATAACGTAACGTGTGCGTATCTGTTTTTTAAATTTAAACTGCCTCAAAGAAACGTGCGTGATGATGACATAATTTATTTAAATGATATGGACTAACGATCTAGTAACTTCGTGCTATTTTGCGTCGGTTTAAATTTTTTCACGTTTTGTCTCACTGAAGATGTGTGCGCATGTAGAAACGTCGTAGTGGACCAACGTTATTATTATTACCACTCCATATTTTATTCAACTATCGAGCTCTGTTTTCACTAAAAAATAATTTTTTTTTTTTAAATTTTTAATTAAAAAAAAAGTGCTCAATGTTTTCTTTATAAAAGCAGAGCTGTTTATTCCGACAATAATTTGTGAAAACTAGATTTCTATCGTTACGGATGGCTCAGATAACTTCTTTTTTTTTTTTTTTTTTACCTCTTTCCGGAACACTTGCCTAACTAACGTGACTTTACAACAGGCATCGATGGATGCAGTCTTTGTTTTTTCTACACCAGATGTCATTTGCACGTTGGCCATCGTCGTACAAAGTGATTTTTCTCCAGGCAATTCTATCAGTTACATTGTTTTCGATGTGCTATTGCTTGAGGTCACTCGAAGTCTTCTTCTGCCTGCCTTTTCCTCTGGTATCCTCAACTGAGATGTGTGTGCATCTATTTATCCAACCAGAACTTCATTCAACATGTCATAGGCGGTTGCAATGCAGAGCTGACTCAAGTCTATGCACCTTCAACCTCAATAGCATTGGATAGAGAAAAAGAAACCGAGACTTGAAGAATCCAGCAGAAGAAGGGACAAAGAGAACAATACTACGAAAATCCATTGAAACTATATGTGTATGGCCTTGTTACTGCTGGTGTAGTATTATTAAATTGGGCTAATCTTCGGGAGAGATGGAAACAATATACAATATTATGTTATCATTACCTTCCATAAGTAAAAGACTGATTTTCATGAAAGAACGTTTGTCGGGATGATTTGATTTGCTGGTCCATGATGACAGTTTTGATATGTGTATCTCATCATATGGTCTACTTGCTTTTCTAACGATAGACCAAAAACCAGCGTAATGATCCAGTAAATCAAATTCTAAACATGTGTACATGTTAATGTAATCTGTGTGTATGTAGACATGGAAGCGTCAACACTTTCTGATAACTGTTAGCTTTATATTTTGGATCATCAGAATGTACTACACTCTGATCCCAATAGCGTGATATTGGCAGTTATCGTGAAGTGTTGATTTCCACGCCCACACTCATATTTATATTTGCTCTAACCTTCATATCGAGCAGTCTGTCCTTTATAAACCAACTTCCAGAATCAACAAACATATATGCGCGCGCACACATGCACACAAACTGGTAATAACTTTGCGTATTCACATAATCTTTGTATATAGTCGATACATACGAACATTAAATTTATATATACAAACGCGCATATTACACTTATCTCGAAAATGATGTGAAAATGCTCAAACCATGTTTGATTGTTTCTCTACGCGATCGGACAGACGCACACACCCACCACCCATGCATACGTAAAGCTATGTCCGCCTCATTCATGAACAGAGACTCTCAATCACTCAAAGAGATCCAATGATTTCTATCTGTCGAATAAAATTTCTCTTTGAATTGATTTCACATAAATCTTGAATTCTTTCTTTTATTTCCATTTATCGATTCTGCATTTTTTTGGGGTTTTTTTTTTTTACATAATACTCAGCAGTATTTTTTTTTTTTTTTTGCTTTTCTGCTAACTACAACATGGTTATCTTCAAGTCCAATGTCAACAAATATTTGCTCAGCCGTTCTCTTAAGTAATCAAATTCTGTCATTTCTACCCATTGTTTCCAATTCTTCGTAGTAGTGTTCATCCTCCAACTGCCACTCATTATCGCTTATCCTTGAATGGCTTTAGTCATGACTCATTAGTATTTTAAAATAAAAAAGTATATAACAGCGTCCCCTCCATGTTCCAACAATCTAGCTGTTTTTGTCATCTTCCTCCTTTTTCTCATGTTCTGCAAAATCCAAAACAAAAACTCTTCCCCTTCCCCTCTCTCCCAACCTTCACCCCTTCCATTCAACCAAACACCATGAATAAATACTTGAACATATAAAGAACTTGAAGTATAAAAACTTTGGTGCTTATGCTGATTAGCGGCCATATGAAAAATTATTTTTATATAAAAACAATAATATATACTTATTAAGCATTATATTCTTACTCACTGTACGAAAAAGTAGAAAAAAATATCCATTAGAACTTTAATTACAAGTATTTTTCCATTCTGCATATCATAATAGCGACTTGTTCAGTAAGCCTCCATCTTGTTTTTTAAGAAGATTTGAAGGGCAGATAACTGAAATCTTAAAAACAAGATGGAGGCTTACTGAACGAGTCGCTGTTATGATACGCAGAATGGAAAAATACTTGTAATTAAAGTTCTAGTGGATATTTTTTTCTACTTTTTCGTACAGTGAGTAAGAATATAATGCTTAATAAGTATATATTATTGTTTTTATATAAAAATAATTTTTCATATGGCCGCTAATCAGCATAAGCACCAAAACTTTTACCAAAATGACTGGATTCAGCATTAAATAACCTGAAAAGAGTTGATATGCCGTAAGTCAAAATGGTACTCTTATAGATGATGCACCATGTTTCCGTGACGTTGCGTCGTCAACTTTCGGGCAGGTCTCAGAACCGCCCGAGAGTTGACGAAACTATTAACCAATCAGACTACAGCAAGCAGCCGATAACTTCTGGAAGAAATTAATCGCGTTCAATTGCAAAAAAAAATGAATTTCTATAATCTCTGTCAGCTCGTTGAATCTCCCGAAAAAACTAATCGAGTTCTACCAGCAACGGTCTCTTTTTAGCGAAACAAAAAAAATGCAATAAATCAACGTCTTTGTCGGTTGAAGTTCCGGAAAAGTCTTGCAGACCAATATTCCTGAAGAAGAAGAAGAAAAAAAATAAACATCTAATTACTAACAGTAGTTTAGCTATGGTTTGTTCGTTCTTTATTTTTATATATGTATTTTAGTTTGATTTTCTTTGTCGTAATTTTTTTTTTCGCCTCGTCAACACTCGGGCGCTTCAATAACCTGCCCGAATGTTGACGACGCGAAGTCACGGAAACGCGGTGCGTCATCGATAAGAGTACCACCAAAACAACCATCTTTTTCTCTACCTGCGCCTATTTGTGCATCTCTTATAAGAAATGAATCGAACCACCGATTCTATTCGACGTAATAGTTCTTGTGTGGACTTAACACTATATTTACTGGCTAGATACGGGCTGATAAGTTCATTTAGGGTTTTTGTTAATGAATATATGGGATTAATAATTTTTTATCATATGTCGGAGAGGAGAATTAGGGTTATGTATTTTAGCTGTTCCGTATAAATAACCAGGTTTGTAATCACTGATTATTTTGGGAAGTTGGTAATTATCTATTTATGTGTTATTTGCAATAAGTTTGTTAACTTGTGTCTTTAATGTATTCGGATTGTTAATTCTTTTGAATCTTGTACGGTCATCAAGAATTGTTTATAGTTTGGTGTGATAATCGGATTTATTAAGTACTACAAATATGTTTGTTTGGTTTGGACAATAAAATCGTTGCTTTTCTTAATGTAGAAAGCTTATTCACTAATGTATCTGTAAAAGAAACAATCTAATTATAATGGAGATTATGTGTGTGTCTGTCTGAAGCCAAAACTATATTATTAGTTTTGATCGCTCTTTTTATATCTACTTATCAGCTCCTATATACCCATTCCAAAACTTCCCCAAACATCACGCGTCTTTCAAATTTACATAATTAATTTGTTTTAAAGCTTCTAATAATTTAATATTCACAAATATACAATCATGATTGTTTATTTTCAGATTTCCAGATGTATTAAAACTATTTTCTTTGATAATATTCTTAATGAAAATTATAAATAGAATTAATTAAAGACATTGTTTTTTGTTTTTTTTAATCTATATAATTGAGTCACGTAATTAAATTAGATTGTGATGGAACAGCCGGCGGCCATTCCAATATTTGGTTACCCGCCTTCTGATTATTCGAACGCACAGGAAGTTCTGTTTCAAGAGAGAGAGAGAGAGATCAAATAATAAAACTAGCAAGGAGGGCGCAAATATTTGCTAGTTGATATAATTATCAATAATATGTACGATAACTCGTCTCACCTTCCACTTAAAATCAATTAAAAAAATACATAAAAAGTTATTATTAATTTACACCACTTATGGCTTTATGACTTCAAGGGAAACATTTACACTCAAATTGACGGAGTTTCAATGAGTTTGGTTCTCGGGCCACGTTCAGCTAATTCTATATGGCAAACCCATTTAATAACATTATAAAACCCTCTATTTACATACGCTATGTTGATGATATTCTTATTTTAGCTGATAATAATGACCAAATACACAAACTATAGAACCTTTTAAAAAAAAAAAACTTAAATTCACGGTAGAACGAAACGGAAATAATAAAATTCCATTCCTTGATGTTCTTTTTGACACGTTTAACACTTCTACTTAAAAAAAAAAAAAAAAAAAAAAAAAAATATTTACTCCTCTGCAGGAGTTAGGCACAAGGCCAGTTTTATCTTACTCCCACAAGTAAGATGTGACCACAGCTTGGGTCGAGTAAGTGGGGTTAAAAGCCAGCGCTCGAGAGGTGAGCACTCTGGCCATTTAAAAATTGCCTGGGCAGCCCCGTCGGCATTCCCCGGTAGGGGCGCCTCAAGCAGTAAGCAATAAACTTACTCCTCCCCAAAGAGGGGAGGCGAAGCCTGGGAGGGTGGACCTCCTAGAACTGCACAGGACAAACCCACAGACAGGTGGAATCAAGTCCCGAAGGACAATACGACACCGGTCTATAGGGGTGCAGTATCCATCGGAACAGAAAGACAACCAGCTAAAAATTACAAGAGTGAATGTCCCCATCACTACAAAATAGCCATTGTTAAAAACTTACTAAAACCTTCACCAAAAAAACATTATTCATCGAATTAAAAATATAAAACAAGTCCTTAATAATAACGACTTCCCTAATTATTATCATTGATGAACAAATAAAATTAATAATTTGAAACTTCAAACATACCACTACAAATAATAATATCTAACATCACAACTGAAACTATATTAACCTATAGTATTGTAATCAAATGCAACCAAAATTTAGATTACAAGATAAAAAAATGTTGTACACTGGTGCATATCCCTAATTGACAATAATAATAAAATTAGACTCATTATTTACTATAAGAATTTTTATTTTTTAAAGAGATTTCACCTCAAACAAGACAGGTCGCCACTGTAGACGTAAGGGGCTACTGAGAATTAGGGTGTAAGTTTTGGGGGTCATCCTATGTTGAGAGCTGTGCAGCGAGATGTCTGTTTACATTAGTTTTAAATCTCTGCATGTCGGTACAGTCAGGGAGCAGGGAAAGAAGCTACTGTAGTAGAAAACTCTCCGGCATCTGGGGACCTCCACAGTGAATGGAAGGGACCTAGCTGATTGTCGGGTTGTTCTAGTGAATTTGCGTTGAGGGGGCACTAGAGCAGCTAGTTTATCGGAGCACAATCCATTGAAGTATTTGTAAAATAGGCACAAGGATGGGACAGGAGCTGGAACTTGGTGGATAATGAGGGATCGATTAGATTAGATACTCTTTTTTGACCCTTGTCTAAGAGGGCGAGACTAGTGGATGATGCACCAGTCCAGATGTGGCAACAATACTCCATGCATGAACGGATGGTGGTTTTGTAGAGATACAGGATATTGTCAGGTGTGAGGAGTTTACTAGCACGGTAGAGGAAGCCCACCTTCTTTGCAGCAGCCTTGTCAATGTCTTCAATGTATTTGTTCCAATTCATGTTACCTGTGAATGTTAGGCTGAGTAGTTTGAATGTTGAACTCTCAGATAGGGTGTTATTTGCCATGACCATCGGTGGTTGAAGAGGTTTCTTGTAGTAATTGAAGGAAAGTAGCTTAAAAGTTACCATCCATTTTTGGCCCCAATCCACTGCAGCCTGGAGGTCATTTTCTAAGGATTCAGCCATTGCCTCAGATATGTATTCGTCTGTTTTGCCCACATGACGAGAGTGAGGATGGTGTCGTCAGCAAATATATCTATATCAGACTAGATGTCATCAGGGAGGTCGTTTATGAAAATCAGGAACAGTAAAGGTCCAACAATGGATCCCTGAGGAACACCTTCATTTATGTCATGTTACTTAGATGAACGGCCATCGAGGACAACCTAGATCTTTTTTTTTGTTGTTAGGAAGGATCTAATAATATTAATTATTCGTCCAGTAATACCATATGAGTGAATTTTTAGGAGGATCCCCTTATGCCATACCTTGTCAAAGGCCTTGGATATATCAAGCTCTACTGCCCTAGCTTCACCTGCTTTGTCCAGTTTATGATATATGAGTTCAGAGATGACCGTTAGGATATCCGCAGTAGATCGTGCTTGTCTAAATCCATACTGGCAGTCAGAAAAACGTTTAGCATTAACTAAGTGCCGGACTATCGCTAGATTGATTAAGGATTCAAAGATGTTAGCAAAGATCGGGAGTCGGCTGATTGGGCAATAGTTCTGAGGATCCCCAGAATTCTTGAAGACTGCTGAAACACTTTCATCAAAACCCACACCTGACCTTGTGTCTAACCTCCTGAAGAGTAAGTAAATAAAATACTATTGCAAACTAAAGATGTAATTTAATACAGTATAATAATAATTAATAATTTAATACATTATAGTAATAATAATAATTAGTAATGTAATACAGAATAATAATAATAATAATAATGATTAGTAATTTAATACAGAATAATAATTAGTTATTTAATACAGAATAATAATAATAATAATAATTAGTAATTTTATTCAGAATGATAATTAGTATTTTAATACAGAATTATAATAATAATTAGTATTTTAATACATAATAATAATAATAATAATTAATAATAATTAGTATTTTAATACAGACTAGTAATAATAATTAGTAATTAATTTAATACAGAATAATAATAATAATTAGTAATTTAATACAGAATAATAATTAGTATTTTAATACATAATAATAATAATAATAATTAGTATTTTAATACATAATAATAATAATTAATATTTTAATACAGTACGTGCAAATCAATGGCCGATTCCCAAAAATGAAAAAACATTTTGACCCCCCCCCCCCCTCACTTAAAAATACACTAAAATTCAGGAAATCAACCAATTTTACTGAAATTTTCAATATTTATTAATCAACAATCACGGAATATAATGAAACCATTATCTTTTTTTAAATCTTAGTGAAAAAGTATTATTTTTTTAAAAGAAAATACACCTTTACTAAAGTTATATTTTTATATATTAATAAAAAAAAAATGCATGATTTTTTAAATGTTACTTATCTAAATAAAGGATCGTAGATGTTAACAAATAAATTTTTTTTCCAAAATTTTTCATATATATTACGAAAAAGGCCAGTAAATACCGTGTTAATAAAATCACTATAACTCGAAGAAAAATTAATTCTTTGAATTAGCGATATTATTATTGAATAAAGCATTGTTTAATCAATATTTTCACCAAAAAAATAATATAATTGCAAAAAATATTTCATGCGATTTTAATGATTAAAGTTTTTGGAAAAATAAAAAATGCGACGTAATTATATTTCCCTTTCATAGAGAAACGAGTCATCATCAGCGCAAGAATTTCTTGTTTATAATCTTGAAAATAAACCAAACATTTACACATTTGTGACCCAGTAAGTTAACGAGGAAAAGAATTTAAAAAATTGAATAATTTCTACTTACGATCGATTCGCAAGGCTATGGAAGACACGCTATGTAATAATCAAGCGCAATTAGACCTCCCACCATTCACTCTCACTACTCCCACTTTTTTTCAATGAATATTTATTTACTTTTTCACACTGAAAATTAAATACTATTTTAGCTTAAAATAAAAAAATACCCATTAAGTTTTATTTTTAAAGAATTAATGTATTTTAAAATTAAATTAATTCTATAAAAATAAATCGAGTAATGTAATTGTTCAAGTTTTTAATCAATCATCATGTAAAAATAATTGATCAAATTGAAGGATTTCGTAACGTTAACGTAAAAATAATTTTAACATTTGAAAAAGTTATTTCAAATTCTAAGGAAATCATTGGTAAACAATTTCTTTAGCTTTTTTTTTACAGATATGCTTAAAGAAGCACCATTATTATTTTTTAAACATTTCCATAAATTATTTTGCAAAACATTTGTAATGGGGGGGGGGGGGGATCCCCAAACTGTTAAAATCATTTTGACCCCACTCTTCAGTTTAAAAAAAAAAGTTAATTTTTTTTTTAAGTTATAACATTAAATATAAATCTTTGTAGATAAAATAATTAAAATCTTAATTCTGTACATTCGAAAATATTATAATTAAATAAGATTTTCTTTTTTTTTTCATTACAGAAAAATTTAATTAATTAACTTTCTTATCATTACATTTTCTTTTAATTTTTAGATGTCTATGCTATCATATATCCAGGAGCAGTATCCTAAGTTCAGAATTCTCATCCAGTTTTAGTTGGGCACATAGTAAAGAAATTTATCGATAAGGATTTTTCACAGAATAGAATACAAGAATGGGCTACTGTGGAAAACAGACGAAATGGTTACCCACCAATAACCAGTTCTATGATTTGTAAATTGAAAGTATTTTTCAAGAAAAGGCATAATTTACATTTAACCGCCTTCAAAAACGTGTGCAAAACTGAAGCCCATGCATGTATCCTCTCGACTACAACTAACACCTCTCGGATTTATACTAAATCAACAACTGCATCCATTGCTTCTGCCTCTACTTCTCCAACTAATAAACTTTTGTTAACAAAACTAGCAAAAGTAAAAAAAGAACTTTCCTTCCTAAAAAGAAGATTCAACAGTACAAAACAAAAGTGGCATGAAAAAAAAATTGGCAAATGCTGAAACCAATGTAACAGGTTTAGGGTATGAGTTAGCTTGGGTCCTAATCTGCACCAGTACATAAAAATAAAAATAAGGGAAAATTATTAAAAAAACCTTCTGTTCAAAAAAATAATAAATTCGTGTCTTCCATACTTGTCAATTTAATGTAGACATATTTTTCGTAACCTTAAAAAATAAAGAAATTAAGGTCTAATCATTTTTCAATTTCTATAAAGCATAACTTCCATATAAATTTTTTTAAATAAAAATAAATATTACTGCAGTTCAGGGCTTCCATACTTTCAGATTTGGTCGCCAAATTTTGTTTACACTTACATAAAAGAACAAATGCGTCTGTGACGTATCTTTTATTTTTTATTTTGGATAATTCGACAAGTTTTAGTAGAAAAATGAAGGTCAATTTTTTTTTAATTCACTCTCTTAGAAGTAAATTTAATAATTTTCTTTGAAATAGTTCCAAAAAATTGATATTTATCTTTCCAACGAATTTAAAACGTGTTTTATTGAATTTGTAGTTTTGATCAATTTTTAACGTTTATAGGGGTTTTTGACAACATTTTTAATTCTAATTTTTTTTCAAACGTAAATATACATTTGTTTCCTTTTATATAATAACATTAGGCTTTTATCTTTCAAACACAATCAAAAGTTAAACGAAAACTGCTTTAAAAAATTAAGAAAAGACACTTTTAAGAACGAGGGTCAGTGCAAGCGGCCATTAATTTTGCACGTACCTATAACAAGTAACGATAAGTTGGGATTATTCTGTCAGTTGAAATTTAAAGAAGAAAAAAAAACTTATTCCAAAGTGAAGACAGATTGAAAGATAGTCAATTTCAAAAAATATTAATATGCCGAGTCAATTGGACACTGGAAAAGGTTATAAAAAAAAATAATAATAATTAAAAAAGCCTTTGCTTTAGAAATATGTTAGATTCTTTATTTAATAGAGTATTCTATTGGTCTTCTTTTTTTTTCATCTATTTTACTTTTTATTAGATGAAGCTTAGATGCAATTGTAAACTAAATATCTTTTATATCCGTTATTGAAATAAGGTAGTACTTTGTGTATGGTAAGACACAATTATGAATAAATAATATGGATGAAAACGGTTCTGTATAGATCGACAATAAAAAAATTATTATATAAATAACTAGGAAGGTTTGCTAAGCGATGCCGGTAAGCATCCATTTTGAAATATTCTTTTGTTAACGGCTGCTCCAATGCAGGAGGAGATAACTCCAAGCTTGCAAAATTCTATTTTGATCAAGGGAGATAACTTTGGTGTAAAGAGTTTTTTCCCTTTATTTGTTTTTTGTTTTTTGTTTTTTTAAACTTTCATTCAATCCAAAAAATGGGGAACTGAGTAGTGAGATTCTTGTTCACATTACATTTAGATTTCTGCATGTTGGTAGTCAGGGAGGGAATTCCAAAGGTTAGCAATTTGAGGGAAAAAGCTATTGGAGTAGAAAGCCTTCCGGCATCTGGGGACCTCTGAAGTGAAGAGGTGGGATTTTGGTGATTGTTAGGTTTGTCGGGTGGAATTTATGTCACGGTGGTACTAGTGAAGCAAGTTCACTACAGCACGTGATAGCGACCTTACTAATATCTATGGTGAGGGGGTGGGGACTGATTGGTATTTACGTTGGATATGTTTTTCCACATGTCAAGAATAATATAACCATCTCGGACACAATTGCACCAGGGAGGTAGTTTATGAAAATAAGGAATAATAACTGTTCAAAGATCGTCCCCTGGTGCACACCCGCATTAATGTCATGTTCTTTAGACATACACGGTCATAGAGGAAAACCTGGATCTTTCTTTTGGCTAAGAAGGATTTGATTAAATTAAATATTCATCTAGTAATACCATACTATACTAGACCTTGTTAAAAGCTTCGGATATATCGAGCGCTACTGCCCTAGCTTCAACAGCCTTATCGAATGTATGGTGTATGCGTTCCGAGATGACTGTTAGGCACGTCCGTTCTACTGCGGATATCCTAAGTCCATACTGATGGTCAGAAAGTAGTTTAGCATAAACGAGGTGGTGGACTATCGCTAGATTAATTAATGATTTTAGTGAAGAGCGGGAAGAGACTGATGAGGCAATAATTTTGCAGATCAGTTCTTGAACACTGGTACTACAGAGAAAATTTTCTGGTGCTTTTTACATTAAGACCCGCATTAAAAGTCCCTCGGCGTCTGTGTTTTCCGGGTGTTTACGTTAACGCCGGACAGTATCGAATTAAAAATCCGTTGCTTTATCTGCATTCAAAAAAATTTGGATTTACAAATGGGATGAAACAAGCAAAAAATTTCGAAATTATTATTTATTTTTTAACGAAGTTTAAAAGAAGTGTTTAAATTCAAAAAGTTATATTTTTTTAACTTTTATTTTCTTATTAAACATTTGTACGAAAGATATATAAATTTTTCTAAACAAAGAAATAACAGTGATAATAACAGTGAAAAGTTAATCAAGGAAGTTGGGGGTTTTTTTTGTGAAAATTATTATTTTTTTGTCACCTTTTTTTTTTTTTTACTGACTATTTTTGTTTATTTCGTTAGGGTTCAGGGTTAGGACAGTCGGGTTAGGCGTGGCCGTTGTAATAGTAAATAGTATTACGACAGCCACGGGTTAGGAATTAGGGTTAGGTTAGGGTTAGGACGATTTCATCACGTTTCAACCAGTTTGCAAGAATTCTGAGATGTCGTCTGCTTATTCGTCTCACTTAAGGGCTCTCTGGTGCTTACAGTAAACCGCCGGAACGCACCAACGCCGAGGGACTTTTAGCACGGGTCCCAATGTAAAAAACTACCAATTTTCTAGCTATCAGGGAAGCAGGATTCAGCAAGGCATTTTTTTTTAGAGTTTGGAGAGAACAGGGGCCAGCTCAGCAAAGCAATTCTTTATTAATATAGCAGTGATAAGATTAAATCCACATGCTTTGGAGGTGTCACAGTTTTTTTATGATACCCCGGACTTGCGTTAGGGTAATGATCAGATTATCGAGTGTGGCTTCAGTCCGCAGTTAGAAATTCGGTAAGGAGTGGGTTGTGGAGTTCAAGATGAACTGCTGGGCAAGCAGTTCAGCCTTATCAGTGGCCGTGCAGGCGATGTTATGGTGGTTGAATAGCGGGGAATTGTTGATTGCCTATTATTGACTACAGAAAAATAGTTAATACTTAAAATAGAAATTGAATATTTAAAAGTAGTAGTACTTTTAGGTGAAAGTCACCGAACAGTATTTTCACGTTCGTAACAATGTGCTTGAGTTTCTTGCTATCACACTCGGTTATGAGCGTGCGTCTGTGTACATTCGCTGCACAGGCCGTGATTGTCCTCTCGTCGTGCTAATCCAAAGTCATGGCTTGATTCCGATGCCGGTCGCAGTGTCAATGTGGTCTCAGTCAGTGCTGTAACAGAAAGAGTCTCCCTCCTAACCCTCCAAACCCTAACCCCTAACCACGACTCAAGTTTAAAACAACGAACAAAGTTTTAATTTTTTAGAGATTACAATAATACTCGTTTTCTTCTACTGGACAACAAACTTGCAAATAAGAATTCTTAGCCCGGCGTAATCAAAACCAAAGTTCAACCGACCATCTGTTTCCGAAGGCCATCGAAAACTAACTAACTGACTGTCAGAAAACCAAACTACCCCTCCCCCTCTGTCGTCAGCTGGAATATATATAGATACTGGTGTCACCCAAAGTAGGCCACACAGACACCCACTTTAAAATGTTAATCTGCTTCCAATCCATGGACATAAAAAACCTAATGCCGAGGGGATCCCATATCTAGCCGGCCATTATTTTTTGCAAAAGTGGGTCATAACCACAGCAGAGAATTTGTATCTGCAGAACCATTACTTTTTTTTGGGGGGGGGGGGGAGCTTCATCTCTCAGCATGAGCTCTCGCTTAAAGAGACACTAACTTTTCTCAAGGAGAAATCAAATTCTGGGTGGTCAAAAACTCCAGATCAGACACATTTCCCAATTTCTTGTGTAAACTCTTTTCTATTAGTTAAATATTACTCACTCACAGCAAGTCTGTTATTTGCATGCATTGCAACCAACTAAACATGTCACCTAGCACATGTTTACATGGTCACCATTTTGTATGTTGAGTAATGCACACAAGAGTTGGAATAACGAGAAACAAAAGAAACAATGATGAAGAAACAGTTGAATTTACATATATATATAATCAAATATAAACCAAAAGTAAACTTTTAGTAGATAGAACCTATAGTGAAAAGGTTAAGCTCAATATACGAGATAGTGCAATTATAAAGATAGAAGAAATAAGAGTGAAAAACATGTTCGAATGTCCAAATTTATTTCAAATTTCGATTTTTCAATGCAAGGTGTATTCTGTAATAAACCAGTGTTTATTATTCTTTCCTTAAGCCAAGGCTTTTCAAAGATCGAAATTTTATCATCAGAGGAGAGATACAGATAGATAAGTTGGCTGTAGAAAAAGCCAAAGTTCAAATATTTGAAAAATATTAAAAATATTAAAAATGAGGGGAAAAAAGTTTGTAAAAAGGATATGTGGTTTGTCCAGATGGTAATTGTCCGTTGAAAAAGTGTCCGTTGAGGAGATTGGAAAAAAGCGAGAGGAATAATTGGAACAGATATGCTAGCGAGCGAATCCACTTTTTTTCCACCATGGCCCAGGAAGTTGCAAGAAATGGCCGGTTTTCTTACTTCAATTCCATCTACGTTTTGATTTCAACATTTCACTTTTGGATTTATTTCTTTTTGAACACCTTCTCCATACTGCCCCTACGAAAAATTTTCTTTTTTTCGTCTTCTCAAAAATCTCCTTATTATTATTAGTAGTAGTAGTAGTAGTAGTTATAGAAATTCATGGGTTGGTTAATTTACAAAAAAAAAAATTCTTAAATTGTTTTTCAATGAGAGGGAGAATCAAACGTTTATACTATGCTATTTTTTTTCTTCAAATATATTTTTTTTCTTCAAATATATTACAATAGAAAAGCATTTGAGTTTTTGCTTGACAGAATAAAATTCCAATGGAACCCTAACTTAAAGTAAGTAGTAGTTACAATAACAAATATCTTGTATGGAATTCGACTTGAAGCCTATTAACCTTTTACAGTTCCCGCTCAATAGTGAATAGGTCATCTTTGTGGTACACATATGTTTTTCAGGACTGACTAAATTTGACGTGTTATCATTCTAACCGCTAACACAAAATGATAGCGCACATGTTCAACGTAAACGCTTATGCAAATAGTAGCCAATTAGCATGTTAGACGAAGAAGGAAAAACCAATGAACACGTGCAGCATTAATCTCAGCAAAAACCTCTGTGGGAAAAATTACTACTTCATGTTGCCATGCTAACACCATCCGCAAATCTTCAACATTGATAAATCAAATTTCAGGCAGGCACCAAACGAACTGCCCGATCTCCACGGCAAAACAAAACGCTTATTTCCCACCAACAGATTCGTTCACCTTGGACTTCAAATCGAAATATAGTTGGAGAAATAAGATTGCGACAGGCAGCCCATGAAGCAGCATGCCATCATGTCAAAGTAAATCATACTCTTCCCGCCAACGAACCTGAAGTAGTATTAGTAGTAAAATCAAAAGATAAACTGTTGAAGACGAAGATAAACAATAACTTAGCAAATGCATGAGTCATTCGGTTGTAAGTTTGCCATTTGCAGAGACTCCAACGCGCATGTGTCAAAATGCGTATTTTATACAGTGGACTCATTTCCAAGCGTATAAAGAGTAAATGTAAATGTGGTTCGTTTTTCTATTGACTTTGTTTAGAGCGGTTGCAGGAATACTGGTCGCACCTTTGATTTGTTATGTTGTTCCACTGCCATTGAAGGGATAAGACCTTTTGGAGGTCAAAGTTCTTGGTTGGGATATGGGATAAACCAGCCATCTTTGATCCAGGCATCAAGCTCTTGTTCATATGCGACTCTAACGTTCGCGGCTACGGGGTATTCTGTGACGCTATTCCGTAGATTGATTGGTACTTTATTATCCGTTCATTTTCACGACGAAGTCCAGATTTTTTGGCGTTGATCAAACTCCACCTTTAAGTTTGGCTGATCCATACAAAGTGCGGCACACACCGGTGCTTTAGGGAATTTCACAGTCCCAGCTGGTGTAATGAGAACACCACCCAGTGCCTTAATAGCGTCATATCCGAGAAGTATGTCGAAGCCCAGTATGTCTTTACGTGCCACAAGGACATCGACTTCAGTGGATACACCAGAGTCCGTGCAAATCTTTACTAATGCTACTCCACATCACGCCTGTGTCTTGCCATGTATATTTGTTATTTTAATGATCCTCTTGCTCCAGTTGTGGCATAACCTTTTGCTCGCTATGGTATGGAGGCATCTGAGCAAGGCGTCTGGTTAAATTAAAACATGGACAAACTTTGCGTCCACCATTATATCACAAATAAACAGCACATAATTGCCGAAATAGCTTGTTGCAAATAAGATCAGCGGTCAAGTAGATTAATGGTATTAATGATGCTATGTGATTTGGAAGACGTTGACACTGGTTTGATGTTTGCAAATAACTTTAAATTGCTAATGAAAAGGAGGAATTTTGATATCTAAGAGGAAATTATTTTAGGTTTTGGAATTTTTTATAATAATGATAATAATAAATTTTTTATAATAACGATAATAATAAATTTTTTATAATAACGATAATAATAAATTTTTTATAATAATGATAATAATAATTTTTTTATAATAGTGATAATAATAATTTTTTTATAATAATGATAATAATGAATTTTTATAATAATGATAATAATGAATTTTTTATAATAATGATAATAATAAATTTTTATAATAATGATAATAATAAATTTTTAATAATAATGATAATAATAAATTTTTATAATAATGATAATAATAAATTTTTATAATAATGATAATAATGAATTTTTTATAATAATGATAATAATAAATTTTTATAATAATGATAATAATAAATTTTTATAATAATGATAATAATAAATGTTTTATAATAATGATAATAATAATTTATTATAATAATGATAAAAATAATTTTTTTATAATAATGATAATAATAAATTTTTCATAATAATGATAATAATAAATTTTATATAATAATGATAATAATAATTTTTTTATAATAATGATAATAAATTTTTTATAATAATGATAATAATAAATTTTTATAATAATGATAATAATGAATTTTTTATAAAAATGATAATAATAAATTTTTTATAATAATGATAATAACGAATTTTTTATAATAATGATAATAAATTTTTTATAATAATGATAATAATAAATTTTTTATAATAGTGATAATAATAATTTTTTTATAATAATGATAATAATAAATTTTTATAATAATGATAATAATAAATTTTTAATAATAATGATAATAATAAATTTTTATAATAATGATAATAATAATTTTTTTATAATAATGATAATAATAAATTTTTTATAATAATGATAATAATAAATTTTTTATAATAATGATAATAATAAATTTTTTATAATAATGATAATAATGAATTTTTATAATAATGATAATAATGAATTTTTTATAAAAATGATAATAATTTTTTATAATAATGATAATAATAATTTTTTTATAATAATGATAAAAATAATTTTTTTATAATAATGATAATAATAATTTTTTATAATAATGATAATAATAATTTTTTATAATAATGATAATAATAATTTTTTTATAATAATGATAATAAGAAATTTTTTATAATAATGATAATAATAAGGGCAAACCATCTTCGCTGGTTCGAGCCTGTTGAAAGAAGCAAGGGGCATATCAGCACATGCAGAGACCTATGGCTGGACAGCAAAAAGAAAGCTGGGGGCCATAGGAAGACATGGAAAGAAACCATCAGGCAAGACTGTAAACAGTGGCAAATCGACACAGTCAATCCCCACAATTGTGATCACTGGAGACAACATAAGGGCAGCCAGACAACGTCGAACCTTTAGTCAAAGGGAAGTTAGCCGATGAACCTGGATAGTGAGTGAGAATTTTGTTTTATTTGGATTATTCAGACTACCATCTTCATCTTGCTTGTTATCCTCACAACGTTTCGTACGATGTAACCTCTGCCATTCTTTGTGTGCAACTTGTCAAACTCAGAAATTTTTATGTCGAACTTAGGAATCGATATGGAATTTCACGTGGTGTAACGGATAAAGGTGTTAGGTAACAATCAGTTCTAAGTAACAGTGTTCTGGAAGTGGAAGCGTCAATCCTCATTATAGGCGATATTGACTAAGAAAAAGAAAAATTACTTAGGACTTCTACCTGTTCATGGCTACCCTGTGGAGTTCAGTTCAAAATTCTGTATCGATTCCCGAGTTCGACAAGATGCACCTGAAGAAGTTTGGGGGTTGCATCAGCCGAAACGCTGTGAGAATAACAACCAAGATGAGAATAGTCGTCCAAATAATCCAGATCGTGCAATAAAAAATTTTCAGTGCAAATTTTGGCTTTCAAGTAAGTCAAAACTTTATCCACTCTAAGTTAAAGCATTTGAGAAGACCCTCACCCTAACCCTAACCCTAACCCTAACCCTCACCCCCTTCCGCACTGCAAAGTAAATTTTCCTCTTCTCTTTCCCAGCCCTTTTGGTGACAATTAAATTAAATTAATGAAATAAAATAAAATAGATAAGAGGTTCGAGGGGGGGGGGTAGAAAGTCGCTTATTATGGTTGATGATTGATAAGATAAAGTAAAAAAATAACGAACACAAAAACTCTCCTGAAAGTAGGCTCTTTAGAACCTTCAACTCGTCATATTTTCCGCCATAGTGCGCATTGCATATGATATACAGATACACGACAGATACATGTTTGTTGATGGCTGAAAATGTAACGCCAGTTTAAAACTAATCAAACAAATGATGGATGGTCATAAATTAGTTTGTCACGCCCCATTCACGGCTGGGCACTCCGTGTAACAAAACCAGATGTGAATCTTTTCACAGCTTTTGCACGTGTGGCAGAAATAGACACAATTTTGTCTCTCTGTGCATATCTCCCTGTTTGCTGACCAATCAAGTGTCATCGTGGTGGCAGTATTAGTACTGATCAATCAGTATAAAACCGACCAGCAGCAGCAGCAGCAATCTATGACAAATACAACTTACAGCCGCGATCTTATCCACACTGATCCGGTGCCAACAGTCAGCAGCTCCTATTTTATCTGCAGCACTGTATCAGAAGCAGCCTCATAACTCTCGCTTCCATTATTTTGTCCTTTAGTCCCCACATTCTATGAGCGATGTTTCTGACAAAGGGGGAAGAATTGATGTTTTCTGGGTCAGAATCTATCTATCTATCTAACACTTATCGTTGGCTAGTTTTTGACTTTGAAGTCGTATTTTTTTTTTTCAGCTCCTGACATCAAGTGGCCTCATGCCTTGTTTGGAGCGATTTTCATGAAAAAAAAAAACTTTGTTCGTAGCACCAACGCCTTTGCCACGTATGAAACGCCGCTGCATGAATCCTCATCATACTTAATCCACTGGTGACCTTTCTAATACTGTCATCATCATCATCATCATCATCATCATCATCACCATCATCATCACCACCACCACCACCATCATCATCATCATCATCATCACCATCATCATCATCATCATCATCATCACCACCACCACCATCATCATCATCATCATCACCACCACCATCATCATCATCATCATCATCATCATCATCATTGTCGTCGTCATCATCATCATCGTCACCATCGTCGTCGTCATCATCGTCACCATCATCATCACCACCACCACCACCACCATCACCATCATCATCATCGTCGTCGTCGTCGTCGTCATCATCGTCATCATCATCATCATCATCTTTCCATTCCTATCTACGACTAGCAGCAGTTCCAGATTCTGTCTGCATCATCATCGCTCCATTGTTATCAATAATGATTAATAGCAGCTTCCAATCGTGCCTACAACAACATTATCATCTACCCCAACAGCTCTTTCCAAGAGTATTTTATTTTCCTTGAAATAAAAAGTCTTATGGTCTTGTACACCTAAGTCTGTCTTTCTTTTTGTTGTTGACACGTTTGTCTTACATCTTCGATTTTCTTTATTTGTCAGCGAGTTTCGTGACATGGTTTCGTAAAAAAACACAAAAAGTAATTATTTAATTTATAACATGTGTTAATGTATTTTTTCAGCAGAAAAACAATTGTACTCCCCCTCAAACACACAAACACACACCCACGTAAAGTTTATTTTCAAGAAATTAAGAAAACGGTTAAGATTGAAAAAAAATGGTTACATTTTCTTTAAAAATGCTATACGGTCCGAAAGTAGGTGACCATTTATATTAAATTATATGCAAACATGATCCCTACTTTAAAGTCCAAATATATTTTTTTGTTTTATTTATTTTTACCGACAATTCTTTCGTGCATACAATCGCTTAAAATGGTAGAATCTTTGAGGGAGGGAGGGAGTATCGAATACAGCGTTACAATAATACGGTTATTTTTAGTATATTGTATTTTTGGTGCTTGTACAGAGAAGCGTGCTTATTAAATTATCAATACCACAAAAAACAATACACAGCAAATTTAAATAAGTATTTTCACCAAAAAGTAGGAAAAATTATCGAGTAGAACTTTAATTATAAGCAAAATCCATTTTTCAGGAACAGTCAATTGACATGTTCGAAGGCCGCCATCTTAAGGTAACCGGAGACAATTATGCCAAACGCGCTTACGTCCCCTTATTTGTTTGTGACAATAATTATTTAAATCTGCTGCGTAAGTATATAATACTTATATGCACGCTTCTCTGTACAAGCACCATATTTTTTTTAGATTTCAGTAAATAAATATAAATAACTAGCTGGCTTAGCCCGCTATCCCTCGCTTCACATTTATTATATATATATATATATATATATATATATATATATATATATATACAGAGGCTCCCGTGTTTCATCCCCGGGGGGAATCGTAGGCTAAATGCATGGAGTTATTTTTGACAAAAATAACTCTATGCATTTAGCATGGAGTTATTTTTGACAATTTTTTGACAAAACAAGCCTGACGATTCCCCCCGGGGATGAAACACGGGAGCCTCTGTGTAGCTTGATTGCCATATATATTTTCATTGCTTACTACCTAGCTCTACTTACGTATCGAGCACTGTTGAAGTAAATACTGAAAACTGACACATAAAAAATTATATCTCCTTATAATATTTTATGTGGATACATGAAGTACTAATATATATATATATATATATATATAAGTGTTTTAAGGTTCATATTTTTTTTTAAAAGCATCTATTGTTAAATTTAAGAAGGAATAGGTAAAATAAATACCTTTTGAAGCATTAAGATGCGATATCAATTTTTTTTTATAAAAAAGAAAAATAATAAATCGAAACCGATTTTTTTTTCTTTCTTTTTTTTATTATAAACTAGCATTTTTTTTTGTTAGTTTAAAGTGATACAGATATTTCGCCAAAACCTGGCATCCTCGGTGTGTAATATATCCTGATGTCATCGGATTTGTATTTTTTTTTTCTCTCTCCTACCGGCTTGTTGTTGTTATTACAGCCGGGCCAAATGGGTTAGCTGTTGTTTCCCACTATCAAATATGAAGAATGTGAATGCAGCACGTGATTTGTATAAGTGTTTTAAGGTTCATATTTTTTTTTTTACCGATGGGAAAGGAGTGGGAAATTAGGGAAGTGGGAGAATAAGGTTTAGCGGGTGGAACTATGGCTGATGCTGGGAGTAGGGTAGGGAGAGGGCTTGTTTAGTTACAGCTCATCGCTAGTAAGCAACAATATAATGTAATTACCGCCAGTTTATTTGTATGGCTTCAGTTAGGAGTTGGAGTGGGGTTTCAGTAAGCTGATACAGTAGCGTTCTGGTCAGTAAGTAAACAGTTCGGGGGGGGGGGGTCCCCGTATTTAAACGGATTTTTAGACAAAATTATATATAATTCAGAAAGTTTAAAAGGGTTCAAATTGGGAATAAGGGCTCAGACGATTGGAAATCTGGAATTTACGTGTTTAAGATGTAATTATCCGGACATTTATAGTATTTCAGAGTTTAAAGTTTAAAGAATTTATAGATTTCCCAGTTAGTTAAATATTAGATGCATGACTAAATAAGATACTTTAATATATTACTGATGTTAGGATTGGGAACATCGTCAATATGTTTGCAACAAGTGAATTCCAGTATAAGGATTATGGGGTGGGATTGAGTTGATTATGTAACCGAAGTGATGACATGGGGTATTGAAATTACAGATAGATTTAAGGGGGTGAATGGGGCATTATAGAAGTAACCGAGGAGTGCAGTTTAAGGTGAGAGTTATGGAATCTATGAGAAAAGGATTGTCCGTAGAGCGCTATATATATATATATATATATATATATATATATATATATATATTATGTAAATTATTCTTATTTAATATGTATTATATAAAGTATACATTTCATTGAAATTGGACCTATTTGAATTTTTGGTTGACCTATGGTTTAAATTTCAGTGTGTGTGTGTGAGGGGGGGGGGGGGGCTTGTGCCCCAGGGACCCTCTTAATATTATCAAAATTTGCTGAAATTTTGGGAATAGACATAATTTTTGGTCATTTACCTATGGCTTGAATTTCATTTGAATCTAAGGGAAAACAGTTTTCAGTGATGGGATGTCGCCAGGGGACCCACAGCGTTGTAGTGATATATTTCTTATATAGCCTATAACCTTCACTGAGAGGTCAGTAGTCCACATGCCAATTTTCAAGCAATTCTGTCCAGCGGTTTGAGTGAACATAAGACACAAAGATGAGGCGGACACATACACACACAGTTACTATTTTATATACATAAATAATATGTAAGTCACCTTACAAAATGAAAATATTTAATTTTTGTCACACGATGAGAGTTCATGTATGCAACTGAGGCTTGGTTTGCATGGGCTGATTCTCGTTGTGATAAAAAGCGTAGACACTTTGCTCCAAGGACTTCATGGAGAAAAGTTGACGCTGAGAGAGAGAGAGAGAGAAAAAAGGAAAAAGAAAGAGGAAAAGAAAAGGGGATTGGATTTTTGATCAGACGTTTGGTCGTTCACATGCGTGTTGGATTGTTGTTGGGTAAAAAGAACAGAAAGCATAATTCGGCGTCCCGTTTGAACTCAGTAGTAGTAGAGCATTCTTTAACTCTTTGTTAAAAGCTATTTCGGCTATTCTGTGCTGTTTATTTGTGACATAATGACTGACGCAAAGTTCGACCTAAAACTCATCCCTGAGTTTAACGAATCTACGTCTATGATGGACTGGGTTGAGAGAGTGGAGCTAACCTGTCATTTGTGTGGAGTCAAGCAAGTCGAGTTGGTTATTCCCCTTCAACTAATGGGAGGCGCTCTGGACGTTTACCAGCAGCTAAGCGAGAATGATAAGGCTAATGTCGAGCAGACAAAGGCCGCGCTTTACAAAGCTTATGAACAAGAGCTTGACACCTGGATCAAAGACGGCTAGTTGATCTCGTACCCCAACCAAGAGCTTGGACCTTCAGAAGGGCTTATCCCTTAAATGGCAGTGGTACAACATAACAAATCAAATGTGCGACCAGTACACGGTTGATGCCGATGTATGTGCAAGCAAGTTAAGGGAGTGGCGCCAGAAAGAATCGAATGTATCATTGCTCGATCTGAAGAAGGCCTATCTGCAGGTGAGGATCGACAAAACTTTATGGCCATTCCAGACAGTGGTATTTAGCGGCAAGAGATACTGCCTGACCAGACTTGGTTTTGGGTTGAATGTGGTGTTGCAGATCAAGAAGACCATCGTTAGTGCTGTGTTATCCCAGGAAGAGACCATCGAAAAGGCAACATCGAAGTACCTTAATGACATTCACATCAATGAAGATATCAAGTCGGCGACGCACATCAGAGTGAAATTGGCAGAGTTTAGCCTAATGTGCAAAGACCCAAAGTGTCTTGGAGAAGGAGCACGCGTACTGGGCCTGGAAGTCAGAGGAGAGGATGGCATCCTGCGATGGAGATGAGGAAATGTGATTTCCGGCATCCCTGAAGTTCTCATGAGAAAGAACCATTTTTTCCTTGTGCGGAAAACTTGTGGGACACCTGCCAGTGTGTGGGTGGCTTCGTGCGGCAGTGGGTGTAATAAAACGCAAGGTGAATGCGGTAACCAAAGGGTGGGATGATCAAACAAGTGATGCCTTTCTCACCCGAATGATTGCAGAAAGTGTTGAGAGAGCAATGCATGAAGACCCGGATCGAGGAGAGTGGTGTGTCAATGGAGAAGAAAAGAATGTATGGGTTGACGCTAGTTCACGAGTCCTGTTGGAAAAAGATGGAGCCATGTTGGAGGATACCTGTTGGTTGCGGCCTGCGAACACCACCAAGCACATAAACCTTGCGGAGTTAGATGCTGTCATGAAGGGCGTTAAACTAGAAGTACAGTGGCAGGCAAAGAGGTTGCACTTGCATACTGACTCCCTTTGCGTCTATCACCGGGTGTCCGACACGCTGACTGGGAAAGCAAGAATACGCACCAAGGCAGCAAGCGAGATGTTGATAAGACGAAGGTTAGACACCTGTGAGTATGACCTGGTAGTAAGCATAACATTAGTCCCGTCATACTGCAACCTTGCTGATCAGCTGACACGAGTGCCTCGCAAATGGTACAATGCAATAAAAGTGGGTATCGAACCTGTTCATCAAACATGCGCTGCTACAGTGAGCTCAATGAGCCAGCAGCAGATAGAAAACATCCACACACAGATCGGACATCCAAGCATCAAGAGGACTCTGTATTTTGTGAGGCGCATAAACCCAGCAGTGGCCAAATCAGAGGTGAAACAAATCATCAAGCACTGTGAGATGTGTCAGTCAATTGACCCAGCACCAGCGCGGTGGCGAAAAGGGCGACTGGAAGCAAGTGACACAGGGAAAAGGGTGAGAATGGATATCACGCATTATAATGGCAACCACTTTCTTACTCTCATCGACTGTAGACCAACCCATTTTGCGGTTTGCTGACCAATTGCACGCCAAGACTCAGCAAGCATTATTCAACAACTATTGTTCGTCTTTTACGAAAGAGGAGTACCACATGAGATTTTGGCCGATAACAACCCAGTATTTTGCAGCTAGCAAATAAGACAGTTTTTATGTGAATGGGGTGTTCAATTGCAGTTGCGATGCGCTTACGTATCATCAGGCAATGGAATTGCGGAAAGAAACCACTGCAGCATAAAAAGGATTGCTGCCAGGAAGAAGTGCTCTGTTGTGAAAGTAACATACAGGTACAATATTACGCCGAAGGATGGCGTGTCCTCGGCAACTGCACCCGCAAATGCCATCTACACGTACCGGACTCGGGGTAAAAGGTATCGACATTGTGCAGTCACTTGACAATGAGGAGATGGACAAGCCATATGATGTGGGAGATCATGTCTGGGTGAAACCGCCAGGCTGTCGATGTACCACCAAATTCAAACAGGGACGAGTGACTGGCATGGTCAGTCAACAATCTGTCCTGGTTGATGGAATCCCATGTTGCATACGCGATCTCTGCCCTGCTTTGGGGGCGGACCATTCAACCACTGGGGAAAGTAATGAGTTGTCTGGCACTGAACTATTAATGGGCAGCACCAGTGATCCTCACGAGAATGAAGCTGCGAGTTCGGAAGTGGAAACTTCGTCAGACGACTCAGAAGTGGAAACTGAGGTGCATGTCCTACTTCGAAGAAGCACACGAATCAAAAGGTCACAACCACCCTGCATCATGTGTGATCAAGAGATCAGGGAGAGTGTAGCAACCATCATGCAGGTCCACAGGGAAAACGGGTTAGGGTTGCACCGTGTATTGTCCATCAGGGATTGAACCCAGAGTGTTCTGGTTACAAAATGGAAACATGTAACTTTTGTCACGCGACGAGAGTTAACGTATGCAAATAAGGCTTGCTTTGCATGGGCTGATTCTCGTTGTGATAAAAAGTGTAAACACTTTGCTCCGGGGATTTTGACGAGAAAAGTGTTTGTCTGTTACGTTATTTCTGTCGGTTTGTACATTTTTTTTGCGAGTTTTGTTAAAAGTTGTTATTGTTATTCCTACCCGTTATTATTGTGGTTATTATTATTGTTATTGTTGTTGTCATTCGGTCTGTCTTTTTTAGAGGCAAATTATTTTGGACGTTTAAAACTTTTTTCTTTCTCTTTTGTTTTGTTTCCCTCATCGGCCATGGCAGCCCCATGTCCTGTGCCAAGGGAAAATAAAACTAAGGAAATGGGGTTGTTACCTTCCCCCCTACCTGGGACGTCGGGCTGGACCAAACCCCCGGCAGTTAACATCAATTAACATAATGTTCGGCCCTTAACTATGCTAAACACAGAGTTATAGATTTTGGCCAAGATTTTAGCAAATCGCCTGCAGGGTGTTTTGGTTGGTCTGATTAGCCCCGAACAGACTTGTTCTGTGAAGGGTAGGACCATTCAAGATAATTTGCATGTGATACGCTTAATCATTGAGAAAGTCGACACAGAAGCCGCGCTGATCAATTTAGATCAGTCCAAAGCATTCGATACGGTGAACCATCGTTACTTGGAGGCTGTTTTGTCATTGGCCGGTTTTGGCCCGCGGTTTCGCTCCTGGATTCGCCTCCTTTATGCAAACCCTGGTGCGTTAGTGGAAGTGAATGGTATGAGGTCAAAGCCCTTCAGATTATCCAGATCTCTTTGTCAGGGTTGTCCACTTTCATCGATGCACTTGTGTTAGAACCCTTCCTTCACAGGCTTAGGGTGAACCCGGTCCTACGCAGGGTTACTTTGCCAGGTGCTTGCATCACATTTAAGTATTCTGTAACAGTGCTTGTAACGAGAAGTGCTGAGATTAGTGTCGTCGACAGAGAAATCAGAATGTATGAAACGGTAACAGGTGCCAAAATTAACTGCATCACGTCTGTGGGCTTGCGCAATCGGTGCCTGGAAGGGTGTATCCCTACAGGGACCCTTCAGCTGGACTGACGGACCTTGTAAGCTACTCGGCATCTGGTTTGTTCCTGATCTTCAGCTGGAGAAAAATTGAAAGTATTGAAAGCGATTCGGACAGGAGCTGGTATGTGGATCCGTAGAAATCTTTCATTAAATGAAAGATCGGAAGTATGTGTTTCACACCTCTACCCGATCATCTTATATCGTCTATCAGTGCTTCCACTCCCATCAGATACACTACTTGAATTGCAGGTGGCTCTTTTCAAGGTTTTATGGCTTGGTAGATCTCCTACGGTCCGTCACGAGATCTGTTATCTACATCATTCTGAGGGCGGTCTGGGTATGTCAAGTGTTGAGATTCATCAACATATGCTTCGGCTATACTACCTGGATCGAATGTGTACACCAGTTTAGAGAAATGGTGGCTTCTGGAAGGAAGACACTAAGAAAGCCTTTCCGGCTTTGAAAAGTGTGCACTTGGATGAGAGGGAGGCACACAGGTTGCCCCGAGGCGAGTGTTCCTTTTATCGCGAGTGTCGACGGGCCTTAAAGTTCCTCTTACGAGTGAAGGAAAGCTTCTCTGACACCCAGCTGTTGTCTCGGAAGGCATTGTATCAGGTGATGGTGGGGGATCTGTTTGAGATGAGAAGATTGAGGGGCTCAGTTTGTCGAAGGGGGAGGCACACTCAATCTGGCCTTGGGCGCCTGGGCTAAAGTGCTTCGATAATGACGAGGCATCTCTGGTCTGGCTGATTATTAGAAATGCTCTCTCGATCGGCAAAAGGCTTAATGCAGCTGGCATTAAGGATTCGCCTATTTGTCTTTGTTGCGGTGACGAAGACGAGACTGTTAGTCACGCCTTTGTTTATTACCGCATCGTTGTGCTGCTGATTAAGTTAGTTGCAGGTCTCATGATCCGTATACTGAGCGTAACGTCTTCCGAACTTGAACCTATTAATGTATGTAGCAATTGGGCTCCGACAAATGATAGGCAAAGACGTTTTGTGTTCTATCACTTACTAGCATTGTTAAGAAGTGTGATATGGCAGACACGTACGAAAGTAGTCTACGATGGTGAGACCTTCGTTGCCCCCGACCTTATTCGAATTTTCAAATATCGTCTGAAGATTTGCATTAAGGCCGAGAAGGCGAAACTCCCTTCGGCAGATTTTGGTGAAAGGTGGATGACAATTGCACGATTGTGTCGAGTGAGAAGGGCTAGACTTGAGTGGTATTTAGATGTTCCTTAGGCAAAGGATTTTGGGTTACTCCAACGAACGTTGATCATGTCCCGTTAAAGGCTAGATTAGGTGACGTGTTTTGATCATCATTTAGTTCATAACTTACCTAGTGCATGAATGATTTCATTAGGTCCCCCACTTTACTTTCGTCCTTGACCCCCCCGGTGTGTTTTTTTTTCTCCCCAATTTAAGTTTTTTTTTAAATTCTCCAACCCCTTCCCCAATTAGGTGACAGATAGCCTGATTTGCCAGAGATTTTCGAAAGAGGTGGTGATAATAAAGCGTTCGGGCCTGCATCATGTTTCGACTGGCAAATCCGCATATCTGCCACAAGCTTAGAAATGGGGGATCCTTATACTAACACTGGGACTTTTTTTAAATTATTATTTTTATTCATTGTATATAATTGTCGCATTTTTTCTTGTATATAACATTTTTATCACCCAAATCCCCCATTGCACATTATATAATTGTGGGTTTGAAGTAGGATAGTCATGGTATAAATTATTTTGGTGTATGGTGCATGAATGTGGTATTTTGGTGAATGATGGTCACGAATGAAACTAGACAAGTTAGACGAGTCAGAATATGTTAGTGAAGACCGATATTTCCCCCCCCCCCCATTTTTGCCTTGTGCCAAATTTTTGTGATAATTTTTATTGCGAAATAAATATCTTCGTGAAGAAAGGTTGACGTTGTGTCTACGTAGAGTGCTGAGAGAGAGGGGGGGATGGGATTTTTGACGAGACGTTTGGTCGTTCACATGCGTGTTGGACTGCTGTTGGGTAAAAAGAACAGAAAGCATAATTCGGCGTCCCATTTGAACTCAGTAGTAGTAGTAGAGCATTCTTTAACTCTTTGTTACAATATCTCTTTAACACGTGTGGGATTAGCAAATAGACTCTCAAATGCCATGTGTTTCAAGGGAAGTAACTCTCAATGACTGGACTTCTTGAAGAGTTCTTCATTATCAGAGCCATAGCGAAAGGAACTGGTTAAAGATTTTCTTTTGTTGTTGTTTCTCTTTTCAACGTGGCTTGAAATCTTATTCTTGACAACTTTATGTGTTCGTCTGCTTCAATTCTGGAGGTGAGCAACGATTCTCTTTCTAGAAGTGTCGATTCAGTGCGACTCGCAGACATTTTCATTGAGATGACATTTTTTTTAGTTTGACAGATTCTTCGGAATTTGACAGCGACACGATAGAGGGAGAAAAGACATGTCTAAAACTCTTCCTTTTTGTCTTACATATACACACATACATTATATATGTATATATATATATATATATATATATATATATATAGCTTTATTTACTCGGCGTAGCTCAAGCGTTATTTTACTTTCATTTTTTTTTTTTTTTTTTTGCTTTTTTATCAAACTAGTTTTTTTAAAGTGGAATTTTGACAGTTAAATTTATTTATTACGGTATTGTTTGGTCATTAATTGAACCAAATTTCATAAAATTATAACTAATCTTGTTAAGGAAATGTTTTAATTTCTATTTATAAAATTATTGGATGTAAATAGTTTTACACGAAGATTTGCTAAGAATTTTAAAGTAAGTTTAAATGGCTTCCTATTCGACAGTTTAAAGGCTTTCAAATTCCTTTCACATTTCCAAATCTCACGAAATAATACATTGGGGGGGGGGCAACTATTAAAAGATTAAGATCTGCTTGCTTGCGAAGAAACCGAAGCGCGTTATAGTGGATTTAATTGCGTATATTTTAAATAGGATTTCTAAAAAGTTCGTTTCGGTACTTTTGCGAGATTGCATTAGGCGATTTAGTCGTTTCGCACCCAAAATGGCGGACAATGAATCGACTGCTTTTTTTCCGACCTCACAAATGAGTAAGTAAACCCAAATAAATTGTTTTGGACTAATTTCCCAGCTGTATTTCCTTTAAAATAATGTGAGGTAAATTTGAAATTAGTCCAAAACAATTTATTTGGGTTTACTTACTCATTTGTGAGGTCGGAAAAAGCAGCCGATTCATTGTCCGCCATTTTGGCCGAGAAACGACTAAATCGCCTTGCATTGTTTTATTTCAATAAATAATCGAGTAAATAATAAAAATAATGTGTAAGTCACTTAGTGGCGAGAAACACATTCATAGACACTCGAGAAGTCGTCACATAATTTTATCAATGTAGAGATTTAAATTAAATAACAAAATATTGTAGAAACAGTCATTGTTAAATGTAACGATGTTCAAAAATGAACTTAGACATTTTTGTTTCAAAAAAAAAAAAATTCTTTACCTTTTTTAAGTCAAGCAAAAATGTTTATTTTTGGAATTTGAAAACCCGAAACATTTTTATTTTATAGCTTTATTTTTTTAATTTTTTTCTGCAAATTTTGAACTTTCATATTATTTTTGTTTTTATTTCTCATAAGACTGGGTAACATATGTGGTGAATTGGTGGGTGCTTCTGCTGTTTCGTCTCGACATTAAAATATTTAAAGAAATGTATAACTTTTTTATGTACTTACGTGTTAGCTGAAAATAAGATTGTACAGAAAAAATTCTGCAAATTCATCCAGTATTAAATTATAAGAAAAAGAGAAACGATCTTAGGTATCGTTAGACATTTTCACTTATGAAATAGACAAGGGAGATAACTCAATTTTTTTTTTTTACTGGTTTAACAAAAATGGCTATCGAAAAATAAAATCGTTTTTTATTTAATAAATACTGGATGAATTTGCGTAATTTTTGGTGTACAGTCTTCTTTTAAGCTACCACGTAAGTACATAACAAAGTGTATACATTTTTTTAGCTATTTATTTTTAAGAGAGGTCTAAGGCGAAACAGCAGATACACCGGTAAATGTTTACTTTAGGGTCCTAAACTCCATATTGCCAAAAAATACAACAATTTAACAGGGCGACATTAACTTTATAGATGTCTATTATGTCGCTGCGAAACCGGATGTTGAATCGGTAGAATTTGTCCCCAACACGTAAAATATTTGAAAAAAAAAAAAAGACCCACAAATTTTATTGTTTGTTAACTTATCAATTACTGTTTATATTTCAAATCCATTTATATAAAAAAAAAAATGAAAGATTTTCTAATTTTTTTACCACAAAAAAAAAAAAAATTTACTAAGCAGACCGGGGGAGGGGGGGGGGGGTAGTATAGTAATTTGTTTTCTGTAAAGTAGGGGACTTTTTTTTTCTTTCTATTATTTTTTATCTTAGCACCGGCTGTAAATTGCAGACGACTGATTGACGTCACATTTCAGCGCCATCTCAGATTCGAAAATTCAACATCACCACGAAGATTAAAATCAAAATATAATGACACTGAAGCTTATGCCTAGAATCCTTATTCCAATTTTGATCTAAGTCCATTAAATGATTTTGATTCTAGAAAATGTCTAACATTTAAGCGTATTAAGACGAAATTGAAATTCAGAGAATCTTGCTTCATTGGTGTTTAATGACTACGGATCAAATTCAATACAAATCTGATATTTTTAAATGGAAAGTTGTGTCCATATTATGCACCTAAAAACCCTTTAAAATATTCCAACGAAACGGAAATTATGGAAATATTTATTATTTTATGTTTAATACCTGTCGTTAAAATTTCACAAAAATCAAAGGTATCTGAATTTACACACGTTGCATAAAACTACAAATTAAACTAAATATATCCCACGTTTGGACTCTTTACACCTGTCAGCTGTATTAAAAAAATCATAATGATTGGTTAAAGAGTTTAGGAGTGAATCCTGTATATACAAATATGTGTATTGCTGTATTCCTAATTTACGTGTAGTTCTTTTGTTGTGATTTTGTTTATTTTCAATTTTAAGTCAAAATATTTTTTTTCAAAAGTGAAAGAATTTCTGTATAATTTAAAACATTTTTTTTTGGGGGGGGGGGGGATATTGAGTTTAGGGAATCTTAAAAAAATGCCGCTCGGCACTATTTCAAAACACCTTATTGCGTAATTTGTATTGTTATTAGTTATTTTCACAACGTTTCGGCCGATAAAGATATTTGAGAAGCGGTTGGATAAGTTCTGGATTGACCAAGAAATCAAATTCAATTATAAGGCTGCTGTCATCACTGGACGCATACAAAGATGAAGACAAGGAGCTGGTGCCATAGGACGACTCATGTCCTTCTGCCAGAATTCATCTATGTTTCTATGTAACACTTTTACCCGATCATGGTTGACGGAACGAGAACAATATACCCCCGTAGATTAAATAAAAGCTTCAGTTCAAAATTCTGTACAGTTCGAAAAGATGCATCTGAATGTTGGAGGTTACAGCGGCCGAGACGTTGTAAAAATAACAACCAAGATGAGAACAGTAGTCCGAATAATCCAATTAATAAAAATTATCAATTCTTATTGTGTAATATCATAATATTTTATGGTTTTTGACGAAAAATATATGTAATATAATTTAATAATACATTGCTATCGATGTTTGGCAAACCGTAAGAGGCCATTTTTCACCATAGCTGTCTTGTTTCCATGGGTACTGATATGTTATGGTCGAATTTTTTTTTTTTTCGTGGGGAGGTAAGTAAAATGGAATTTAAAAGAAATTACAAGTTTATTTATTTCCGGACTAAAAATAAAATTTAAGACCAATTAATTTTATCCAAAATTTGTGCAAACATAGGTCCATTTCGAGATAAAGTTCCGAAAGAATTAAAAGAATATTCGGACATAATTCATCAATAAATATGTACAAGACGGAACCATCTTGAAAAATGGCCTCTCACGGTCAACAATAGTAATGTTTTTTTTATATTATTAAATTATATTACAAGTACTTTTGTAAATAAATAAATAATAATAATAAAAATAATTTAAAAAATAATGGTTTTATGCAATAACAAGGTGTTTTGAAATATTGCCAAATGTCCTTTTTTTTTTTTTAGGATTCCTTTAAAGTTAACCGAATAATATTGTTATTTTCATTTGTTCAATTTACCCCCCCCCCCTCCAACTGTTCCTTTAAGCTTTCAACAACACAATCATTTTCTTTTTAATTTTTTTTTTTACTAATGAATCACAACTTATCAAGGCGAAAAGCCACTCGAGGATGAGGATTAATGAGATTGTCAGTTGAATGATGAAGAATATTATGAAAGGATTGAAAATGATGAAAAGAATGAAGAAAATTTGATTACTTATGAGGACAGTTTATGACAACTAGTTGTTGACATTGGATTTGAAGACGACTATGTTGCAGTCTGCAGGGAAGCAGTTCTGTGGTAATGTGTTCCAAAAATGAGAAGAAACTCTGTTCATGGAAATTCTGTTTGATGTTAGACATGTGAAGGAAGAAAGGAAAGTTTTTTTGCAGTTGTGGTAATAAGACGAGTTCTTGCTGTGAATGTCTTACAGGGAGGAACCAGAGATTGGAGCTCAGTCGAGCACTTGCCATAAAAATAACGATAGAGTAGAGAGAGACTAGCAACGAGAAAAGAGATCATTCCCCACTAGATTGTGAAGTCAATTTTGTACTTTGTCAATGCAAGAAAAAGTGCTCCGAGCGGCACTTCCGCATCTGTAGCAATGGTACTTCATCTGATTGTTATTTAGGTCGAGGGTTGCATCAGGAGTCGGGTACTTTCTGGAGTGAAAGTCAGTCCTAGGAGCTTATCAAAGAGAGAGCCATTCGTTTCAGCTGGGCAAAACAAGGATCTGAGCATTGGTGGTGAAAAGAGAAAAGCTTTGTTTTAAAAAGTTTTAAAAGTAACGAGCCACATTTATCCCGATTGCACCACGTTCTCCAGATCGGAAGAGGGAGAATCAGCAAAATCTTGATCACCAGTGCTCTTCAAAGTGTTGCCATAGACAGTTGTATCGTCTGCATAGATCTCAGCAAATGATCTCAGAATATGTATTTGAATGAAAATTAATTGAAACATCGTTGTTGGCTAGAAAAGAAAATACTTGAACAACTAAGATATATGTATGACATGCTAAAACTAAGATATATGTATGCCGTGCTAAAACTAAGATATATGTATGCCGTGCTAAAACTAAGATATATGTATGACATGCTAAAACTAAGATATATGTATGCCGTGCTAAAACTAAGATATATGTATGCCGTGCTAAAACTAAGATATATGTATGACGTGCTAAAACTAAGATATATGTATGACGTGCTAAAACTAAGATCTATGTATGACGTGCTAAAACTAAGATCTATGTATGACGTGCTAACACTAAGATCTATGTATGACGTGCTAACACTAAGATCTATGTATGACGTGCTAACACTAAGATATATGTATGACGTGCTAACACTAAGATCTATGTATGACGTGCTAAAACTAAGATCTATGTATGACGTGCTAAAACTAAGATCTATGTATGACGTGCTAAAACTAAGATCTATGTATGACGTGCTAACACTAAGATCTATGTATGACGTGCTAACACTAAGATCTATGTATGACGTGCTAACACTAAGATCTATGTATGACGTGCTAACACTAAGATCCATGTATGACGTGCTAACACTAAGATCCATGTATGACGTGCTAACACTAAGATCCATGTATGACGTGCTAACACTAAGATCCATGTATGACGTGCTAACACTAAGATCCATGTATGACGTGCTAACACTAAGATCCATGTATGACGTGCTAACACTAAGATCCATGTATGACGTGCTAACACTAAGATCCATGTATGACGTGCTAACACTAAGATCCATGTATGACGTGCTAACACTAAGATCCATGTATGACGTGCTAACACTAAGATCCATGTATGACGTGCTAACACTAAGATCCATGTATGACGTGCTAACACTAAGATCCATGTATGACGTGCTAACACTAAGATCCATGTATGACGTGCTAAAAATAATATTAACACCAAGTAACAAATTAAATTTCAAGCTAAAATACAATTATTTAGTTTTGGTAATTTCCTTATTTACAGATTTTATCGACGTTTGAAGCTTATTTATAGTAAAATTTTATCATTTGCCCCCATGCTGTCAACAGATAAATAAAGATAACATTTTTTTTTCAGTACCTCCCCCCCCCCCTCCCATCTTGTTTTTTTTTTCATTAACCCTAACACTAACCCTAACCCTACGTTCGGGCTGGCAATACGAGAAAACTGGAATGGTGGGTGAGACCCCAAATTCGATTTTTGCATCATATACAAATCATAGAGCAATCGAAATAGGAACCATTACAAACTCTTTTTTGAAAAATTTGAAAATCTCAAATAAAAAGTGGTAACACGAGTAAGAACGAGTAATTTCTGGCTTGAATTAACGTTTAAAGGTAAAAGTCAAGTATTATGATTCGTTTGTGCTACTAGATCAAAGTTAACGGTTCATTTTCTCATGTGCAACTGTTGTATAAAAGAACTCTTCTGAGGCAAAATAGACTTTTCTAATGTTGAAACTGGAACAAAATAAAATGTAATTATTTTTATTGATGTACGGAATCAGAATGGCGGCCCCTGCAAAAGAAGATGTGGGTTTTGCGGCATTCATTCGGGAAAGCGGAGGTAAATATTTTTTGGAGGCCGATACGAACCCAGAAACGTTTTGCAGCAAAATTATTTGTCTGGATGAATAATTAAGCAGGGTTAAAAAGTAGTATAGTGCCAGGAACATGATACGATAAAAAAATGAACATGATACAATAAAAAGATGAACATGATACAATAAAAAAAATGAACATGATACAATAAAAAGATGAACATGATACAATAAAAAAAATGAACATGATACTATAAAAAAAATGAGCATGATACAATAAAAAAAATGAACATGATACAATAAAAAAGATGAACATGATACAATAAAAAAGATGAACATGATACAATAAAAAGATGAACATGAAACAATAAAAAGATGAACATGAAACAATAAAAAGATGAACATGATACAATAAAAAAATGAGCATGATACAATAAAAAAATGAACATGATACTATAAAAAAAATGAACATGATACAATAAAAAAATGAACATGATACAATAAAAAAATGAGCATGATACAATAAAAAAAATGAACATGATACAATAAAAAAGATGAACATGATACAATAAAAAGATGAACATGATACAATAAAAAGATGAACATGATACAATAAAAAAGATGAACATGATACAATAAAAAAATTGTGTGTAGCCAATAAATATTGTTTCCTGTTGTTAAATATTAGTAAATTTGGAACAATTTCGAGTTAAAATCTAATTAGCTTTACGTATGTACGCTTAAGAAAAACACGCGTGAAATGTGTAAATAATTGCTAGTACAAAAAAATAATGGAGTCTTCTTAAGCTTACATACATATTTATTAGATTTTAACTCAAAATTATTCCAAATTTACTAATATTTAACAAAAGCAACAACAGGAAACAATATTTATTGGCTATACACATTTTTTTATTGTATTATGTTCCGAACGCTATATTACTTTTTAACCTTAAGAGATTTTTGGTATGCAAATAATTTGATGTTTCAAACTAAATAAAAACTAGTGTATATTCGGGGCGGGCTGTTGGCATTATGGCAAAATCGTGTCAAACAGTGAAGTCACGCTTGTACTTTCGGTGTTCCGGTTGTGTTCGTTCCTTACATGAAATTTGTTGCTGTTTGACGTGTATTAACACGTCAAACAGCAACAAATGTTATCTACACGATTCATTTATTTCAAGTTCATGAGAATCTTTTCTTACAGTGCCGTTCCAGTGTTTTTTTTTGTTTTTTTTAAGGAAACGGTTCCTAGGCCATCATTTAGTTTGCTGTGCTACAGAAAAGACCTTTTTTTTTTTTTTTTTACAATAAATTTAATACAAATTATCCTTCTTTAATCTTAAAGGTGGTCCATCATGATGTCCTGAAATCCACGGAAATAAATGCTTATTTATCCGATATTGAATTTAATGTTATTTCAATATGAATTTAGTGTCGGAATAATTATTATTCATTGCTCAGTGCTTTTTTTTATGGTTGCCCTAAATCTTTTATGTTTATTTCTCAGAAAAATATTTATTATTTGTAAATAATACAATTTTCCTTTTTCTCTTCCATAAAAAAATGTTAACAGCAAAAATGACAACATCTGCTTTGAGATTCTTTGATTTCCTGGAGACGTGTGGTCGCGTTGAGGTAATTCCTGAACAGATTCGGACAGCAGATGATATTGCCCTGCCACTGACCACGGTAAGAAATCCATTTGTAAACCCTTCCAGATGGCATAACAGTGATTTACTCGATAATTGGAAATCGATTTTAAAAATATCAATTTGGCTATCATTGATTCCTCATATTTACATACACACACATGTGTGTCTGGCTAGTATACCCGGTGAACCGAGTGCAAGAGAAATACAAACAATTGCACTTAAAAGGAACGGTTAGAATCTTAAAAAGATCTCTAGGCTGGAGTGTCTTAAATAGCCGGTGAATGTCTGGCATCCGGTAGGATGCCCCATCTCCAGCAAAAAACGAAAGATAAAAAAATAAAAAGATATCTATCTATATATATATATATATATAATATATATATGCAAACACATATATATTATATATATATATATATATATATATATATATATATATATATGATAATTTTTATTTACACTAACATGTACAAAATCTGCGACACTGGCATGTCGATGTTATCGATCAACAGTTATTATAAACTGAGATCTCATCAGGCAGAGTTAGAATCCGATCTTAACCTTAGATCATATTTGGAGAGAATTCTAACTCTGCCTGATGAGATCTCAGTTTATAATAGCTGTTGATCGATAACATCGACATGCCAGTGTCGCAGATTTTTTACATGTCTGTGTAAATAAAAATTATCATATATAAAGCTCTATTTTGATATTGAGCACTCTTTATAAACCCGGTTGAAATTCTTTGGATTACCACCCTATGGATGTTTTTACCTGGATTATTACCATTATTATATATATATATATATATATATATATATATATGTGTTTATGCAAACACACATATATATATATGTGTTTATGCAAACACACATATATATATATGTGTTTATGCAAACACACACATATATATATGTGTTTATGCAAACACACACATATATATATGTGTTTATGCAAACACACACATATATATATGTGTTTATGCAAACACACACATATATATGTGTGTTTATGCAAACACACACATATATATGTGTGTTTATGCAAACACAGATATATATATGTGTTTATGCAAACACATATATATATATGTGTGTGTATGCAAACACATATATATATATATATATATATATATGTGTGTATGCAAACACATATATATATATCTATATATATATGTGTGTGTATGCAAACACACACATATTTATATATGTGTGTGTGTGTGTATGCAAACACATATATTTGTGTACCCACTCATGCATATATATATTTACATAGGTACACACACATGTGTATAAGCATTTAGAAAGTTACTCATGTATATACAGTAATATAGTTACACGCATGTATACATTTGCATACATAATTAGATATGTGCACACATGTCTCAACATACACACGTTCATGCACACACATGTATACATATATTTACATAAAAAACGATTTTGTGTCAAGGAGAGTTTCACAAACTTTGGTATTCCTGCTGACAATTGGGAGTCCCTAGCGTCTGATTGTAGGCAGTAGAGGATGCAGATTTACAAAGGTACAGACTTATGAGGGTGCAGAACGTTTTGAAGCAGTCAGGGTAGACAATACAAAACTCGAGAGCGTGTAGGAAACCTGAAACTTTGCCAATTAATTGTGGATCTGTGGTGTGTAAGCAAACTCTATTTCGAAAGCAGGTCTTGTTAATCGCATGAAATTGCATGGAAGCATTTTAACTGCGACTGTTTCTTTCCCAAGACAGGTGCAGAATCACAGCTTGTCATGCTCTCAATGCCGTAAAATGTACCAATCAGCTGGTGGCCTTAAACGTCACATGAAAGTGCACAATAATAATGCAAGTTATGTGCCTTCTGGCTTGACTCTGGGTAATGCTTGACGTGAGTGTTGGGTGCGCCCAAAGATATGTAATTCATTAGCGGGACTGCAGAGCCATCTGCGGGTCCATGAACGGTGGTGGCACTCATCTGACAAGACGTTGTAGTCATCATGTATATAATAGTATGAACTTTTATTTATACAAAACTTTTTAGCTACATATGTGCATACATGTTTCAGCTACAACCTTATTCAGAGTCTAGCTTCCTCAGGCCACAGTGAAAATACTGAAAGTTTTTTTTTTTTTTTTTTTCAGTGTATTAGTCGTGGCCTGAGGAAGATAGATTTTAAATAAGGTTGTAAATGAAACATGTATGCACATATGTAGCGAAAAATGTGTGTATAAATAAAAGTTTATACCATAATACAGCTCTACATGTTATTAAGTACTATCTTATAAACACCTTTGCTTCACAGGATTAACACCTATGAACTAACAACCCTACAAACACTATATGCATATAATTACACACACACACATATATATACGTGCTAAGTATTTCCTAGGTGAATTATCCCAGGAATATATAGAAAAGGAAGGCTCTGTAGACTGGCTGAAAAGAGGATCTCTCCATTATGATCAGGAGAGAATGATAATGGCTGCCCAAGATCAAGGCTTGATGACCAATGCCTTTAAAAAGATGAGTGGTCTCAGCAACAATAACAAGTGCAGTTTCTGCCACACAGAAGTAGAGAGTGTAAGCCACCTGACATCCAGTTGTAAGGTTCTGCTGGGGGATGGCTACTATACAATGTGACACAACGGAGTGTGTAAATATCTTCACTAGACTATATGTAAAAAGTTAAATATCAAGTGTAGCAGCAAGTCCTGGGAGCATATACCAGAAAGAACAGTTGGAAATAAGTTATACACCATCCACTATGACTATGTAATCCCTACAGCTACATATCTAGAAAACGGAGCTGTTAAACCCGACATCGTGATATGGGACAAAAGAGAGAAAGTAGCAACCCTAGTTGAAGTCAGTGTCCCTAATGATGCAGGCTTAAACAGAGCAGAAAGGGAAAAGATAACAAAATACAAAGGTCTTATGCACGACATGAAAAGAAACTGGAATCTTAGGAAAATCTCCATCATACCAGTAATTATTGGAGCAACAGGACTAATGAAAAAGAATTTCAAAAGCTATCTGGCGAGTATACCCGGTGAACCGAGTGCAAGAGAAATACAAACAATTGCACTTAAAGGGACGGTTAGAATCTTAAAAAGATCTCTAGGCTGGAGTGTCTGAAATAGCCGGTAGGATGCCCCATCTCCAGCAAAAACAGAAAGATAAGAAAAATAAGAACATATATAGAGAGAGAGTTTGAATTACCTACTAGACACCATCCTCGAGTGTTTTCGGTCTCTCTGTACAAGGGTTTGTCAGGACAACTTAACATGAGGATATTTCACCCTACAAGTAAACCCTGACCAAATATTCAAAATAACATAGTATTTGAAGCCCAAATAAGATCCCCTCAACACGGCTATACACTGGCTTTTACCTCAACAAACAGCACTTAGCTGGATACTCTAACAAACGAATGAATTCTTGTCTTGGAATTCGGTAAGACCAAGAGACTACAAGAAATACACACTATAACATAGTTTACTAGTCAATTGGAGAGAGGAAAAGTAATGTTCTTTACGAACTCAACATTTGAAAGGTAAAGAAAAATCTTCATTGAACACGTGGATATCTATGTACCTCATACGGAGATCAAGTGTTAGCCCCAGGAAGGGTCCTCTCAATTTCTGAGATTTTACACTGAAGTAAAATAAAAAAGAGATATATATAATCTTTCCTTTTGGAGTAGATATTATAACGGATTTATTCTTTGCAACAATTAGTCACACTATTCGCTATATTTGTGTTACTTTCGAACAAGATTTAAAATGTTAATGTTTTGGAATAAAAGATCTCCCCATCTCTTCCAGAAAGCATCTCTTTTAAATATGGCTGCAACGTTTTAGCAACCATGTTAGGAAGTTAAAGATAGAAACTAGTGATGGGATGATTTCAATATTTTTCTCATTCCGATCCAATTACCGATTCTGTTGTAAATTCTCAATTCCAATGCAATTACCGATTCTGTTGTAAATTCCCGATTCCGATGCAATTACCGATTCCGATTCTTTTAAAATCTCTAAATATTTAGCTATAGCATTGTTGTTGTTTTTTTAATTTTCGGATTAGCGTAAAAACCCCATGTGATCTGTGCATATATTTTCGCAAACGTAAAAATGCATTTGTGGCGGTTGATCTATAGATTTTAGTTTTACTGGTTGTTTAAAATCAATAAATATTTATCTTTTTATCATTAGTACCAGCAATGAAAAATCAATAAATATTTATCTTTTTATCATTAGTACCAGCAATGAAAAATCAATAAATATTTATCTTTTTATCATTAGTACCAGCAATGAAAAATCAATAAATATTTATCTTTTTATCATTAGTACCAGCAATGAAAAATCAATAAATATTTATCTTTTTATCATTAGTACCAGCAATGAAAAATCAATAAATATTTATCATTTTATCATTAGTATCAGCAATAGTTTAAAAGTTTTAAACAAACAAACAAAAACAATTAAAAAATCGTTTTTGGCATCGGAAAATAGGCACAAATTTTTCCACTTCCGATACCAATTTTTCCCGATTCCGATTTCGATTAATGGTCCCAACACTAATATAAACAATTGTATATGTATATACAACTAAAACTGTATCTTTCTTGCTTGTATATTGTCACTGTGCACCCTGGATGACATCACAAAAAGCCAATAATGTGAATAAATGGGCAAATGATGTAATTAAAAGGGAGAGAAAGACTAGCGCAGAGTGGATGCAAAGGGCATTAGGAATGCATTAAACAAAGGACGATTATTATCAAAAAAATACTAATTGTTGGTGTGAGAGGTAACAAATACTGACCCAACAGGTCACTGGGGATCTAATATAATATTAAAACTCTGAGGATGTTAGTTGTTATCTTGCTTGCTTGTCATCGTACTGCACCCATTTAAATTGTATTAGTGAGAGAAAGAGCAAACGATTAAAGGACCGGAGAAACTTACAGATGATTATCAAAAAACAAATGTATATATTTACCCTAACCCACTCCAATGGATCACTGGTGGTCTAGTACTTAATAATTCTCGGTGGTCTAGTACTTAATAATACTCTGGTGGTCTAGTACTTAATAATACTCTGGTGGTCTAGTACTTAATAATACGCTGGTGGTCTAGTACTTAATAATACTCTGGTGGTCTAGTACTTAATAATACGCTGGTGGTCTAGTACTTAATAATACTCTGGTGGTCTAGTACTTAATAATACGCTGGTGGTCTAGTACTTAATAATACTCTGGTGGTCTAGTACTTAATAATACTCTGGTGGTCTAGTACTTAATAATACGCTGGTGGTCTAGTACTTAATAATACTCTGGTGGTCTAGTACTTAATAATACTCTGTGGTCTAGTACTCAATAATACTCTGCTAACGAAAAGCCATAGAAAAGCAAGGTTTATCAACAACTGATTGCATGATATTCCAAGAGGCGACACTTGGGTGAACATGTGAGAGAATTATGAGACTTTCCTTGTCTGTTGTTGATGAAAAATGTGATTATAGATATACACACACACAGACACATATATGTATGTATATCTAGGCAGCATCTTCTCTTGCAGGCAAGTATTGTTGAATATAAGAGAAAACTCATGTCTAGATATCCTTTGGTAGATCCTTTCAATAGTCCAAATCAAGATCTTAGTTTCGGCTGATGAATTTGCCATAGTTTAGATTTGTCTCCCAAGTACTTTCAACCCATCCGGGTCCATCTTCAGGGGAATGAGGTTAATCAGGTACAGACCATGTGTTAGTATTATAGAAAGTTTTGGCAGGAATTATGTAATAAGTACGAAACCATATTTAGAGCTATAGACATTTACATGTACTTCATTAACCTGAAGATGTACCCGGATGGGTCTGAAAGTACTTGGGAGAAAAATCCAAACTATGGCAAATTCATCAGCCAATTCCCCTCCGAAACTAAGATCCTGATTTGGATTATTGAAAGGATCTACCAAAGGATATCTAGACATGAGTTGTCTCTTATATTCAACAATATATATATATATATATATAAACTTTTAATCATTTATACACATAAAAAAAACAAAAAACAATGCAGTAGGTCCCCACTATTCATGGGGGTTACGTTCTAGACACACCCACGAATCGCGATAATCCGCAAATGGATTTTGATACATCAAAGTTCACTAAGAATCAGTTTTTTGTACATTAGCACATGTTTTTTGAATAAAAACAAATTAGCGTAGATTAACCCTTTCTGCTTGAAAGTTGTTTGTTTTGTTTTGTTTTTTAATATTTTAGTTGCGTATAAAGTTGTTTTTTGTTGTTTTTCTTTTATATTTCAATTGCGTATCAAGTTGGCAAAAAAGACAAACGCTTTTGTATGAGCCACATTTAATATTAATCCAATGAAATAATTTGCATTTCTAATTGCGTTTTGTTGTCATATTGGCCTGAGTTGGACTTAAATGATTATCATATTTGTAAGTTCTACCGAATTTATGAAGAAAATGTTATGCTGAAAATCTGCGAATGGTGAGCCCGCGCATAGCGGGGGTCTACTGTATATGTATTCAACATTAATAATACAATGCAATCTCTCCAGAAATTTAATTTCTATAGGCAATCCACAAAAAAAGCCATCCACAGAAACAGCCTCCACTGCTAACAATACAAAAGCATTCCCCCCTCCATATTCCTAGTGACACCAGTACTATCCTAAAACTCAATATGTTTCAATGATTTAAGATTTTGCTTGTCATCGTCGTCCACTAAACTATTTACCCCAGATTGTAAATCGCTCGTAATCAACGCAAACAATTGTAAAAATATGTGACTTTTCTTTTACTTTCTTTTCAGCTTCCGTTTGGTCTTCCTTCAGTCCTTCCGACTTGGAAAAAGGACTTGGAAGAATATGTTATCCATCCAGAGAAACTTCCGCTGCACGATTATCGGAAATGCCAAAAGTAAGTAGTATCAATTGAAACACACACATATGTATTTATTATGGTTATAGAATCTGGAAATCTCTGTCAGTGAGACTTTACTAGAAACTTTTTATTGGGCATCAAATTAGTTTTTTCACTCTGAAGACCCTGCCTAGGAAAAGTACAATGGAAAATAATACTATTTTCTTGCTATTGCCCCACCACTAAATACTATTTTAATTTTATTGACTCACCACTAAATACTATTTTACTTTTATTGCCCCACCACTAAATACTATTTTAATTTTATTGACTCACCACTAAATACTATTTTAATTTTATTGCCCTACCACTAAATACTATTTTAATTTTATTGACTCACCACTAAATACTATTTTAATTTTATTGACTCACCACTAAATGCTATTTTAATTTTATTGACTCACCACTAAATACTATTTTAATTTTATTGACTCACCACTAAATGCTATTTTAATTTTATTGACTCACCACTAAATACTATTTTAATTTTATTGCCCCACCACTAAATACTATTTTAATTTTATTGACTCACCACTATATACTATTTTAATTTTATTGACCCACCACTAAATACTATTTTAATTTTATTGACTCACCACTAAATACTATTTTAATTTTATTGACTCACCACTAAATACTATTTTAATTTTATTGACCCACCACTAAATACTATTTTAATTTTATTGACTCACCACTAAATACTATTTTAATTTTATTGACCCACCACTAAATACTATTTTAATTTTATTGACTCACCACTAAATACTATTTTAATTTTATTGACCCACCACTAAATACTATTTTAATTTTATTGACTCACCACTAAATACTATTTTAATTTTATTGACTCACCACTAAATACTATTTTAATTTTATTGACTCACCACTAAATACTATTTTAATTTTATTGACTCACCACTAAATACTATTTTAATTTTATTGACTCACCACTAAATACTATTTTCCTGTTATTTTTAAGTGAATGTATGCAGTTCATCTCACTTCATACTACTAATGGAACGATTTCAATATCTTTTTCGATTCCGATAAAATTACTGCTTTCGATTCCAATAAATATACCAAAGTTATGTTAAAAAAAATCAACTTACAATTTGTTAACGTCAGTTTTTTTAGCATAATATTGCGCTGAAACAGAATCTATAAAAAAAAACCCGGATATGTTCATTTTTTTATTGTATCTCCCTGATAAATTAAAAATAACTTTTACTGGATTAAAAAAAAAACGTTAATTAATTAATGAATGTTTATATTCCTTTTAAAGAAGCAAACATTTCTTTGTAAATAAATTTACTTAACTATTTTCAAAGGGAGGGGAAACAAGATCATAATACTAGACGTGTTTTTGTTTTACGAACTTAACTATATTGTACGTATTATTTTACAAAGAATGACAATAATGATATCTCAATGATGGAGAAAAACATACAGAGAAATCTGGAGAAAAAATAAAGCCAACAAAATACAAATTTTACTTATCGGACAGATACATTTTAGGTTTAATTATAATTATAAAATAACAGAACCTTTTTTTTAAAACTTTTTTAATTAAAAACTGTGTTCTGCGGCTACGGTAATCAAATGACATCCCGTAGCTGCAATCAGTCCGCCATGCTAGTCCCAGGCCATCCGGCCTTGTCATGCGCAAGTTGTCGTAGGCAATGAAGTTGTTTCGCTGTATGTAGTGGTCCTAGTCCCGCCTGCTTGAGGTCAGCACGTAGTGTGCCCAGCAGATTTGTGCAGTGCCGTCCTAGTCGTGGTTGGTAGGCTTGTGAGCCAGTAACGGCAAAATCTAGTGCCCTCTGTGCGGGAGTGTCAGGGTCCATTCGTAGGACATGGCCTAACATAGACCATCTTTGTTCAGCGACTTTTGTGGAGAGGGTTTTTTCGTTGCACAGCTCGTATAGTGCCTTGTTGCTGATAAGTTTTGTTCGGCCAGCAGTGACCTGTGATGTAACGGAGGTGTCTACGGTGACACGCATCCCTGCTAGATGGAAGCTCTTGATCTGTGGTGATTTCAACTCCAAGCTGGGAAAGCTCACCACTGAAGATGCTGAAGCTGCCGTTCACCTAAACATGGGCTCCTACGGTATGGGTACATGCAACTCAAACGGTGAAGCCTTTCTTGACTTCCTATTAACAAACAGCCTCTTTGCCAGCAACACAGCCTTCAAACATCCAGGTAGACACCGAACAACATGGACCGGTCATATCGCTGACAGCAACCGAGCGACAGGCTCCAAGGTCACCAAGGCAGTATTCAACCAGATCGACTTTGTACTATGCCAGAAGAATGTCACCGCAATACTAAAAGATTCTCGCTCCTATGGAGGCACTGACTTGAACTCTGACCACACACCTGTCATCACAGAACCTTTCCTTTCATTTTTGTTGGCAAGAATTTTCTTTGCATAAATTTCTTTAACAAAACAATATCCTTGAGTCTAATTTGTAAAAATATGTTTTTTTTTTAACAATTAAATAATTCAAAGTGTAGTATCTGTTCTGATACTGCACTTTATCATTTCTGTCCTAAGGGGAAATCCTTCTAGACTGAGGATATTTTTATTTTTGTCCCAATCCAGAGTGCCTCTTTTTAGAGAGCTGGATCCCCCACATTAAAAACTGACATTGTATCTAACCCTGTCCTCGTGAGGAGACAATTAAATAGAATCACACGTGATTAATAACACCCGTAACTAAATCCCCCCCCACCCCCAAAAAATAAGATTCTACTGTTTTTAGGCGATTATGTGTAAACACGTGAAAAACTTGGCAGAAAGAAGTTCAAAAAACAAAAAACGAAAACAATTATTTTAGAATCTAGAGTGGATAAGGGTCCTATTTTTAAAAATTCATAACTTTTTTATTTATTGATTTTTTTTTTTTTTTTTTTTTTTTTTAGAATAAGTAAAGGACCCCTTCCGAAGCAAGCATGAGCCGTATTAGCCCTAAGGAACGTACCCTCATTTAGAAAACATTATTTTTGCTTAAAAAACTCAAAACCGTGTAAAAAACAATACTTTAGTTTTTGTAAGTTTTAAGAAGTGTTTTTCGGCTAAAATTTGTTTTGTTTATTTCAAAAAATCTCGGAAGGGTCAGTCTACACACACATAAAGTTTGGTGAGTTTAACTTTTATTTTGTGGAAGTTATTCAAATTCAAGTTATTCAAATTTAAAGATAGGACCCTTATTTTGGCCCACCCTGTATATATATATATATATATATATATATATTACTTACATTTTTATATTGACAAATTTTCACTATCTTTCACGTAGTCTCAAAGGAGTTTACTTGTGTCTAGTCAATAGAAGGAAAATGTAACAACTGAACTGCCAAATGATTTCAATAATATCATTTTATGATTAGTCTTTTATATCCACCCCCATTCAAAATTAAAGAAGAACTGACACCAAACTGTGTCTTGCACAGAACCATGAAAATCTTTAAATTCATTAATTTCTTTATACCTAATTCAACTCCATGCCAAGCTAGTTTTATACCTCAATTTATAACTAGTTTGTTCAGTACTTAGCTATAAAATATGCTATAAATAAGCTAGTTTATACACTAAGCTTATTTTTTATAGCTAGTTTGTTCACTACTTAGCTCATTTATAACTAGTTTTATAGCTCAATTTATAGCTAGATTGTGTACTATACTTACAAAGTAGTGAACTATACAACTATAAATTGAGCTATAAAAATGCTTATAAAGTAGTGAATACACTAGCTATAAAGAAGCTAAATTCACTACTTTATAAACATCGGGGGGGGGGGCAGGATTGACTTGACCAATTTAAAAAAAAATATCTTTGTAATTTTATTTTTATGTTATGTAGTGAGTTCACTAGGATAATTGCCATTTTTAGTTTGTTATATATGTACTGATTTCACAAAAATATAGTTTTGTTACTAAAAAAAAAACTTGTTTTTCTAATCGAAATTTATGTCAAATTTGAAGCTCAGAACTAACCACAGCCTTCTATTTTATGTCAAACTTTTCCAGGGGTGCAATTTTTTCCAGAATTGTAAAGTTTCACGTAATCACCGCTTTTTCTAGCAATACAAAATATTTTCAGATTTTTTGAAAATTGTCACTTTAATCTATTATTATAAATCTCTATCGGATTACTCTGATACGGCAAAATGATAACACATTTTTCTATGGACTCTCCTCCGACCAACGTGTCTCCATCTTGGCAATGCCGGCATGGTTTTGAGATTTTTTAAATCTTGAAAACATTTAGCAAAATCAAAAAGAAATTCACAAAGTTTCAATGCCAAGTAGGCATAGAAATTTTTACTTTTTTTTTATTCTTCTTTTTTCCTTAAAAATTCTAATATGGGGTTCAGGGATGGAAGCAGGATTTTTTTTGGTTATTCACTTTTTCCCAGGCAACGACTGGATGGGTTGGCTAGTTGTTAATAAAGATATCATTCTTTGTATACATCTGTCCCAGACACCCACTCCAACAGAAAAGGATTTTAAAATGATTAAAAGAAGTCAGGCTATCCACTGATCACCTCTTCACATGACACCTGAAAGGGTACGTCAACAAATAAAACAAGTCGCGTATGCGTGGTCCCCCTCTGTATGTGACTCGATGTGGCGAGTGTAAAATGCAATAAATTTGGGCAATGTGGGGCATTTTTGACCCCCCCCCCCTTTGATCCCCTGGAGACGCGAACCAGAATTTTTCTGAGGTCAAGGATGCTCATTTTATATCCAGAACAATTGCCTCTACATTTTGGCCAAGTTTCAGAAAAATTGAATGGATGGATCAAACGTTATGGGAGAAAAGGGTCATTTTTTTGCAATTTTGGGGGCGCGAACCAGATTTTTTCCAAGGTCAGCGATACTTATTTTTTATTAGGAACAATTGCCTCCACATTTTGGCCAAGTTTCAGAGAAATTGAATGGATGGATGAAAAGTTATGGGGCAAAAAATGTCATTTTTTGCCATTTCGGGGCCTTTTGACCCCCTGGGGTGTTAACCAGATTTTTTTTCAAAAATCGGAGAATGTCACTTTCTAACCTGACCAAAGTTACAACTTCATGCAAAATTTCAGAGAAATTCAATGGATGGTTGCGGAGAAAAATCCGGACGGACGGACAGAAATGCCTCAAAACATAGGTCCCCCGATTTTATAAATTGGGGGACCAAAAACACCACTCCCCCATAATTGAACCTATTCATGTTCATTTATTTTAGCATTGCTAGTAGTACCAGTAGTTACATGATTACTCTACTCTTTCAAGCAGTAGCTACATGAAGCTGCTACTTCCATAGTTGACCTTGACAAAGTCTAATTGCATTTCCACTTCTTTTTTAGGACCTGGTCTCGTGAGAAATGCCCTGAGAACTTGTTTGAATTAAACATTACACCCCTGCAGTCGACTATAGTGGTTGAGCGTAACATGACGACGGGGAAACTTGAAGGATACAGAGAAGTAAGTAGCAACACAGGTACTTATATTATTTAAACGAGCGAATATATGCGCTCTCCAGGTGCAAATATTTAGTAGTTTTAATAAGAAAGATATATCCATATTAATTAAGCAATTTTTGTCTGAGCTACTTATAAGTTCCAAAACTACTTGTCAGAATCACATCAAATTTAGCATGAAGTATCCTTGAGAACGCAAGTGTCATAGGGAAATAAAAATGTTAATATTACTACTGTTACTACTACTACTGCTAATGCTAAAAAACAATATTCACTAATAGGTTCCAAAAGTATTGAGAACAATTTTACTAAATTTTACATGAAGAGCCCTTGGGATTCTGGACATAATAAAATGAAGAATAACAATTAAGATTATTAAATAAAGTCTGAACAGGAGCTAGACTAAAACTTTTGATTATCATAATAAGACCGCACTAGAAAACTTCTCACACCTGACATTATCCTATATCTCTACAAAACCACCATCCACCCATGCATGGAGTATTGTTGTCACATCTGGGCTGGTGCACCATCCACTAGTCTCTTCCTCTTAGACAAGGTCCAAAAAAGAGTCTCTAATCTAATAGGTCCCTCAATATCCCCAAGCTCCAGCCCCTGTCCCATTGCTGCAATGTTACATCCTTGTGCCTGTTTTACAAGTACTTCAATGGAACGTGCTCCGATGAACTTGCTGCTCTGGTGCCCCCTCGACATAAATACACTTGACCAACCTGACAATCAGCTAAGTTCCATCCATTTACTGTGGATGTCCCCAGATGCTGGAGAGCCTTCTACTTCAATAGCTTCTTTCCTCGTGCTACCGGCCTTTGGAATTCCCTCCTTGCTCCGTTTCCTCGATTGAACCAACATGCAGAAATTTAAAACTAATGTGAACAAGCATCTCACTGCACAGCTCCCAATTTAGGACGACCCCCAAAACTTTCACCTTAATTCTACAGTGTCAACTAGCCTTGTTTGGGGTGAACTAAGTTAAAAAAAAAAAAAAGAAATTTTATAAAAAATAATCACAATGCCTTAATATTTACATGACTACTTTGTGTAACATTGCTTGCTAAATAATGTAAATCCGATTCTAATTTTGTTACGTAGAAAAGTAATATTTCCAGTTTTAGCCATTTTTACTTACAAATTTAGGGCTCCAACCTTTACAAATTATGATGCAATGTCATTGAATTATGAGGCAATGTCGAATACAGGATCTGAACCACCACTAAATTATTAGGCAACGGTAAATTTAGGGTCTCAACCGCAACAGAATTAAAATGTGAAACTAAATTTAGGGTCTCAATCACCACTGTATTATGAAATGTAGCCAAATTTAAAGCCTGAACCCAAATCTCAACTGCCATCTCGGTGTTAAGGTTAGTGTTTGCTTTAATAAAGGGCATGTTTTCATCCTCATCGTTGTGAAGAAACTTTGGTGCTTGTACACGGCTTCGGCCAAACGAAAAATTACGAAAAATTACTTATGTGTGAAAACAATAGTATGTACTTACTCACTGGTATTTTGTTGTTCAAAGTTGAAAAAATTAGGAAAAATTATCCAGTAGAACTTTAATTACAAATATTTTTACATTTTCCGTATCATACAAGTCACTTCCATGACTATGCCTCCATTTGCTACCGTTCGACAGAAGGCAAGGGCAGATAATTTGCGGTGGTAGGACAAAAGCCCACCGGACAAAAGCCCACCAACGTAAAAATAACTTAATTAAAAAAAAAATTTTTTGCATTTGTTTTTTTTTCACGCTTGAGATGAACAATAACAAATATTAACGTATGACAATTCAATTTGCACATTTAAACTGAAGTTCAACAAGAAAGCACCTCGTAGATATGCAAGGATGCATTTAAAAATCTTTGAGGACTAATTCTCTCTTGGAGAACAGTTTCTGTTATACAGATCAAGTCTTCATTATAATGGCCTAGAAGATGTCCATAAAATTAGGCTAACAATCCATTAACAAATATCCATAATAATTGTCTAGCAATCCATTAACAAATATCCATAATAATTGTCTAGCAATCCATTAACAAATGTCCATAATAATTGTCTAGCAATCCATTAGCAAATGTCCATATTAATGGGCTAGCAATCCATTAACAAATATCCATAATAATGGGCTAGCAATCCATTAACAAATGTCCATAATAATTGTCTAGCAATCCATTAGCAAATGTCCATATTAATGGGCTAGCAATCCATTAACAAATATCCATAATAATGGGCTAGCAATCCATTAACAAATGTCCATAATAATTGTCTAGCAATCCATTAACAAATATCCATAATAATTGTCTAGCAATCCATTAACAAATGTCCATAATAATTGTCTAGCAATCCATTAGCAAATGTCCATATTAATGGGCTAGCAATCCATTAACAAATATTCATAATAATGGGCTAGCAATCCATTAACAAATGTCCATAATAATGGGCTAGCAATCCATTAACAAATGTCCATAATAATGGGCTAGCAATCCATTAACAAATATTCATAATAATGGGCTAGCAATCCATTAACAAATGTCCATAATAATGGGCTAGCAATCCATTAACAAATGTCCATAATAATTGTCTAGCAATCCATTAACAAATATCCATAATAATGGGCGAGCAATCCATTAACAAATGTCCATAATAATTGTCTAGCAATCCATTAACAAATATCCATAATAATTGTCTAGCAATCCATTAACAAATGTCCATAATAATTGTCTAGCAATCCATTAGCAAATGTCCATATTAATGGGCTAGCAATCCATTAACAAATATCCATAATAATGGGCTAGCAATCCATTAACAAATGTCCATAATAATTGTCTAGCAATCCATTAACAAATGTCCATAATAATTGTCTAGCAATCCATTAACAAATATCCATAATAATGGGCGAGCAATCCATTAGCAAATGTCCATATTAATGAACTAGCATTAAATCCACACAATGCATTTCAGCTACTTTGTAAATAAATCAGGCATTTTAATCTTTTGTGAATAATTGAAAAAACAGAATTATTTTGTGACGTTTTAAATTAACTGTTGAATCGAAAGTCATTTAAACTGGTTTTAAATTCTTAGAAAATCCTCATGTATTAAAATTCAACATTTTGGAAGCTATTCATATCCAATAAAGATATTAAAACAATATTACCTGAACAAAATTGTTTCATGTTAAGTTGATTCAATTGATAATTTTATGAGCAAACAATACAATAAAATCCTATTTAGAAAGAAAAAAAATGTTGTAAAAAAGAAAACAGGTTAAAAAAAACAAACAAAAAACAAAATAAAAATGCGCTATTAAAATGAAAGTAAAAAGACTCCCGAGCAACACCAGGGAAGCACAAAAATAATAAAATAGGTTTTTTGAAAAATCGAAATCTAAATTTAATACACTTACAGTTTTTTAGTTTTTTTACAAGACACATTGCCACTGGCACGTAAGGGGTTACTTTAAATTAGGGGCAAGATTTTTAGGAGCATCTTAAGTGGGGAGTTGTGCAGCAAAATGTTTGTTCACATTACATTTAAATTTCTGCATGTTGGTACAGTCAGGGGAGCAGGAAGGTAATTCCGAAGAAAGAAGCTATTAGAGTAGAAAGTTTTCCAGCATGAAGGGGTGGGATTTTGCTGTTTGTCGTGTTGGTCAAGGGTATTTACGTTGAGGGGGGGCACAAGTGCAGCAACTTCGTTGGGTCACATTCCATTGAAGTACTTGTAAAACAAGCATAGGGATGCAACATTGCAGTGATGGTACGGGGGGTGGAGCTTGGTAGACAGTACAGGACCTATTAGATTAGAGACTCTTTTTTGGACCCTGTCTGAGAGGGAGAGACTAGTAGCTAGTGCACCAGTCCAGATGTGCCAACAATATTCCATGCATGGACGAATAGTGGCTTTGTAGAGATGTGGGATACTGGCAGGTAGTAGAAGTTTTCTAGCCTGGTAAAGAGAGCCTACCTTCTTTGCAGCAGACTTGGCAGTAAGAATGTTTCATAATAGAAGATTTATTTTTAAAATAGTTTCTATTTTTACCGAGATGATTATGAAGTATTTTCATTTCTTTTAGGAACTGGTAAATAACACAATGGCCACATGTCGGAATTCTTTGTCCCTCAAACGACCCCCGGGACCACCATCACAGAATGTGAAAGGAAGTACGACTAATTATCCTTTCTGGCCGGGTAGGTAAATATTTACACCTCTCCAATACTTTATATAGGTACAAAACTTTTTTGAATACATTAAACAATGGCAACATTTCTTAACGTGAATTTATAAACTTATTAAAATTTATAAACTTATTAAAATTTATAAACTTATTAAAATTTATAAACTTATTAAAATTTATAAACTTATTAAAATTTATAAACTTATTAAAATTTATAAACTTATTAAAATTTATAAACTTATTAAAATTTATAAACTTATTAAAATTTATAAACTTATTAAAATTTATAAACTTATTAAAATTTATATATTTATAAACTTATTAAAATTTATAAACTTATAAAAATTTATAAACTTATAAAAATTTATATATTTATAAACTTATAAAAATTTATAAACTTATAAAAATTTATATATTTATAAACTTATAAAAATTTATATATTTATAAACTTATAAAAATTTATATATTTATAAACTTATAAAAATTTATATATTTATAAACTTATAAACATTTATAAACTTATAAACATTTATAAACATTTATATATTTATAAACTTATAAAAATTTATAACTTATAAAAATGTATATATTTATAGACTTTTAAATAAATTTCTTTCATAGATCCTCATCATTAGACAAGACATCATCAAATAATCAGTTAAATTCACAAAAGTAAGAAAAAAAGTGTTACGTCTTGTATCGAGACTCCGTACAAGTATTCCAAATAATGTTGCAAACACCCAGGATGGGCATCTGAGTTACATGACATGCCGTATTTTAAGATAGGTAAAAAATTGAGTACACTAGATAACACTAGAATTTCATGTACCGTTAGCGCAGTGGTTCTATGGACTTGATGGTTTTTCACATATTTGTGAGCGTGCGTTTGGGTTTCAAATCTTAGCGTAAATACACTTGTTACCTTTAGCCAGACTAATGTGTCGTAGAGGACGAAACTGCTGTCTGTGGTATGACTATATTTATTATTATTGTCTGTAACAGAAGCTACGTTAAAATTAGAGTCACAACCCTCCTGTAGACTCAGAATATTCAGTTATCTGCTTTGAAACATATTCACGTTATCTCCTCTGAATTAGATTGGGCAACAAGAGAATGCTTTCTTCTATACGGAAGGACAAATGTGCAAGATTCAAAACGAAATTAAAGCTGGTCAGACGTATCCGGCTAGTTGTCTGTCTTTACATGGATCTCACGATTCTGACGATTTGTATTTGCCAGAATTTGGCTCGAATGGAAGTTTCCCGAATTCTATGTTTTAACGGTGGAACGCACAAGATGAGATAATTGGCAAAAGAAATGTAGATGCAAGGCAGTAATTAAAAATGAATAAACACATTTAAATACTAACCCTAACCCAACAAACATAACTCAATTCAAATCATGATACAAAAATGTTTCTTCCCAGAGAAGTCGGACCTCATCCGCAAAACACATTGTCTATAGTTTAAAGTTCATTTAGTTGTGTATAATTTCTCTCCTCGTGCTCGGGGCATATCCTTCTTTTTCTTCAATCGTGTTTTTCTTTCTTAATTGTCTTTTCTTTCTAATTAAATAATTTTTCTTTTTCTCTTTCTCTGATCTCTGTCCATCTCCTCGCAATTCCCAAACTCGAATTTGCCTGTCCCAACATTTCTCTCTGAGAGTCCAAACTCAACTGTTTTCAAAAATGAAAAAAAAATGACCGCCAGAAATAAAAAGTCGACTGCTAGTCTTCCAATTTCCTTTTCTTCCTCTCTTTCGTTTTCTTCCAGTTTATAACATCACACCCTCGCCTTCATCCACTCTTACTCCTGTTAAATCATTACAGGCACGAGTGAAGAAGAAGGAGAGAAAATACAGTGGCTGCTATGATTCGAGGCCACACCTCCTCGCCATCCCCCCCCCTCTCTTTTTTTTTTTTTGCTTGGTGACGCTAAGAAGAGTAGGGAGAAAAGATAGGCAGCTTGATAGATTATGCGTGCTTCACCCGCCTCCTCTCCCAGCCGTATGTATGTACTGTAACTCACGTGCATACTTTGTTTATATTTTTTTCGCCAATCGCTTCGTTTTGACGTTCTATCTTTACTGTTTATAAACATGGAGGCTAGGGAAGAAGAAAGAACAACTTAATGAGAGAAGAGACGCTAATAAAAATGTTATGAAAGAAAAAGAGAAATTGAAAAGTATTAAGTCATAAATAGTGATGGAACGTTAAGTCTTTAAACAGCCTCAACAAAAATTCTTTTACCTGCATTCTAAGATTATTCGTCGACATTTATGCTGATGACAACCATCTATGGAAACACCTCGAAAAGCATTAATGATCACGTTCTTTCTGGCTCTCTCTCTTCCGACCTGGAGCAAGTGGTGCAATGAGGGAAAAAGTGACTGGTTACTTTTTGTGTTTCAAAGACAAGCTCCTCTTCTTTCACCACCAATGCTCCGATCCCTATTTTGTCCCAGTTGAAATGAATGGCTCTCCCCTTGAGGAAGTCCACTGCTTTGATAAGCTCCTGGAACTGACCTTCCTTTCAGACTTGAAATGGAAGACTTACATCAAATCTGTTGCTAAGATCGTTGGAAAAATGGTTGGATCATTCTACTGCTCCAGAAAGTATCTCACACCCGACGCCATCCTGTACATGTACAAAAGTCAAATACGTCCTAAGATGGAGTACTGCTGCCACATATGGGGAGGTGCCACTCAGAGCATCCTTTCCTGCCTTGACAGAGTCTAAAACCGACTTCGAAATCTAGTGGGGGGGGGGGCAGGGGCCTCTTCTCTTCCCTACACAAAGGATGTTGCTAATCTTTCTTTGCTCTACCGTTATTTTCATGGTAGGTGCACGACTGAGCTCAAATCTATGCCCCCCCCCCCCCCTGTAAAACATCCACAACTAGAACCCGCCTAGCTACTACCACTGCCAATGATTTCCCTTTCTCCCTTTGCATACCAAAGACAAAACGAAACTTTCATGGGAAGAGTTTCTTTTCTAGAACTCCCTGTCTGTGGAACACAGTGCTGCAAGCCTGCTTCCCAGCTGACTACAATATGGTCGTTTTCAAGTCCAATGTAAACCAGTTCTTGTTGAACCATCTCTGTAAATAATCAATGTCTGCCCTGCTACAACCATCGTGCCGGTGAACGCGATGTTGTCCCACCGTTCACCAATCAAACTCTTTAACCCTTATCCTCGAATGGCCTTTGGGCCTTGATAAGCGGTGACCTTTATTGTAAAAAAAAAAAAAAGAAGTTGATTGTCATATACTGATGATAGATTCCCAAATCTTTATGGAATGGAGAATGGGTAGGTTGATTTTTTTTTTTTAAATATCAACTTTCTTTTAGCATAAAAAGTTGTGTGTTGGTAAAATAAATAGCGATACCAAAGATTAGATTTTGAATCATTATTTGAGGAAATAGCATCAAAGATCGTCTGCATAAATACACCGAAAAATCCATGGGTTTTTTTTGTTGGTTTTTTTTGTTTTTTTTAACATTTAGCCTATAAATTGGTTAGAAAGCTTACCAATTTCAATATTTAAACAAGGAAAGGTTGATTGTTTTAATCTTTGAATTCATTTCCTCAAATAAAAACAAAACTTTGAAGAAAAATATTTTGTGTGGTAATTCTTTATGGTAATTTGCAACTCTTGCAAGGTGCCGCTTATTACAATTCCAAAATCGACCTACCCTAATGGGTAATGTTAAGAATTTTGAAACAATTGCAAATCTATGCAGATGAACAATGACGTGAATGTATTAAACATTGACATAGAGTGGAGACAACTCGTCGATCATCATCATATTCAGTTTAACATCCGTTTTATATGCTAGCATGCGTGGGACAGCTTTTAGAAATTGACTTCCAAAGTCAATTATCTTTATCCTTCTTTCTCTCAAATTCATTTTTATCACTTCCTCCCATGTTTCCTTTGGCCTTCCCCTGCGAACTGAACCTTCTACATCTACTAACTCAAGAACTCTCATCCATTCTTTCAATGTGACCAAACCAACAAAGTCTCCTGTTCTGCACACATCTCCTTATACTGTCCAGATTTAATATTCCTCTGAGGTCATCAGATCTAAGCCTGTTTTTAAGACTCACATTACACATCCATCGTATCATTTTCATATCATTTCTCTCGATGCAACACATGTCCTCAACCCTCACTGGCCAGATTTTATTTCTATACATCATGACACTGTGTACACATGCCTGATAGACTCTTCCCTTAGTCGATAATGGTAATGCTCTGCTGGTTAGTAATGGCAAAAGTTCCCTGAACTTACTCCATCCACTCCTATCTTTTGTATTTTACACTAGCACCTGCTCAACCCTGTGCCCCACGGTATCACCAAGGTAACTTCTGAACAACCTCAATAGCCTCTCCATCCAAATATACTTTCTCCACATCTGAATTCTCATCCGTCTCCATTGTCTTACACTTCTTGCACACAAATTGGTTATCCTCTCTCAACCTACCAGTACTTCCACTGCACTTCTTGTGTACCCAATGCTTAAAAGTACCACAAAGAATTAAGTTGCATCCGACTCCATTTCCACAAACTGAACAGGGGAACTTTCCTCTTTTTGGAAGCTTTCCAACACTACAACCACTGATCATCACTTTAGTATTGGTAACATTTACTCTCAGGCCTTTACTTTCCATAGTATTCCTCCAAATCTTTAACTTAACAAGTAGGTCTTCCATTGTTTCACAGGCAAGTACTACATCATCAGCATACCGCATCTCTTCTGGACAACCCGTACAAAACTCCCTAGACAAATGCTTCTCGGACACAAATGAAAAGCAACAAACTCAGTACGGAACACTGATATACTCCTACTTTAAAGCTGTCACTAAACTCTCATTAAAGCTGTTTTCTACTCACATAATAACTGTTCCCGTTTAGCAGGAAAAGAAATGAAGCCAGGTCAGGGTCAGGGTCAGGGTCAGGATTAGGGTCAGGGTCAGGGTCAGGGTTAGGGTCAGGGTTAGGATCAGGGTTAGGATCAGGGTTAGGATCAGGGTTAGGATCAGGGTTAGGATTAGGGTCAGGATTAGGGTTAGGGTCAGGGTCAGGGTTAGGGTCAGGGTTAGGATTAGGGTCAGGGTCAGGGTTAGGATTAGGATTAGGGTCAGGGTTAGGGTTCATGTTTTATTTGTCGAACTGCTGTTCTCATCTTATTTATTTTCACAACATTCCGACTGATGTGACCTCCGACTTTCTTTAGGTGTCTCTCTTTTTTTCTGAAAAACTTGGTAGAAATAAAATGTAGAATTTAGAGTGGGGAATCACTTTCGCATATAAATGAGATGTCAAGAGATTTTTATTTTTATTTTAAAGAGGGGGGGGGCACGAGGACCTAGGGTTAGTGGTAGGGTAAGTATTTTTTTTTTTTTACTAACTTTTTAACTACTTCCCCCCCCCCCTGTAAAGAGTTCTAAAATGAGTTATCTTTTTTCCAGGTGGAATGGATGAGGTGACAGACTGTGACACTCTTTTATCTGCTGATAAACAAGTCAACATTGATTTTGAAAATGGTATGTATTTTCCGACTAGAATCAATCTGCGATCTCTGATTTTATACGATTTAAAAGGAAAAAATTTTTATTATTTATTTTCATTTTTCGTCGTCTTGTCTCCAGCTTGAGGTTAGACGTTTCATGAATGACTTTCAACTTTTCCTGTCTCATACCATTTCGCTTCTGCCGCCCGTCAGGATAAGCTCATCATCAACTGATCCTCTCCATGGTTTTAGGCTATCAACATCAATGTGGGGCACACATTAGAGCATTTTGGATGACTGACGGTGGGCGACGTGGCAAAACCAGTTGAGACGTCGTAGTGCGACGTACTTTCTCATGGAGTAAGACTGGCAATTTTCTTCATCCGATGTGCAGCAGCGAAGATGGTGTCATTCTGACGTTTCATCGTTGACCATGTTTCACAGCCATACAAGAGTGCAGGTCAGACATGTGTGTTGTATGCTGCTACTCTCGCATACAATGGGATCACTGCATTTTGTAAAATTGTTGACAGCTGCCTGAAGACTCTTCGTGTGGCAGATCTTTACATGTGGCACTCTTTACATGTATCAGTTCTCCCACTGGAATCAATTGTGTTACCTAAATAGGTGAATTTAATGACTCTTTCGACACCTGCAACAATTTCTTTTTCATGGGAGGCTGATTTCGACAGGTGTTGCAAATTAAATTAGTTGCATCTGCTACACATAGCACCGGCAGGTTGGTGCACCTTTTGTGACACCACTTATTATTGCATGTTCTGCATTTGCCTTGTGGAACAGATATCATCTCTTTAGCGTCAGATATCATATGCTTCATATTTGTCATATTAACCCTGGAGCTGCTCTTTTTAAACGCTGATTTCCACCTGTTAAACGTTGTACTCACTCATGTCACACTGGTTGCACTGATAACAATATAGTCCGCATACAGAATATCCCACGAAGCACCATTTCTGCAGGTTTTTGTCAGCTCATCAAGGACGATTATAAATAAGAGTGTGCTAAGTACTGAACTCCTACCGTTCAGAGAGCACACCAGCAAAGGGCACGGCCGTGGTCGATTCGTGGTAGAGTCTGGAAACTGCATTCACTAATTGCTTGGGACCAAGTAATTAGTGAATGCAGTATAAATAAAATATTTATTTAAATTTGTACAAATTGTAGGTTCTTTATTTTAATGTTGAACTTTAGAGTTACTCAGCAATTTAAAAAAATATATATAGTGGGGCGGCTTGTGAAAAAAATCATGCATGGCATGATAACTAAAACTAAAACATATCTGTCAAACTAGCCACCTCAAAATCCAAGATGGTGGCCATCTTGAAAAATGGCCGCCATCAGGAGCTCGCGATAACAATATTCTTTATAAATTGGTATCTATTAAACTGATTGTAGTGATCATGGTGTCAAATTGTATGTTTTGGGGTGCTCAAATGCTTTCTAGAGTTTCATAAATAAATTTAGCATGCTCTAAAACATACTATTTGACACCAAGATCACTACAATAGGTTGAATAGATACCAATTTATAAGGAATATCATTATCGCAAGCTCTTGATGGCGGCCATTTTTCAAGATGTCAGCCATCTTGGATTTCGAGGTGGTTAGTCGGACAGATATGTTTTGTATGGAGTCGTCATGCCAATTTTGGTGCTTGTATCATCATTTGCACGATTGTATTGCATTTAGCCGCCCCACTAATATATATATATATATATATATATATATATATATATATATATATATTAAATTATTCTCATAAAATATTATGTTTTGTCATGTCAACTTGACAAAATTATGGAGAAGTGATTTCCCCAGAGTCTAGTGAGAAGAGATCCATTGGTATAGCCAGACTCTCTCTCTCGTCACCACATTTGGCCTCTGAAAGTGAACATACTGGATATTACCAATAATAATGGTTAGAGCCAAATGGTCATTTTTTTTACTTGCACAAATTTTCTCTCTATATAAAACTCAATGCCTGTGTGTGTATGATGTCTGTGTGTTCCCTATAGAAAGAAAGGTTAGAGGATCTACAAAATCTAAAAAATGTATTCTTATGTAAAATTTACTGGGGAAGACTGGACGTGTTTCTAAATCTCTAAGTACCCTCCTAAGGGTCTATGAGGGCATAACCCTCTTAAAACTTCAAATATATCCTATTTTTATGAAATTTAAATCATATGTATAAAACTTTCTGGGGAAGAAAATGGAAGTGCCCTCCTAACCTAAGGGATCTATGGAGGCCAAACATTCTTTAAAACTTCCAACATATCCTATTTTCATTCAATTTATATCATAAAATTCTCCAGGGAAGACAATGTAAGTGGTACTGAATTTCTCTGTTACCAGCTATGTGCCAAATATCTACGTGTTCCCACCTCTAAGTGACCCATGCACAGTGGGCTATGGGATGTCCTTTGATGAAAAATGAAGTTATTCAAATGGAAAATCCATTTAGATATTGTGAAACTATATAAAAGCAGGTCTATTTATGCATTAAAAAATATGGCAATTTCAAGTTACGGAAATTCACCAAAAGTTTTCAAAATCTTGTCCATTCACTTGGAAATCTTATAAAATAACATTTTTCCAAAAACACCTTAAAAAATCGTTTTTGAGCCTGTTGAATTATTTTTTTGTTGTTTTTTTTTTGTGAGTCATTATCATTCTATTAACATCAAATACATCGTCTCACTTTTCATACTGTTTTTAGGGTTTTTGAAGACAAAGTTTTGTTACAATTTGACAAAAAAAATGCCTATTTTTGCATAAATTTTGCCGAGAAAAATCATATTCAATGCTAAATATCTCCCAAACCTCTGTAGTCCACATACCAAACGATAGTATTTTCTAAACGATAATTTTATATGCTTTTCAGTTTTTAAGTTATCAACTGAACTAAGTGACATGAATTTATTTATGGGTCCCTTAAAATCCTGGAAGTGGTTTAGGATCCTATGTATGAATTCTTTTATTAATCCAAATAAATCAATAGCTGTAAACCTAAAAGATTTTGAGACAATGCAATATCGTTCCATATTTGATTAAAATAACTTTTCTTTTACGAGAGTAACCCTCATAATTTGATGTCAGTCTGCATCAGATAATTGAAAGGAAAAGTTGTATTTATTTCTGAGTCTGTATAATTTACCTAAAACTGAGATATATTCACTTGTATTAGTGTTCTTGCACATAGATGGTATTCAACCATTCCCGGCTGATACAGGAATTGGGAATGCAACCATTCATGGGACCAAACTTGTGAATTTATCACTTATGGACAAAAACTTCTAATGATGATTAAATATATTATTATGCATGGTAACACCAACTCCAGAATATGATTTCATGTATAAATGATTGGTAGAATGAACGTAGAACCCGAATGGACAATATATAGGCTAAATAGCCCACTGTGCATGCGGCATCGACGAATTTGTTTTCAAGTTATCAACTATGTAACAGTTTACATGAATTCATTTATGTGTCCCTTAAAATCCCGGAAATGGCTTATCATCATGATATGTATGAATTCTAAAACTTTTTATTCGTCCAAACGAAGCAACAGTGCAAGATCGTTCAGTATTTGACGACAAAAATCAGTTGTTTTTCACGAAAAGTAATCCTCATAATTTTATGTGAATATGCATCAGATAATTGAAAGGAAAGGTTATATCCGACACATATTACGATTCCTGAGTTTTTATAATTCACCTAAATTTTATATTTATTCACTAGTATTACTGTTCTTGCACATAGCTTGTATTCACCCACGCCCGGCTGATACAGCAAATATAAAGACTTGGTTAAATATATCGTTATACATGGTAACACTAACTCCAGAATATGATTTCATGTAAAAATGATTGGTAGAATGAACGTAGAACCCGAATGGACAATATATAAGCCTGATAGCCCACTGTGCAATGGGGACAGAACTCCTTTAAAATTTAAAATACATGTATCCAATTTTAATGAAATTTAAACCATATGTATAAGACACTAATTCAAAGAATTTTCCAACATTTCAGTTTCTTCTAACTATATTAGGGGGCAAAACAGGAGAAGGGGGGGGGGGCATCAAAACAAAGAAAGTAATATGGTGTTATGTACATAGTAGTGATCCTCATTCAATCCCGGGCAACGTCGGGTCTTCCTGCTAGTGGTAAATAAATCCAAGCAAGAACATCCAAACCAATGTCTGGTTTTATCACACCAATTAGCAAATAAAAATTACTTTTTATTTTATGGGTTGCTAATGTATTGGTCACATCCACTTATAAATCCATATTAATGAATCTAAATTATTTAAATTAAAAAAAAAAAAAATTAAAATTGTTAATTTCTACGAAATTGATTGGTTTCTAGACATAAAATTTTCATGTAAAAATATTTAAATCCTCCACCACCACCATCAGTTCAACGTTAATTTTACATGCAGGCATGTATTGGACGGCTTTTAGAAATTGACTTCCAAACTAACCTACCTCTGGCCAGGTCTTTATGTATCCCTCTTTCTCTCAAATCCATCCGTTTATCACTTCCTCCCATGTTTTCCTTGGCCTTCCCCTGGGAACTAATCCGATTACCCCAACTGTTCTTCATCTAACCCAAGAACTCTGATCCATTCTTTCAATGTGACCATATCAACAAAGTCTCCTGTTCTGCACTCGTCTCCCTATACTGTCTAGATTTAATCTTCCTCTGAGGTTATCAGATCTAAACCTGTTTTTTAACATTCACATTACACAAACGAGATATATTGAAAAATGCTACTAAAATTTGGAACCCAAGATTGTAAATTTGGTACAACTATTTCCGAAATGCCAATAAAACAGGTGAAAGTAATAGACAAAAAAGGGAGGGAGGGGGTGCAGACCAAAGAAAAGGCGGACTGGCGGCATCGCTGAATGGACTTGCCATCGAAGAACTGTTTCCAAGTTTGTCTACGTTTGCCCTTTGCTTTATTAAGGTTACGCATTCCTTCTTTCTATTAAGGAACCATCCACCCCACCCACCCGGAATATAGCTTTTGAAGTGAAGATAGTTACCAAGAAGAAAATTGCTATCAGCTATTATCAAGATCGATTCCAATTTTAAGTCGGTAGAAGAAATATCGGTGCTTTTACAGTTTAGCAAATACTTTAAATAAAACAAACTTTGGAATATCTGTTTGATGTACGTACCTGTCACAGGCTGAATATATCCTATACCAAAAATCACGTAAATTAATGAAGTAGTTTTCATTTTATAAAAGAAAAACTAATTTCATCGAATAACGAATAGTGTAAAAATAAAAAGTCTGACGGACGGACACAAAACCGCTTTTATTTATTAGACAAAATCCTCTGGAGTTTTTTATAGGTTAGGAACAAGATTAGTATTCAAAACATAATTTCGTGTAATTTACACAGGTCCCGCTAGTCTTATTTTAAAGGCAGATCTCTTTCCTTGGAGCATTCTTTTAAGGTCTGCAAATAGTTTGTCGCTGGGGGGTTAGATCTGGAGAATAGGGTGGGGGGGTGAAACCAATTTGATGTGCAATTTATGTAGTTTTGCAATCGACTTCTAACACTTGGTGAAAGGGCATTTTTTTCTTCATTTGTGACCGTTTTTTTTTGTTGTTTTTTTTTTGATGATTTCTTCCTTCAACGACACCAATGTTGTATACTATTTGCTATTGATGGGTCTTCCTTTCGCAAGATACTGGTGCTACCAAATCAGGCTGTCTGAAGATATGGCTTCCTGACCCAAAATGCACCAAACATTGATGTTTTATTGTTTTTTTTTTCTCTTTGCAAAACTCAATCATGTTCTGCAAAATCCAAAACAAACAAAAATCCCCCCCCCCATCACTCAAACAAAAACTATGAATAAATATTTAAACATATAAAGAACTTGAAGCATAAAAACTTTTCACCATGCTACAACTAATGTTTCAGCATTAAATGACCCATAAGAGGTCGATTTGCCGTCAAACAAACCAAGGTAATCGCTGAACAAAATACCCCACCTGTCCCAAAATACTGAGGCCAAAACCTTGCTTGCTGATGTTTGCATGTTTGGTCACGTTGTACAGCTTTCGCCGGCTACTTTCCATTCAGCTGACTGTCGATTTGACCTCAGAGTGAACTGATGACTTCATGTTTCATCCCTTGTGAAATAGTGACACAAAAACTTGTTTGTTGTGTAGAAGCAGTTGCAAACAATGCTCAGCATTATTAACAAGTCATTTTTGATCGATTGAGCAAGCGCGACACCCACTTTTAACACGGCTTTCTCATTGACAAATGTTTATGCAAAATGGTGAAGACACCTTCGCCTTGTGATATCTTCAACTTTTTGCTATTTCGTGCGACTTTAATTTACGATCTGCCAAAACAGATTGTGAACTTTTTTGCAGTTTTCCGGGACGACTGCCGAATTTAGGCGATCATTTATGTCTGTATGACCGGATTTAAAGTTAGCATTCCATCTATTGACCGTTGTTTCCGACGGAAAAGTCTGAATAACACTTATTGCTTTGCTTGAACGTTTTTTTCTCACCAGAAAGCAATTCTTTTATCAACACAAAATTCAGATTTTTCCGTTTTTTAAATTTATAATAACTCCACTTAAATAACTGTAATTTGTAAATTAATACTTTCATTGGGTTCAAATTTTGACACGTGTCGTTTGAAGGTTAGTACTTTATAAAAATCATGGATTTTTTAAATTAATGGCACCATCTTTTTGTCAAGCCCGGGACTTATTAGATGATGTGTTAAAGCAACTTTAATTTGGGATCCTTTCCATCCGAGACGCTATTTTAAAATTCCTTTTTGCCCTCTGGCATCAACCACTTTTTATCCTAGATCTATGCATTCATTGAATGCTGTCACACTTATATTAATTTGAAGCCATGCATTGAAGTGTTACTACTACTGTGGGTTTGTCATTTGATTTTTGCGTTTTAAGCATGAGTTCACTTGGTGATGACTATTTTCACAGTGACAGAATAAGTAAAATAAATTGGTGCTTTTACAGTTTAGCGGATACTTTAAATAAAACAAACTGAAGAATATCTGTTTGATGTACGTACCTGTCACGGGCTGAATATATCCTATACCAAAAATCACGTAAATTAATGAAGTAGTTTTTATTTTATAAAAGAAAATTAAATTTTAACAAATAACGTGGAAATACGTCCTCATTAAGGCTTATTATGAATTTCGGTTATCTCCCTTGAATATCACGTGAATCACTCGTAATGGAGGACTATTTCCACGCTATTCGTTATTCGATGAAATTAGTTTTTTTTTTTATAAAATAAAAACTACTTGATTAATTTACGTGCTTTTTGGTATAGGATATATTCAGCCCGTGACAGGTACGTACATCAAACAGATATTCCTCAGTTTATTTTATTTAAAGTATCCGCTAAACTGTAAAAGCACCGAAATATCAACCACATTGTCAGACTAATTTCTCTAGATTTGAAAAGTATTTATGAAAATCAACCACCTTCTTTTTTTCTTTTTTTTTTTTGCTTATAGACGGTCCCGATGATCTATAGAGAATTAATTTGTGTCGTAATCCACCGTATCTTTCTGCCTAGGCGGAAGGGTGATGTATTGTAGGAAGAGAGATAAAAATGAAAGAGTTCAAAATCTCCTGTGACTTGGTGGCATTACAAAAGTGATGGTAGTCTAAAAAAAAGATGAAAGAAAAAGGAGGCAGCAAGAAAAGATGAAGAAGCGAGAACTCAACATATGTAAAAGCAACTTACATACTTACTATACAACAAATAAACCAACAAGAAGATATTTTCAGCCTTTACCACAAAACAGGGAAAATATGATCAGACCTTTCCGGGAGGGAGGGGGGGTGGTAGATTTTCATTTGGTCTTGGAAAAGCTTTATGCCCCGGCAAGGGAGAGTGTGTGTGTGGGGGGAGGGGGTATAGTTGATCATTTTAGATTCACTTTCAAAAATTTAGCTGAAATATTTATATCGAAAAAAATAAATCTTTGTTTTTTTGTTTTTTTTAAATACTGTTTTAGTGACGCAAAATAATATTCATTTCAAAGAATAAAGTCTGTAGTTTCATCATCGTCATATCTTATTGTACATAAATGCTGCATCCCTAAAAGAAGGGCAATATTATTTGCTTTTTTTTTTTTTGTATCTTGCATCAGAGCACTGATAGTCAAATGAGGGCATTCTCGTAGGATGTGTTCCACGTGTTGTGGCGTTACATCACAGGGGAACGTTGGGACTGATTATACAGATGATACAGGGTTTTACAGACGCTTGCTTCGTATTATTTTTAATTATCATTGCATGGAGTCTCGAAGGCTAAGACTTCAAACGATTCATGGAGAGGGTAAGGGAGTTAGATGACTTTTGATTCATCAAAGAATGACTTCTTGTCTCCTTTCCCCCCACATGCGCACTTGGTGTCTTTTTCTTAATTTTGACTTTGTTAGTTGAAAGTGATTCGAGTTGTTTTTTAGCTCGGATCAAAGTGTAGTATCTGTTCTGATACTACACTGCATCTTTCCTGTTCTCAGTCGGCAAGGGAGAGATGCTTATTGAGAGAGGCAATTTTAATTTTTGTCCCAATCTAGAGTACCCCTTTTTTGGGAGCTGAATTTTCCCCACATTAAAAATCGACCTTGTGTCTAACTCTGCCCTCGTAGGGAGGCAAGTAAATAAGGAGTAAATATGAAGCTAAATGGCATCAAGTAAATGCAGTTGTAAATAACAAATTTAGATGGGATTGTTAACAAAGGTTTCTATTTCTAACATGGCACTCAATAAGTCCCAGGCCAAACAGAAGAAGACGCGAATAATAAAAAGATTCATATGATTTTTATAAAGTGTTAACCTTCAAATGTCACGTGTCAAAATTTGAGCTCAATCGGATTATTAGTCTACAAATTACAGTTGTTTAAGTGAAGCTACTGTTGCAAATTTTCAAGACAATGGAAAAATCTTAATTTTTTGTGTTGATAAAGCATCGCTTTCTGATAGGAGAAAATACTATTCAAGCAAAGCAATGGCTTGATAAGTGTTATTAGGACTCTGCTTCGTCGGAAACAATGCTTAAGAGGTGGTATGCTGATTATAAACGCAGTTACACAGACACAGATAATGCTGAATGCTCGGTTGGCCAAAATCGGTAAACATAAAAAAAAAAGTCCACAAACCTATTTTGGCCCATCATAAATTGAAGTTGCATGAGATAGCAGAGGAGTTGAAGATATCAATGGGAAAGCTGTGTTCAAAGTGGGTGCCGCGTTTGCTGACAGTCGATTGTAAACAACAATGTGTCGACGATTCACAGCGTTGTCTGTAACAATTTAAATGCAACAAAAAAGAGTTTTTGCGTCAATATGTGACGATGGATGAAACATGGATCCACCATTCCGGAATCAAATCGGCAGTCAGCTGAGTGGACAACAGCAGGTGAAAGCCACCCAAAGTGACCAAAGATGCAAACATAGCAAGTTATTTTGTTCATCGATTAGCTTGAGAAAGGAAGAACCATCAATAGTGAATATTATATAACATTATTAATGTGTTTGAAGGAAAAAATCCCCCCAAAACGGTCACAAATGAAGAAGAAAAAAGTGCTCTTTCACCAAGACAGTGCACCATGTCACAAGTCGATTGCAACCATGGCAAAATAACATATGAATTGCGCTTCTGCACCCACCCTATTTTTCAGATCTGCAGACCTCAAAAGAATGCTCCAGGGAAAGATATTTGGCTCCAATGAAGAAGTAATATTGGAAACTGGGGCCTATTTTTAGACCAAAGACAAATCATTCTATGAAAAAGGGATCAAATTGTTAGAGAAGCGTTAAAATCAGTGTATTACCTTAGAAACTATGTTGACGAATAAAGTCGAATTTTGCCTATGTTTTTTATTATTTTATTTTTTTTATTTTATTTTTTTTATTTTATTTTTTTAATTTTTATTTATTTATTTATTTATTTTTTTTTTTAATTTATTTTTTTAATTTTTAATTTTTAGTTAGGCCCAGGACTTATTGAGTAATGTGTTATTTACCAATATTGCTATTTCACTAATTAAACATTTTTCAAACTATTTTAAATGTGTTTTTACTACTTATCACGAGCACATCATCATCATCCAGGTAGTTTTTAGTTGTTGCACTGCCCTCTCTCTCTTCACACACCAGAGATAAAAGTGGACCAAAAGAGCATATGAACTTGCGGGGAGGAGGGGGGGGGGTAATGCAACAAACTCTTGGAGTTGATGAACAAAAATTTAAAAAATAATAAATTGTTTTTTTAATTCAATGAAAATAGAAAACGTTGTTTGCAAATATGACATTTGCAACATGACCTGTTCTGTCCTGTAAAATAAACGCACCATATTCTTTTTCAACTTTCATGTATCGTCTTTTTAAACCTCTGCCATTTTGGATATTCAAAGTTCTGTCAACTGGCGTGTTAGTGGATAATATTTCATGACTTTCATACTGTTGTCATGTCTGGGCTGGTGAATCTCTGCCTCATTTGAGGGTTCTTGATAAACGTATCTGTAATTTGATTAGCCCTACCCTTTCTTCTTCTCTACACCTCCTCTCTAACAGACGTAATGTTGCTAGTCTCAGTCTTTTCTATAAATACTATTATGGCATGCGTTCTGGAGAATTATGTGATCTATTTCTTACTTCTTTTGTTCCAGCTCGTTTGACTCGTTGGTCTAGTGGTCTCCATCAATTCGCTGTTTTGATACCTCATTGTAATACAGCTTCCTATTCCAGTAGCTTCTTTCCAAGAACCGCAGGCTTATGGAACTCTCTTCCTGCTGACTGTTTTCCTCTTACCTATAATCTTGGTCTTTTCAAGACTACAGTCAATAGGCATTTCCTGTCTTTGCGATAATCATATTTCGTTCTTGTTAGCACCTTACATCAAGTGGCTTCATGCCATGTCTGGAGCGATTTCCATTAAAAAAAAAAATGTAAACTTTGGAATAAAACTTACCAACTGTAAATGAATACCATTTATTAACAATTTTATAAAATACAAAAGAAATTCTCGCATTGACTATTAACGTGTATATCCATGTTTGTGAGTCCTTACATCACCACGAAGGGAAAATTAAACAAAAATGTGGGAGATATCCAACTCCTCCAAAAAGTGACGCACTGGATGGGGGGAAAAAATTGCCCCACTCAAGAAGGATCATGTTCTTCTGACCAAGAACAACGGATATTGCACCATGATCCCCTGCACGAAAGTTGGGAAATCGCGTGTCTTTGGTTAAAACATTTGGTAGAGAAAACAATCGCAGAGTTAAGGGTCATTTGTCACAGATAGCCATTTTGTAGTAGGGTCTGGATTCATCTGACTGGGCTTGTTTAGATGAAGAAAAAAAGGGCTTTGTAGCAGCAAAATTTACCCTTCGGGGTGGGGGTGCTTAAACTCGTTTCTGCACACACGGCTTTGCGCATGCATCCATCAGAATTAATAAAAACAAATAATATTTTGAACCAATCAGCGGATTTTTCTGAATTTATAGAAATTGTTCCTTGGGAGCCACCCTGACCCCATATAAGGTCAGATTTTTCCTTCAATAAACAGTTGCGACAAAAATTTCAGGACAGTGCTAATATCCTTTTCTCTCGACCCATTTCTCAACTCATTCAAACACACACTGTCGTACGCATATGCACACTAAAGGCGACACACACACTCCTTGAATCCCGTTTCAATGTCGTCTGCTGAATTACGCTGATTGAAAACAAATTTATAAACATAACCATTTTAATACTTGATACATTTTTCACTGAACTTTCTAATATGAAAACAAATGATGATTGATTATTTAATAACTTTTAATGAAATGTAATTTATGTAATTGAGTGAGGAAGTTTTGATTACGATTTTTCAGACCCATAGATAATTCACAGCCCTTAAATTATCGACTCGGGCTTCCTCGATATCTCAACTAATGACCCCCCCCCCCCCTTGTGTTGCAAGGAGACTCAAAATACTGAACGATTATTCTATGTTGAACTTATGCTTTTGTATTCTTTATTTTAGTTTGTTTTTATCATACATTTCTCTCATACACTTGAATATTAAAACTGTTTTTCTTTAAAATGTTTTTATAAAACTCAGCTCTCCCAAAATCTTCCCCCCAAAACTGGAACCCTAAAAAGGGTCCTCCAAAGGGTCGCCAGAGTTCCAGTTAAAAAGACAAACGTATTCTCTACAATTTATATTAACTTTATTGCTAGTTAATGCTAAACTGGTAACTATTTTTTATTTTTATTCACTTTTTATGTTAATTTTTTATTTCTATTATTTTGGATATCCTACTTTTATTGAATTCGAGTTTCAGCTAGCTCTTTAGAATTAAAAAAAACAAAAAAAAGTCCAATTTAAATCTGAACATTCCAGAATTTACTTGAACGATCATCGTGTCTTTGTAGTAAGTTGTTTCCATTTCATCATGCTCACTATGGTTGTAATTTTGGAAATGGCGTCCTGCTTACAATATAAATACATCAAACTGATCCCTAACCTTTTTGACATACAAGTAGTTTTCTTTCCATTTTTAGGAAATCAGTCTATTTAAATATCGCTGTTTGTAATGAGATGTAATGAGCCTGTGTGCGTATACACTTTCATTTCATGTGCAGATGGAATGAATTTTGTTCGTCTCCATCGATTCTTTAAAAATATATAAATATTTATATTAAAATTTGATGCAATTTTAAAATGAATAAAATCATTTATTTATTTGTTTTAGACTAAGACTTTTGATGAATACATCTTTCTCAGAACAAGAATTTTTCTTTTTTTTTCTTTTTTTTTTTCTTTTTCTTTTTTTTCTTTTTCTTTTTTTTTTTTTTTTCTTTTTTCTTTTTTTTCATTTTGTTGGTATTAACCCCAGGGGTTGGGGTGGGTGGGGTTCAAATCCACTGTGGAGTCAGAAAAAATATGTCAAGTTGTTAAGGACGACAGTTTAAAGTAATGTCCGGTTGATGTTTTGCGCTGGTTTGGCGTGTTTTGAATAAGGAAATAGAAAGGCGAGGAAGCTTAGATAACTCAAACTGAAATTGACATCCAATGTCATTTCCTATTCTCCCCTTTTCTTTTTTTCTTTCTTTATGTGAAAATGTAAGCAAATACATTTCCGAAATATATTATTTCCTATTTTAATTTTTTTTTAAAAGTCATTAAATGTTTATATCATCTTTTTGTTCAATCTTTCCTTTTATTAAAAGTGCAATCAGTAATAAAATTAAATTTTATTAAAACATGAACAACTTTTTCCATGTTTTAATAAAATTAAATTTTATTAAAACATGAACAACTTTTTCCATGTTTCTCTGGATATGACCGTTTGGTAGTAATAGAACTATACTGGACAGTTTCGGTTTTGAAAAAAAAAAAAAAATTAGCGCGGTTTCCAATAAAGCAGATTTTTCAGAAACATCACTCGTCCCTAGAATTCACTTCTGTTAGCTACTTTGATTTAAAATTCAATTCAATGGCAAAAGATTAGCACAGGAAAAGAGCCATGTAAAAGCAAGGTGGGCTCCCTCAACCGTGCTAGTAAACTCCTCACACCTGACATTATCCTGTATCTCTACAAAGCTACCATCCTCTCATGCATGGAGTATTGTTGCCACATCTGGGCTGGGGCATCATCCGCTAGTCTCTCCCTCTTAGACAAGGTCCAAAAAAGAGTCCCCAACTTAATTGATCCCTCACTATCCACCAAGCTATAGACTCTGTCCCATCGCCGCAATGTTGCATTCTTGTGTCTTTTTTACAAGTACTTCAATGGAATGTGCTCCGATGAACTTGCTGCTCTAGTGCCCTCTCTCCTCGACATAAATACACTAGACCAACCCGACAATCAGCTAAGTCCCATTCATTCACTGTGGAGGTTCCCAGATGCCGGAAAGCCTTCTACTCCAATAGCTTCTTTCCTCGTGTTGCTGGTCTCTGGAACTCCCTCCTTGCTCCTTTTTCCCCCGACTCTACCAACATGCAGAAATTTAAAACCAATGTAAACAGACATCTCGCTGCACAGCTCCCAACTTAGGATGACACCCAAAACTTACACCCTAATTCTCAGTAGCCCCTTACATCTAGAGTGGTGGCCTGCCTGGTTTGGGGTGAACTATGTTAAAAAAAAAATTTTAAGTTATGAAAGATGGGAAGGGGGTATTTACAGGGATAATCATCCAAAAATCAACAGCCACAATTCATCCAGTACCGTCTTGAACTTTTTGTATGTCTGTAGGCTCATTACGGCTTCCGACAAGCTTGTTCTACGACCTAGCGACCCAAACTGAAAAAGAAAACTTCCAACGATTCGGTCAAAATCGTCTCTGGTACAGCTTATTTGAGTTTTCACGGAGCCCTCTCTGCGGAACTGGTATGAAGAAAGAGTTCACGCAGCACATTATGGTTGCCGCACATGATGTTAAAGGCGAGGATGAGATCGCCACGCAGACCCCCCCCCCCATGCTCCATCGAGTAAAAATTGAGGGCCTCTAGTCGTTGTTCATAGGACTTTGTGTGGAATCTGTGAACTATCTGCATCGCCAGCTTCTGGGTGCTGTATATCCTGAATGAGATAGAGGGATGAAGTCATATTCCAGAATAGGTTGCACTAGAGACACATATTACAGAAGGAAGATGTTGGCTGTCACGGTGAAAAAAGAGAGATTGATGAAAAAGAGCACACCATACATGTAATATTTTTAATTACATTTTTTTTAATGAAAAATAAGTTTTTTGTTTTTGTTCTAAAAAAAATTTTCCCAAAACTTTATGTGAAATGTAGATATACAGTACAAGCTACGATTTTTTTTTAGTTAAATATACCAAATTTTTTTTTTAGTTAAATATACCAATTTTTTTTTAGTTAAATATACCAATTTTTTTTTAGTTAAATATACCAATTTTTTTTTAGTTAAAAATACCAAAAAATTTTTTAGTTAAATATACCAAATTTTTTTATTGGTATATTTAACTAAAAAAAAATTGGTATATTACCAATTTTTTTTTAGTTAAATATACCAAATTTTTTTTTGTTAAATATACCAATTTTTTTTAGTTAAATATACCAAATTTTTTTTTAGTTAAATATACCAAATTTTTTTTTAGTCAAATATACCAAATTTTTTTAGTCAAGTATATCATGCTGAAATGGAATTTTTGTCTCGCAATATATCAAATACAGTAAATGTTGTATAATGCATGCACTGAGAAAAGTGCATGTTCTAGTTTGGTACAAGGTTTCTTGTTTTGAGCAAACATTGAATACAATGAGGTTCACCTGAAAACATTGTGTGAAGATAACTCATGGAGCACACAAGGAAAACTGGTGGAAATAAGTTAAGTGTCGACAAAGGAACGCATTATGAGGTGGAAAAGAAGAGGAAAAATTTGGATCACTCTCTTTTCTCTGGCCGTGAAACAAAATGGACACGTGTCTTTCTTTTCTTTCTTTCTAAAGAATTAAACAAGATTTTATATTTTACATGTATATAACATTGTTTGTAATATTTATCTTTCTAGATCTGCTTTTCTCTGCCCCTGGCATGAAAGCTGGGTTGAACTATGACGCAGACGTACCCGTGGAGATACCAGCACCAGATTCTGGTGATCCCGTTCCGAAAGACACCGATCTGCCTCACACGGAAGCCCTTGTGATTGCCGAACCCCAACCCCCCTCTGTGGCGGAAGAAGAAAAAAAATCCAATATTGCTGAAGAGAAAACTGAATTGGCCAAAGAAAAGGACACCACAACAGCGACACCTGAGATAACAAGTCAATTTCTAAAGTTGTCTGACTTGCTGTCTGATGACACTGACCTTGTGTCTGACGAACAATTCACTTTCCTGAAGCCAGAAGAGGAGAAAGTCGAACAAGAGGTAAGGTGTCAGTTTCTTTGAACAATCAGTTAATATGTACGATTGAACCCTAACCCTGACCCTGACCCCTACAAGAGTCGGATACATCCTAAGATGGAGTATCGCTGCCATATCTGGGGAGGTGCCGTTCAGAGCACTCCATTTTGCCTTGACAAAGTACAAAATCGACTTCGAAATCTAGTGGGGATGATCATTTCTGTTCTTTACAGCCCCTTTCTCACAGAAGACACACGTTGCTAGTCTTTCTCTACTCATTATTTCCATGGAAGGTGCTCGACTGAGTTCCAATCTCTGGTCCCTCCCAGTAAAACATTCACAGCAAGAACTCATCTTATTGCCACAACTGCAAAGAACTTTTCTTTCTTCCTCCGTGTGCCTGACATCAAACACAATTTCCATGAACAGAGTTTCTTTCCAAGAATTTCTCATCCGTGGAACACATTACTACCACAGTTGTTTTCCTGAGGGCTACAACATAGTCATCTTCAAATACAATGTAAACAAATACTTGTCATAAACTATCCTCATATGTAATCAAATTTTCTTCATTCCATTCATTATTTTAAACCCCTGAAAATATTCTTTGCCTGATGCTACCAGATGCTGACTTCCTGACCAAAAATTCACCAAACATTGATTGTGTTTTTTTTGCTTTCCCTTTGCAAAACTCAGTCCTGATCTGTGAAGCCAAAAACAAAAACAAAATTTTTCCTCTTTCTTGATAAATATTTGAAAGTATCAAAAACTTGCAGCATGAAAACTTTTACAAAAATAACTGGATTCGGCATTAAATAACCCGAAAAGGGTTGATATGCCGTAAAACCAAACAACCCATTATTCTTCATCATTCAACTGATAATCCATCCATCTCATTAACCTTTATCCTCAAGTGACTTATTGGTGAAGCCCCCCCCCCCCCCCCCAAAAAAAACCTCAGCTTCAATTTTTAATAATCCTTTTTATAATCAAGTACTCGTTCATGCCAACCTGTCTATAAGAAACTTGTACTCTGCATTCCCAAAAGTTTTTTCATAGATATTTGGAAATTCCCAAAGGTTTTTTCATAGATATTTGGAAATTCCCAAAGGTTTTTTCATAGATATTTGGAAATTCCCAAAGGTTTTTTCATAGATATTTGGAAATTCCCAAAGGTTTTTTCATAGATATTTGGAAATTCCCAAAAGGTTTTTTCATAGATATTTGGAAATTCCCAAAGGTTTTTTCATAGATATTTGGAAATTCCCAAAGGTTTTTTCATAGATATTTGGAAATTCCCAAAGGTTTTTTAGAGATATTTGGAAATTCCCAAAGGTTTTTCATAGATATTTGGAAATTCCCAAAGGTTTTTCATAGATATTTGGAAATTCCCAAAGGTTTTTCATAGATATTTGGAAATTCCCAAAGGTTTTTCATAGATATTTGGAAATTCCCAAAGGTTTTTCATAGATATTTGGAAATTCCCAAAAGTTTTTCATAGATATTTGGAAATTCCCAAAGGTTTTTCATAGATATTTGGAAATTCCCAAAGGTTTTTCATAGATATTTGGAAATTCCCAAAGGTTTTTCATAGATATTTGGAAATTCCCAAAGGTTTTTCATAGATATTTGGAAATTCCCAAAGGTTTTTCATAGATATTTGGAAATTCCCAAAGGTTTTTCATAGATATTTGGAAATTCCCAAAGGTTTTTCATAGATATTTGGAAATTCCCAAAGGTTTTTTTTTATAAATATTTGGAAATTTTCAAAGGTTTTTTTTTTTTATAAATATTTGGAAATTTCCAAAGGTTTTTTTTTTTTATAAATATTTGGAAATTTCCAAAGGTTTTTTTTTTTTATAAATATTTGGAAATTTCCAAAGGTTTTTTTTTTTTATAAATATTTGGAAATTTCCAAAGGTTTTTTTTTTTTTATAAATATTTGGAAATTTCCAAAGGTTTTTTTTTTTTATAAATATTTGGAAATTTCCAAAGGTTTTTTTTTTTTATAAATATTTGGAAATTTCCAAAGGTTTTTTTTAATAAATATTTAGAAATTTTCAAAGGTTTTTTTATAAATATTTAATAAAATGTATAACAAATACTGGTCTAGTCATTATACTAATGTATATGTGGCTACAGTAAAAACTTTTCAACTCGACTTGTTAGTTTGTATACTTTTATTAAATATTGGCTGAAGTCTTTACTCTTAGAGTGCAATTATTTATCTGTTGCTTTTCCGACTACATTCTATCTGCTGGTAGAATCTTCTGTTTCGTTGAACGTGCTTCTTCCATATCAGATGTGGGGGTGGCACGTTGGCTATGGTGATTTTATCCATGAAACTATCATTTACATTGCTCGGCCTTTGGCTAAGATCAAAGTGTAGTATCTGTTCCGATGGATACTGCACGCCTGTCCTGTGCAGTTCTAGGAGGTCCACCCTCCCCTCTTTGGGGAGGAGTAAGTTTATTGCTTACTGTCTGAGGCGCCCCTACCGGGGAATGCCGACGGGGCAATTTTTAAATGGCCAGAGTGCTCACCTCTCGAGCGCTGGCTTTTAACCCCACTTGCTCGACCCGAGCTTGGGTCGCATCTTACTTGTGGGAGTAAGATAAAAACTGGCCTTGTGCCTAACTCCTAGCGAAGGAGTAAATAAATATCATTTACATTGGTTTCAATATGCCATCGCTTGAGATCATCTTTGACTGAGTCATTCCAAATCTTTCTTGGCCTGCCTTTTCCTCACTTACCCTCAATTAAGATGTGTTTACTTCTGTTTATCCAACAAGAGCTTCATTCAACATGTCCATACCACTTTAAGCGGTTACAACGCAGAGCTGACTCCAGTCGGGGCCCCTTCAGCTTCGATAGCAGGGAATCAGAACTAACTCTGTCGTCAAGGTGCACACCACAAATCCGCCGATTTAAATTACTGTTAAAATTTCTCTGACAAGAAAATGGCGTTTACACCAAAGTAAGCGACCTTGTGTGCATATGCCTTCTGGGTACTCTTATAACTGACGTGCCAGATTTCCGTGACTTCACGCTGGCAATGATCGGGTAGGTCTCGGAAGCGCGGAGAGCTGACGAAGTATTAACCAATCAGGTTGCAGCGTTCATTAGCCCAGCAGGCTATAGCAAGCAGCCGACAATATTTGGAAGAAAACAATAATCGCGTTCTATTGCAACACAATCAATTGCTATCAGCTGTTTCAGGTCGTCCAATCTCCGGAAGGACTAATTCAAAAGCATAACATTTTCATTTCTTTCTTTGTTTTATGTTAATAAAACATTGACAAAATTTTACCCCTCTCCCCAAAAATATTATTTTCGCAGACAAATATTAACATTTACATCTACACATTTGATTGACAATGGTTCATTTGGCCCACCAAAAAATAAAAATATATTTATTTACAGTTCTTCAGCTACGGTTTGTTCGTTTTTTTCTTTTCTTTTTATCTATATATATTTTCTTTGAAAATCTTTCATTCAGCGTTTGGCAGTTTCAGCCTCGTTTTTGTCTCATCTTGTCTTGTCAGCTCTCGGGCGCTTCCGCGACCTGCCCAATCGTTGCCGACGCGAGTAACGGAAATCTGGCACGTCAGCTATAAGAGTACCGCCTTCTGTTGACAATGGCAAAAGCTCTTTCATAGAGAAACGCGATGCAAAAATCAGTTTCTCATCAACCAATCATTGACGCCATGGTTACACCAAAAGCTTGACGCTTCGAATGGATAGGATAGTCATATTCAGTGTCGATATGTAATGCATGTGTTTCAAATATCGTGATATTAATCTTTACTTACAAAGAGTTTTATGCAATGGCCACGTTATACACGTTCTTCTACATCACGCAGGAAAGTTGAGATTTCAATGGTTTTGTAGACAGCAACTGTAATTCTTGTCCAACAAATGTTGAAATCATTGAACGTACAATGCCGAAGTTTGATGATGTGAACGCTAAAGAAGTTCCATAATCGACTGACGAACAAGCGGATCATCCACCTTTATACGGCACTCGAAATGACAAATCATTTGTAATCTGGAGATGACAGTTACAATCAGCTTCACTGCCTCCCACTTTTAAATATTTAAAACTACAGCACATCGCACCTTTTGCGGTTCGATGATTTTATGTACAGCACAGGCAATACTTTGCCGTTTACTCGGAGATGGGAGGTCGGCTTTGCCCGTTACAGAAAGCTACAAAAAAACTGAAGATGAAGTCTCATACTTTATGGTAAATTTTGACTATGTTGATACTATGCACTGCATTAAAAGAAATGATATGAGAATGATATGATGGATGTGTAATATGTGTCTTAAAGACAGGCTTAGATCTGATGACCTCAGAGGAAGATTAAATCTGGACAGTATAGGGAGATTTGTATAGAACAGAAGACTTTGTTAGTTTGGTCACATTGAAAGAATGGATGAGAGTTCTTGTGTTAGATGTAGAACAGTTGAGCTAGCAGTGTCAGTTGGCAGAGAAAGACCTAGAAAAACATGACAGGATGGACCCGAGAGAAAGAGATAAATAAAGACCTTGCCAGAGATAGGTTAGTTTGGAAGTCAATTTCTAAAAGCTGTCCAACACATGCCAGCATGTAAAACAGACGTTAAACGGAATATGATGATGTATAATATAAAACTGACAAATGGAGACAAGCATTCCATGTCGTCCAAGACATTTCAGATTAATACCATGTGGAGATGTATTGATCCATTTCTCCATCGTAGGATAAACTGGACTAAAAGGAAAACTCTGAATCAAAAATCCTGACAATACTGATGATCCAGATGTATATGACAGCATGGTATGAACATAGATGTATATGACAGCATGGTATGAACATAGATGTATATGACAGCATGGTATGAACATAGATGTATATGACAGCATGGTATGAACATAGATGTATATGACAGCATGGTATGAACATAGATGTATATGACAGCATGGTATGAACATAGATGTATATGACAGCATGGTATGAACATAGATGTATATGACAGCATGGTATGAACATAGATGTATATGACAGCATGGTATGAACATAGATGTATATGACAGCATGGTATGAACATAGAAACTTTAAACGGAATCTAGTCGAATTCAGATGAGAGAGGTATCCCAGAAATGTTTCATGTTTTTTGATCTGATGCTCTACCATCAGAAATTCCTTTACTGCATATGATGGGGTTCTTGAAACTGGATTGCTTATCTGAACAATTACAGACAACATTTATGACAGAATTTTCACATGTTTACTAGTATTTTAGGATCTTGTATTTCGATATTGTTAGGAGAGAGCACCAGTAGTTCTCTAGAGTCCCTCTCAGTTTAAATTTCCGGTGCTTATGCTGATTAGCGGCCATATGAAAAAATTATTTTTATATAAAAACAATAATATATACTTATTGAGCATTATATTCTTACTCACTGTACGAAAAAGTAGAAAAAATTATCCAATAGAACTTTAATTACAAGTATTCTTCCATTCTGCGTATCATAACAGCGACTCGTTCAGTAAGCTTCCATCTTGTTTTTTAAGAAGATTTGAAGGGCAGATAACTGAAATCTTCTTAAAAAACAAGATGGAAGCTTACTGAACGAGTCGCTGTTATGATACGCAGAATGGAAAAATACTTGTAATTAAAGTTCTAGTGGATAATCTTTTCTACTTTTTCGTACAGTGAGTAAAAATATAATGCTCAATAAGTATATATTATTGTTTGTATAAAAAAATAATTTTTTAATATGGCCGCTAATCAGCATAAGCACCGAATTTTCTACTATTCACTTAAAATGTTGTCAGAAAATATGATATACAGTTACTTTTAAAAATAAGAACATTTAAAAAAATTAAAAAAATAAACAAAAAAAAATAAACAAATAAAAAAAATAAACAAATAAACAAATTTAAAAAATAAACAAATAAAAAATAAACAAAATAAACAAAAAAATGAAAATAAACAAATAAAAATAAAAAATGAAAATAAACAAATAAAAATAAACAAATAAAAAAATAAACAAATAAAAAAAACTTAGAAGGGTGTTGTAGTTTACTTGAAGCATTTTGTGTATTTTGTAAGAGGTTGATTTATTTTTTGAAGGTGATGCCAATGCAATTTTGATTAAAGACACCATTTTATACAAGGCAAAGGTAAATAGATGAAATGACAATGTTGAAGAATTCAATAATGTTCAATTAAACATTTATTTACCAACATATACGATAGTATGGTATGGTGTCATTTTTATTTTATTTTTTTTTTTTTATATATAAATTTTCAAGGTGTTACCTCCTTTTCAAAAAGAAATTTCCACTCAATTTGGAGAGTGCTTTCACCTGGGAGCCGGAATCTAGGAGATTATTGGTTGTATTTTTGTAGCAGTCTCGCGGAAGATTAATATACTTATTATTTAATTAATTGTTATTTTTATTATTATTATTATTATTATTATTATTAAGCTTCCTTTGTCTGTTTGATTTTCTACTGAAGTTAATGTATTAGTAATTAGTTAAGGGTATGTAATTGGTCTATATTAAATTAGGTGTTATCTCCCTTGGTGTGAAAGATTTTAAACATGGATTGGTGTGGAAGATTTTAAATATTATTAATTGGTGTGGAAGATTTTAAACATTATTAATCTGGCCCAAATTCTGTCAAACATTTTCTCTGATGTTCAATTTTAAAACTTGTATTTCTTTATTGAATAAATGCTGAAAATATCATGAGAATTGGTTAATTCTCTTTCTGTGATTAAAAGCAATTAGCACATTGGTTTGCTTATAAAAAATGTAGTCTCCTCGTATCATAGATTCGGGATTGAATATGAGTTTCTAGCACCTATATTGCCTGCGAGCAATAAGGATATTTTTTTTTTTAGTGAAAACCTGTAGAACATTTTCGTATTTCCCAATCAAAATGTCCGTCATAATAATTACATATTTATAAATTGTATTACAGATTAACCAGAGCACTGGATACAAAATCCATAAAAGTGAGAGCCTTGAGGAACTTGTCAAAGTAAGTAAGGAACATGTTTTACTGATTTTGATTGGATAATTTATTTTTGTTTTATTAGTTTCAGATTGTCTACGTTTTTTTTTTTTTAATTGATTGGGAAGATAATTTGCTGAACAAGCTGATAGTTCAATCATCTTCGACAACCTTACAGTTCAGTCATATCAGATCGGCTGATCTTTCGCTAATGATAGACAGACTGACAGTTAGGTAATACCAAACAGGTTGACAGGTTCTGTAATGCAGGGTGAGTGGTCTGACAGGCTCAAGAGGGCAGGCAGGCATTTGGGTTGACTGGCTAACAGGTTTTGTAATGACAGACAGCCACGGTGACAGGTTTGTGATGAGGGTTGGGCAGGGAGGTGGTCTGACAGGTTCTGTAATGCAGGGAGGGAAGGCAGCCTGGCAGCTTCTGTAATAGCAGGCAGGCAGCAGGTTGTCAGGCTGACAAGTTTTCAAATGCCAGGTAGGCAGACAGGCAGGTAGTCTGACAGATTCTGTAATGCAGGGTGGGCTGACAGGTTCTATGATCCAGGGCAGGTGGGCGGACATGTTTGATAATACCGGGAAGACTGATTCCTTGGATAATGTTTAATTGACCAACAATTAATCTACACTGAACAGGTTGAGAATACAAAAAAAATGAGTTTGAAAGTTTCTGCTCTTTAAAGAATATTCACACTGACTAGCTGTGATGCCGGTAGTTGATGGGATGTGAAATATCTTCAATCTTCAAGTGTTAGAACAATTTCCAAATGCCATCTGTAGATTACTCATTTCAAATATATTTGCAAATGTTTGTAAGAAAGCACAAACATCGATGTTGAATAAAACAATTTATTTACTTGTGTCTGCAAGTTATCTGACATATTCACATGGATGTAACGTGTTTATCAATGCACTTCTGTGCTCAGATCGCCATCTTGAAAATAGTGTCCTCTAGTGTTCAGAGGCGATAAGCTGAAAAGAAGCAAGGGGAATAACTCAACTCAATCAGGTTGAAGAGTTATTGCCTGTTGATTATTTGTTGGGGAATTAAACCCTAACGAAAATTGTTTTAATCGGTTAAAATTTTTTAAATATCCGTAAATATATAATTATAACCATTTAGGAGTATATGTGTATGTATATATTTTTTTTTTTTTTTAACTTAGGTGAAAGAAAAGAAAGAAATCCCAGCCAGCAAAGTTGAACCTGTAGCGCCAACTGCTGAAACAAAGGAAGAATGGGCTGAGATGGTTGACGTCAATACACCTGTTGATGACTTTTACAAAAGGATACCCGTTATGGCACATAAGGTTGGATTTCATTTGTTACAAGCACGAAGACCCAGCGTTACCTGAGATTGATTGCGGGACCCTATGTCCTTTTGCATGCAACCCATAATTCAATATTTTACCCTTTTTATTTTTTAACATTTTATTATATTCAATTTTTGGAGTGGGGCCCAAGGATGTACTCAGCATTTATTGGGTGAAAAAGGGTGTAATTAAAGTGATAGTAATTGAAATACCCCCCCCCCCCCCCTTCGAGACACACCCAACGTTTTCCGGGAATCTACGAGGACCGTTGTGCACTTTTGCTGCAAGTCCTGAATCTCTTATTAACGTTTCAATTTCGATTTTTTATTTGCATAATATTCAAATTATAAATAAAATAAAGTAAAATATCAAGCGTAGCACAGACCCAATAATAGTGTTGTGTCCCACTTTGATCAAAATGAAATATACTTATCCAAGTTCTTACAAGAAATGAATATGCTAAGAAAATGATTTATTTAGAATTCGATATGGATCTGCCACCAATTCCTTAATCCGCCTGGGAACTCTTGTTGTCCCGCCTATTTTATCCTTTATTTTTCGGGGGGAGAATTGCTGTTTCTAGGTCTACTGTTGTTTTGAATTGGTGGTATGTAGAGATTTTCAATCCTCTCATAATATTCATCATTCAACTGCGAATCTATCAATCTCATTAACCCTTATCCTTGGGTGCTTTTTTACCCTTGATAAGTCCTTGTGAAATCAGTTGATGCAGTTCCCAGGTGGCTTGAGAAGCTGGTTGCAAATGCTAGCGCCCATATTGAATTCTAAACAAAACTCAATTGTATACACTTTCTCATCTTATTCATTTCTTGTAAGAATTTTAATTTGTCAAAAAAAAAAAACTTTTGTAACTGGAAATTACTCCTGCTGATGGCCAACACGTACACTGCAATCAGGAGTCCTCTCTATCTCTTGCTCTTGCGCTCGCTCTCTCTCTCTCTCTCTCTCTATATATATATATATATATATATATATATATATATATATATATATAATAAATAAAGTAAGCGTTGTTGAACGTCACGGAACTTTCTCATTTGTATATCTTCTTCGTGGGGTTCTCAAACCGTCGAGCTATCCTTCTGGTTTCAGGTGGCAATCCGTATAGTACTTCTCTGATTGTTCTTAATTCGGGCATTTTTTTTTTTTCGAGCGCTTTCGACTTTCATAGTTGTCTTCAGGATTAGTTTTTTTTTTGTTTTGTTTTGTTTTTTTTTTTGTTTTGTTTTTTGTTTTTGTTTTTAAATAAGAAGACTTCAGTTAATGTTTTATAGGTATCGTTAAGAAAAAAAAAAGGTGTGTGTGGTTGAGTTCATTTTATTCTATCGTTTGTGTGTTTGGTTTTATTGTTTATTTATTTTATTCTTATTTTTGCTATTATTTATTTATTATTATTTATTCCTATTATTACTATTATGTATTTATTTATTTATTTTTATTACTTTATTTTCATTTAATTATGGAATACTTTTTAATATGTTAGTACCTGTGTTTAAAGCTATTTTGTTAATATTAGGCTGTTTAGTTTTAATGAATATTGCTTCTAGTATTTTAAGTCTGTTTAGCAGTTATTTTTGTATATATATATATATTTTTGTGTATGTATATATATATATATATATATATACACATACACAAAAGTATATATATATATACACATACACAAAAGTATATATATATATACACATACACAAAAGTATATATATATATATATACACATACACAAAAGTATATATATATATATATACACATACACAAAAGTATATATATATATATATACACATACACAAAAGTATATATATATATACACACAAAAATATATATATATATATTATATCTTTTGCTTTCCTTTTCTTTTTCTCTTTCTTTCTCTGAACCATAGGTTTAGTCTGCACTAGTCCTCAAAACGAAACTGCTACTCAACCAAAAAACACTTTTTTATTCTTCCGTCATCGCAGCTGAGAAATGAGAATTTCTCGTTTTGATAGATGACGCATGTGCTGTGTCGTTTCATACTAGTTTTGTTAACGTTTGCCTTGTACATTTACCATGTCCACAAACACATATACAAACAATTCGCCTCCTCTTGCTTTGGCGAGGTAAGTCTCCGCCACAGAAGTATATTTGAGTAATAAATTATGAGTACTTAATAATAGGGAGTTTCTTTCCACACAACCCTTATATAAATTAATTCATTTTAATGTTTGGACAATACAAAAATCGCCTAGTTTGAGTGTGTTAATTTAATATTTTTATTGGAACATAATGTTCCAATAAAAATGTAGAATTGCTAGATAGATTAAACACCAAATTTTCTGTTCGTAGAATTGCTAGATAAATTTTTCTGTTCATAGAATTGCTAGATTGATTTTTCTGTTCATAGAATTGCTAGATTGATTTTTCTGTTCATAGAATTGCTAGATAGATTTTTCTGTTCATAGAATTGCTAGATTGATTTTTCTGTTCATAGAATTGCTAGATAGATTTTTCTGTTCATAGAATTGCTAGATTGATTTTTCTGTTCATAGAATTGCTAGATAGATTTTTCTGTTCATAGAATTGCTAGATTGATTTTTCTGTTCATAGAATTGCTAGATTGATTTTTCTGTTCATAGAATTGCTAGATAGATTTTTCTGTTCATAGAATTGCTAGATAGATTTTTCTGTTCATAGAATTGCTAGATTGATTTTTCTGTTCATAGAATTGCTAGATAGATTTTTCTGTTCGTAGAATTGCTAGATTGATTTTTCTGTTCATAGAATTGCTAGATTGATTTTTCTGTTCATAGAATTGCTAGATAGATTAAACACCAAATTTTCTGTTCATAAATTCTTTTTCTTTTATAAACACATAACGTTTAGAACCAAGAAACCCAAGAACTCTCATCCATTCTTTCAATGTGACCAAATCTATTTTGCAACATCTCTGAATACTGTCCAGATTTTATCTTCCTCTTAGGTCTTCAGATCTAAGCCTGTTTTTAAGTCTCACATTAGATATCCATCGTATTATTCTCATATCATTTCTCTCCATGCAACGCATGTCCTTAACCCTCACTGGCCAGGTTTCACTTCCATACATCATAACACTGCATACACATGCCTGATAGACTCTTCCCTTGGTCGACAGTCGTAACACACTACCGGTTAGTAATATTAGAAATTTCCTGGACTCATTCCATCCACTCCTAACTCTTACAATCATACTTACACCAGCTCCCTGCTGTGCTCCAATGGTGTCACCAACGTAACAAAACTTCTGAACAATCTCTGCAAACTTTGCCATCCAAATATACTTTCTCCTGAGTTCTCACCCATTTCCCTTGTTTTCTATTTCTTGCTCACAAAAATTTTTTTTTTAAAACACGTGTTACTTGGAAGCCAAGCTTTATTCAACTAAAAAAAGGAATACAAAAAGGTGGCAGATATGGTCAGTTTTAATACGCGTCACCTGACAACTTCCGGCTCCGGGAGCATGTATGGAAGCCCATACAAATGTAATATAACATTCTTCCTTGCTAGAAAGAAAAAAGATAGTGTCTTCAATAATTTAAGTTTTACCTTTTTTTTTTTTTTTAACCTTTGTCTTTTACTTTTTTTACCTTTACGAAAGCAATATTACATTTCTTCAATATATATATATTTTTTTACTTGCTACTCCAGCCAATCTCCATTCGATTGGGAGGTTTTGGTACCCGACTGGATTGCCTTAGTTCAGGCTGGGCCAATGTATCATCATAGACCCCGTTATGACATGGCTTTGGTACCTGACTGGATCGCCTTAGTTCAGGCTGGGCCAATATGTCATCATAGGCTCCGTTATGGCATTGTATATTATCCTGTACAAAGTGGTTCCCTCTCTCTTGTTCCTCAATAGGAGACCGTAAAATTGTCTGGGCTTCGGGACAAGGTGTTAAGTCACGAACAGACACAGTAGAGTTTCTTCCATCTGGGTACCTAATGTGTGCATAGGTCGGGTTACTGTTAAGGAGCTCAACTTGGTTTACATAGGGTTCGTTTTTGTTCCTTACAAACCTTCTTAGCAGTATGGGCCCAGGAGGCATTAGCCAAGAGGGAAGTGAGTTTCCATGGGAGGAACGGCGCTGGAATGTGAAGAAACGTTCATGCGGTGTGGCGTTAGTTGCCGTACACAGCAACGATCTCTGCGAGTGGAGCACCTCGGCAAGTACAAGTTCCCAATGCTTTTCAGACAGGTTACGCGATATAAGAGCTAAACGAATCGCCTTCCATATAATGCCATTAATTCTCTCTACTTGTCCGTTTCCGGTTGGATGATAAGGAGTGCTATTACTAGTGGCAACTCCTTTCTGGGAGAGATAAGATTTCAGCTCCTTGGACATGAAAGATGTGCCTCGATCTGAATGTATATAACTTGGCATTCCACATAGGTTAAATAGCAAATCTAAACATTTGATCACTGTTGCTGCATGCATATTGGGACATGGAAAAGCAAAAGGGAAACGAGAGTATTCATCAACTATAATTAATAAGTAACAATTAGTCGATACACTAGGCAGAGGACCTTTGAAATCAACACTAGGTCGTTCCATAGGTTTTGTTGCTTTTATAAGAGTTCCTTTTTGGTAAGCGATAGAATTGAGGTTTTAGCTCTGCGCAAATCCTACAAGAAGCACACATCTTCTTTACCTCTTCTGTAGAAAAGGGGAGATTCCTTGCTCTTACAAAATGAAGTAGTCGAGTTATCCCCGGATGACACAGTCCATTGTGGAGATCAGCGAGTGTAGATGTATTAAAGGTTGAACAAGTGTATGCTCGGGAAAATGTGTCAGGGACCACATTATCTTTACCAGGACGATACTTGATAGTGTAGCTGAATGCAGCAAGTTCCAGTCTCCATTCCTGGATTTTTGCATTCTTAATTTTCGTACGTCTTTTACTATCGAACATAAAGGCTACTGACCGCTGATCGGTAATCAAAGTAAAGTGGCTTCGTGCCAGATAGTGACTCCATTTACGCACTGCCTCAATAATGACAGTCGCTTCTTTTTCTACGATGTGGTATTTTAGTTCACTGCCCTGTAGTGTTCTAGACATAAACGCCACAGGTCGTATTCCTTGATTAAGAACGGCAGAAATCGCAACATCGGACGCATCACACTCTACCTCAAAGGGCAAGTTTTCATCCACCGTCTGCAGAGTAGCCTTTTCTAATTCTATTTTCAGCAAGTTGAAGGATTTCAAGGCCTTCTCTTCCAATGGGAATTTTCTTGCGTTTTTTAGCGGTTCAATTTTGTTAGAAAATTCATGTATCCATTTTGCATAGTACGCAAACATTCCAATTATCCTTTTAAGTGATTTTAAGTTCTCGGGTGGATGAAGCTCCTTTAATGGGCGAAGTCGCTCTGTATCAGACTTGATGACACCATTCCCAACACAGTACCCCAGCACGTTAATAGAAGGCACGGACTTTACAGTCTTTGATTGGTTAAGAGTAAGGTTTCTCCGACCGACAGTGTCTAGGAACTGCTTTACATTTTCATCATGTTCCTCCTGAGTATGTCCTGCAATTGTTACATTGTCAAGGTACGGGAAAGCACCACACAGGTTCCCCTCTTTTACTATACTGTCCATAGCCCGTTGGAACGCAGCGAACCCATTTGTAACTCCAAACGGAATTCTACAAAACTGATACAAGCAACTACTTGCCTCAAACGCAGTACATTTTTTATCAGCCTCATTCAGCGGCACTTGGTGGTAGGCACTTTTAAGATCAAAAGTGGAGAATACCTTGTATTTTGCAAGATCATTCACCATGTCGTCTATCCTTGGCAATGGGTAGGCATCTAATTCAGTGTATTGGTTAATTGTTTGGGAATAATCCACACACATCCGCTTTTTATGTCAGTGGGTGGGGTTCTTCGCTACCACTACTTGGGCTCGCCATGGTGATATGCTAGTTTCGATTATGCCCTCAGAGAGTAGATGATTAACTTCCTCTGCAATGAATATCTGATCGTCCTTGCTAAAACGTCTGGATTTGGCAGCTATTGGTTTGCAGTTTGGAGATATATTTTGAAAAAGAGACGGCTCTTCTATTTTTGCTGCGGCCAATGCATAAAGGGGAAGGGGAGCTCTATCCATAGTTAACTCGGGACGGGGCCCACCGTATTTAAAAGTTACACTCTGATGTTGACGCAAGAAATCCTGGCCAAGTATTAAGTCCGAACACAGATTTTTCAGAATACCAAGCCGTGTAGCAACGTAGAACTGATTATTAAGATCGAGAGCTAGGTTAACAACAACATAGCCCTTGTAACGAGTATTCAAGGTTTTCTGAGCCATAGAAATGTCTTTATTGGACGGATAAACTTTTAGTTTTAGTTTCTGCACAATTCTTTCGTTAAGATAGCTGTCAGTACTGCAAGAATCCAGGAGAGCACTTAATCTTGCGCCGTTAATAGTCACATGCGTTGCAGCTGACGCGAGTCCTTGTGGTATGTTGGTAAATGTGGTCAGTAAGTGAGAACCGACCAATGTTGCCACTGAACTTGAAGACTTAGATTTGCACACGCGGGCATAATGTCCTTTCTTGGAGCATTTATTGCAAGTAGACTCGCGGGCGGGACAGCTATCCCTTGAATGATAGGAGAAACCACAAAAGAAACATTTACGATTCTTATATGTGGCAGCTGTAGCCGATTCACTGGGAGCAACTGGAGGACTAGAACAACTACATTCACATACCTGTAGTGATCCTGGGTCCACGACCGTAGCCAGGTAGGTATCCGGAGTTGCATACACATCACTATTACGCTGGGCTATATCCAACGCAGAGGCTTGACTGTACGCCGTCAGAAGATCCAGCGTTTTATTTTCCAGGAGCCGCTGTCGTATTGAAGGCGAGGATATTCCAGAAATAAATGCGTCACGCATTTCCTCGTCGCCACACTGCTCTGCACTGTGGTCACGGAAGTTGCAATTCCTTTTTAGTTTCTCCAATTCTCGGAAAAATTCGTCCATCGTTTCTCCCGGCTTCTGCCGTCTGGTTGCTAGTATATGTCTTGCAAAGACTTCATTCGGTGTTTTAATAAACAAGTTGTCCAGCTTTGCTATAGCAGCATCAAAGTTCGTACATGTCTCTATAAATTCATAAACATTAGAGCTCACACAGCTTTACAGGGCTCTGTATTTGTTCGGTATCCTATCTTCATAATCTTCAAGGTAATTACTTAATATTACATGCCAGTGTCGGTATTCCTTGGTAGCTGTCATTAGACTGGGATCAATGTCTAGGCATTTTTGTTTCCATGTCACATCCATCTTAGTATCGTGATAGACATAAAAAAAAAGAAGTTTTTTTTGTTTAATTTTTTTTTTTAGTTGTATAAATTGTAATAAAAAAAAAAAGTGTTACTTGGAAGCCAAGCTTTATTCAACTAAAAAAAGGAATACAAAAAGGTGGCAGATATGGCCAGTTTTAATACGCGTCACCTGACGACTTCCGGCTCCGGGAGCAAGTATGGAAGCCCATACGAATGTAATACAAACTGGTTATCATCTCTCAACTACCGTTGCGACGACTAATCAGAATCAGGAATAGAAAAAATCGGAACTTTTTATGGAATTAGAATAATTTTAGTCTAATTTCTGATTCCCAAAAATTATTTTTTTAATTTAAATCTTTTTTCTTTAAAACTTAATTTTCTAATAGTTATTAATTTTAAACTGAAATTTATAGATCATAGTAACGAATTTAGGTAAAAATGGCACCGGAAAAAAATGGCACAAGTGGATAAATAGCAAAAAAATGCCACAAGTGAAAAATATAGATGAAAATCTCACAATGAGTTTATCAAACTCGTGGATAGAATACATAAAGAGAAAACATTAAGAAGTTTGTCAAATTAAAAACAAAATTATATCTCCACTTAAAAGTAGATGAGGACTTCCCGCTAAATTACCCCCACCTCAAATGAAATTCTACTTTTTTAGGCGATTATAGAATCAGAATCTGGAATTTAGAACAGAATCGGTAATTGTATCGATATCAGGAAAAATATTGGAATCGTCCAATCACTACTCTCAACCTACCTGTAATTTCTCTGTATTTCTTGTGTATCCAATACTAACCCTAACCCTAACCCCAATACTTACAAATACCACAAATATTTGTGTTGTACTCGACTCCTTTTCCACAAATGAGCAGAGGAACTTTCCTCTTTCTGGAAACTTTCCAGCACTACAACCACTGATAATCACTTTGGTTATAGTAACATTTACTCTCAGGCTTGTATTTTCCATAGCAGCTCTCCAAGTCTTTATCTTAACGTGTAGGTCTTCTAGATTAGCAAAACTGAACAATGCTTCTAAGACACAAATGAAAAGCAATGGATTCAGTACAGAATCATGATGTACTTCCATTTTAACATTAAAGCTGTCACTATATGTGCTGTTAATTCTAACCTGACTTTGAGCATTTCATAGCAGTCCTTACTGTAATAACCTCTATCTATATAAGAGTCAGATATGCTGCCACATCTAGGGAGGTGCCACTCAGAGCAATCTTTCTTGTCTTGACAGAGTACAAACTCGACTTTGAAATCTAGTGTGTGTGGAGGGGGATGACCTCTTCTGTTTTTTACAGCCATTTCTCACAGAAGAGACATTGCTATTTTTTTCTCGTTTCTCGGATTTTGTTTTCAATAATTCAAAGTGTATATACATCTTTTTGAGACACCCTGTGTGTATATATATATATATATATATATATATATATATTAGGTCGTTCAGAAAGTTATGAACGGACTTAGCTTCTATTGTCCATAACTTTCCGAACGACGCCATAGTAGCTAAGTCCGTTCATAACTTTCCGAACGACGCCATAGTAGCTAAGTCCGTTCATAACTTTCCGAACGACGCCATAGTAGCTAAGTCCGTTCATAACTTTCTGAACAACGCCATAGTAGCCAAGTCCGTTCATAACTTTCTGAATGACGCCATAGTAGTTAAGTCCGTTCATAACTTTCTGAATGACGCCATAGTAGCTAAGTCCGTTCATAACTCTCCGAACGACGCCATAGTAGCTAGTCCGTTCATAACTTTCTGAATGACGCCATAGTAGCTAAGTCCGTTCATAACTTTCCGAACGACCCACTAGTAGCTAAGTCCGTTCATAACTTTCCGAACGACGCCATAGTAGCTAAGTCCGTTCATAACTTTCCAAACAACCCCATAGTAGCTAAGTCCGTTCATAACTTTCCGAACGACCCACTAGTAGCTAAGTCCGTTCATAACTTTCCGAACGACGCCATAGTAGCTAAGTCCGTTCATAACTTTCTGAACGACGCCATAGTAGCTAAGTCCGTTCATAAATTTCCGAACGACCCCATAGTAGCTAAGTCCGTTCATAACTTTCTGAATGACGCCATAGTAGTTAAGTCCGTTCATAACTTTCCGAACGACGCCATAGTAGCTAAGTCCGTTCATAACTTTCCGAACGACCCACTAGTAGCTAAGTCCGTTCATAGCTTTCCGAACGACCCCATAGTAGCTAAGTCTGTTCATAGCTTTCCGAACGACCCACTAGTAGCTAAGTCCGTTCATAGCTTTCCGAACGACCCCATAGTAGCTAAGTCCGTTCATAACTTTCTGAACGACGCCATAGTAGTTAAGACCGTTCATAACTTTCCAAACGACGCCATAGTAGCTAAGTCCGTTCATAACTTTCTGAATGACGCCATAGTAGCTAAGTCCGTTCATAGCTTTCCAAACAACCCCATAGTAGCTAAGTCCGTTCATAACTTTCCGAACGACCCACTAGTAGCTAAGTCCGTTCATAACTTTCCGAACGACCCCATAGTAGCTAAGTCTGTTCATAACTTTCCGAACGACCCACTAGTAGCTAAGTCCGTTCATAGCTTTCCGAACGACCCCATAGTAGCTAAGTCCGTTCATAACTTTCTGAACGACGCCATAGTAGCTAAGTCCGTTCATAACTTTCTGAATGACGCCATAGTAGTTAAGTCCGTTCATAACTTTCTGAATGACGCCATAGTAGTTAAGTCCGTTCATAACTTTCCGAACGACGCCATAGTAGCTAAGTCCGTTCATAACTTTCTGAACGACGCCATAGTAGCTAAGTCCGTTTATAACTTTCTGAACGACGCCATAGTAGCTAAGTCCGTTCATAACTTTCTTAACGACGCCATAGTAGTTAAGACCGTTCATAACTTTCCAAACGACGCCATAGTAGCTAAGTCCGTTCATAACTTTCTGAATGACGCCATAGTAGCTAAGTCCGTTCATAACTTTCTGAACGACGCCATAGTAGTTAAGACCGTTCATAACTTTCCAAACGACGCCATAGTAGCTAAGTCCGTTCATAACTTTCTGAACGACGCCATAGTAGCTAAGTCCGTTCATAACTTTCTGAATGACGCCATAGTAGTTAAGTCCGTTTATAACTTTCTGAATGACGCCATAGTAGTTAAGTCCGTTCATAACTTTCCGAACGACGCCATAGTAGTTAAGTCCGTTCATAACTTTCTGAACGACGCCATAGTAGCTAAGTCCGTTCATAACTTTCTGAACGACGCCATAGTAGCTAAGTCCGTTCATAACTTTCTGAACGACGCCATAGTAGTTAAGACCGTTCATAACTTTCCAAACGACGCCATAGTAGCTAAGTCCGTTCATAACTTTCTGAATGACGCCATAGTAGCTAAGTCCGTTCATAGCTTTCCAAACACCCCCATAGTAGCTAAGTCCGTTCATAACTTTCCGAACGACCCACTAGTAGCTAAGTCCGTTCATAACTTTCCGAACGACCCACTAATAGCTAAGTCCGTTCATAATTTTCCGAACGACGCCATAGTAGCTAAGTCCGTTCATAACTTTCTGAACGACGCCATAGTATCTAAGTCCATTCATAACTTTCCGAACAACGCCATAGTAGCTAAGTCCGTTCATAACTTTCCGAACAACGCCGTAGTAGCTAAGTCCATTCATAACTTTCTGAACGGCGCCATAGTAGCTAAGTCCGTTCATAGCTTTCCAAACGACCCCATAGTAGCTAAGTAGGTTCATAACTTTCCGAACGACCCACTAGTAGCTAAGTCCGTTCATAGCTTTCCGAACGACCCCATAGTAGCTAAGTCCGTTCATAACTTTCCTAACGACCCATTAGTAGCTAAGTCCGTTCATAGCTTTCCGAACGACCCCATAGTAGCTAAGTCTGTTCATAACTTTCCGAACGACCCACTAGTAGATAAGTCCATTCATAGCTTTCCGAACGACCCCATAGTAGCTAAGTCCGTTCATAACTTTCCGAACGACCCACTAGTAGCTAAGTCCGTTCATAACTTTCTGAACGACGCCATAGTAGCTAAGTCTGTTCATAACTTTCTGAACGACGCCATAGTAGTTAAGACCGTTCATAACTTTCCAAACGACGCCATAGTAGCTAAGTCCGTTCATAACTTTCTGAATGACGCCATAGTAGCTAAGTCCATTCATAACTTTCTGAACGACGCCATAGTAGTTAAGACCGTTCATAACTTTCCAAACGACGCCATAGTAGCTAAGTCCGTTCATAACTTTCTGAACGACGCCATAGTAGATAAGTCCGTTCATTACTTTCTGAATGACGCAATAGTAGTTAAGTCCGTTCATAACTTTCTGAATGACGCCATAGTAGTTAAGTCCATTCATAACTTTCCGAACAGCGCCATAGTAGTTAAGTCCGTTCATAACTTTCTGAACGACGCCATAGTAGCTAAGTCCGTTCATAACTTTCTGAACGACGCCATAGTAGTTAAGACCGTTCATAACTTTCCGAACGACGCCATAGTAGCTAAGTCCGTTCATAACTTTCTGAATGACGCCATAGTAGCTAAGTCCGTTCATAGCTTTCCAAACAACCCCATAGTAGCTAAGTCCATTCATAACTTTCCGAACGACCCACTAGTAGCTAAGTCCGTTCATAACTTTCCGAACGACGGCATAGTAGCTAAGTCCGTTCATAACTTTCCGAACAACGCCATAGTAGCTAAGTCAGTTCATAACTTTCCGAACAACGCCGTAGTAGCTAAGTCCATTCATAACTTTCTAAACGGCGCCATAGTAGCTAAGTCCGTTCATAGCTTTCCAAACGACCCCATAGTAGCTAAGTCCGTTCATAACTTTCCGAACGACCCACTAGTAGCTAAGTCCGTTCATAGCTTTCGGAACGACCCCATAGTAGCTAATTCTGTTCATAACTTTCCGAAGGTCCCACTAGTAGCTAAGTCCGTTCATAGCTTTCCGAACGACCCCATAGTAGCTAAGTCCGTTCATAACTTTCTGAACGACCCACTAGTAGCTAAGTCCGTTCATAGCTTTCCGAACGACCCCATAGTAGCTAAGTCCGTTCATAACTTTCCGAACGACCCACTAGTAGCTAAGTCCGTTCAAAAGTTCCAAACGACCCCATAGTAGCTAAGTCCGTTCATAACTTTCCGAACGACCCACTAGTAGCTAAGTCCGTTCATAGCTTTCCGAACGACCCCATAGTAGCTAAGTCCGTTCATAACTTTCCGAACGACCCACTAGTAGCTAAGTCCGTTCAAAAGTTCCAAACGACCCCATAGTAGCTAAGTCTGTTCATAACTTTCTGAACGACGCCATAGTAGCTAAGTCCGTTCATAACTTTCTGAACGACGCCATAGTAGCTAAGTCCGTTCATAACTTTCTGAACGACCCACTAGTAGCTAAGTCCGTTCATAACTTTCCGAACGACCCACTAGTAGCTAAGTCCATTCATAATTTTCCGAACGACGCCATAGTAGCTAAGTCCGTTCATAACTTTCTGAACGACGCCATAGTATCTAAGTCCATTCATAACTTTCCGAACAACGCCATAGTAGCTAAGTCCGTTCATAACTTTCCGAACAACGCCGTAGTAGCTAAGTCCATTCATAACTTTCTGAACGGCGCCATAGTAGCTAAGTCCGTTCATAGCTTTCCAAACGACCCCATAGTAGCTAAGTAGGTTCATAACTTTCCGAACGATCCACTAGTAGCTAAGTCCGTTCATAGCTTTCCGAACGACCCCATAGTAGCTAAGTCCGTTCATAACTTTCCTAACGACCCATTAGTAGCTAAGTCCGTTCATAGCTTTCCGAACGACCCCATAGTAGCTAAGTCTGTTCATAACTTTCCGAACGACCCACTAGTAGATAAGTCCATTCATAGCTTTCCGAACGACCCCATAGTAGCTAAGTCCGTTCATAACTTTCCGAACGACCCACTAGTAGCTAAGTCCGTTCATAACTTTCTGAACGACGCCATAGTAGCTAAGTCTGTTCATAACTTTCTGAACGACGCCATAGTAGTTAAGACCGTTCATAACTTTCCAAACGACGCCATAGTAGCTAAGTCCGTTCATAACTTTCTGAATGACGCCATAGTAGCTAAGTCCATTCATAACTTTCTGAACGACGCCATAGTAGTTAAGACCGTTCATAACTTTCCAAACGACGCCATAGTAGCTAAGTCCGTTCATAACTTTCTGAACGACGCCATAGTAGCTAAGTCCGTTCATTACTTTCTGAATGACGCCATAGTAGTTAAGTCCGTTCATAACTTTCTGAATGACGCCATAGTAGTTAAGTCCATTCATAACTTTCCGAACAGCGCCATAGTAGTTAAGTCCGTTCATAACTTTCTGAACGACGCCATAGTAGCTAAGTCCGTTCATAACTTTCTGAACGACGCCATAGTAGTTAAGACCGTTCATAACTTTCCGAACGACGCCATAGTAGCTAAGTCCGTTCATAACTTTCTGAATGACGCCATAGTAGCTAAGTCCGTTCATAGAGTTCCAAACAACCCCATAGTAGCTAAGTCCATTCATAACTTTCCGAACGACCCACTAGTAGCTAAGTCCGTTCACAACTTTCCGAACGACGCCATAGTAGCTAAGTCCGTTCATAACTTTCCGAACAACGCCATAGTAGCTAAGTCAGTTCATAACTTTTCGAACAACGCCGTAGTAGCTAAGTCCATTCATAACTTTCTGAACGGCGCCATAGTAGCTAAGTCCGTTCATAGCTTTCCAAACGACCCCATAGTAGCTAAGTCCGTTCATAACTTTCCGAACGACCCACTAGTAGCTAAGTCCGTTCATAGCTTTCGGAACGACCCCATAGTAGCTAATTCTGTTCATAACTTTCCGAAGGTCCCACTAGTAGCTAAGTCCGTTCATAGCTTTCCGAACGACCCCATAGTAGCTAAGTCTGTTCATAACTTTCTGAACGACCCACTAGTAGCTAAGTCCGTTCATAGCTTTCCGAACGACCCCATAGTAGCTAAGTCCGTTCATAACTTTCCGAACGACCCACTAGTAGCTAAGTCCGTTCAAAAGTTCCAAACGACCCCATAGTAGCTAAGTCCGTTCATAACTTTCCGAACGACCCACTAGTAGCTAAGTCCGTTCATAGCTTTCCGAACGACCCACTAGTAGCTAAGTCCGTTCATAACTTTCCGAACGACCCACTAGTAGCTAAGTCCGTTCAAAAGTTCCAAACGACCCCATAGTAGCTAAGTCCGTTCATAACTTTCTGAACGACGCCATAGTAGCTAAGTCCGTTCATAACTTTCTGAACGACGCCATAGTAGCTAAGTCCGTTCATAACTTTCTGAACGACGCCATAGTAGTTAAGACCGTTCATAACTTTCCAAACGACGCCATAGTAGCTAAGTCCATTCATAACTTTCTGAATGACGCCATAGTAGCTAAGTCCGTTCATAGCTTTCCAAACGACCCCATAGTAGCTAAGTCCGTTCATAACTTTCCGAACGACCCACTAGTAGCTAAGTCCGTTCATAACTTTCTGAACGACGCCATAGTAGCTAAGTCCGTTCATAACTTTCTGAACGACGCCATAGTAGTTAAGACCGTTCATAACTTTCCGAACGACGCCATAGTAGCTAAGTCTGTTCATAACTTTCTGAACGACGCCATAGTAGCTAAGTCCGTTCATAACTTTCCGAACAGCCTAATAGTAGCTAATCTGTTCAGAACTTTCTGAACAACCTGATATATATATATATATTGGTAAAGTTGTCATCTCACATGCAGAGGACTAGGGTTTCGAATCCTGGGTTTAGATGTGTCTTATTAATGAGCGCTAAGGAGTATGAAACTCCAGTCTAGGATTTCTGGTCTTTGGTTGTCATGATTTGTGGTGACTGCATTATGTCTGATTATAGAAATTGCCCATAATGATTAAAGGGGAGATGCTTCTGTATTTTTAGCAGTGGGGGCTGTTTCTGGGGATGGCGTATACAAATAATTTTTTTTTAGTTGCATTGTATTATTAATATTGCATATATTTTTTTTACTATTTTGTGTATAAATGAATGCTAACGTTTTTTTCTGAATATATATAATCTAAATAAATTGCTTTTCTTTTCTTTCTCAACTTTGCAGTGGCCATTTGAGTTGGATACATTCCAGAAACAAGCCATACTACATCTTGAGAATCATGAAAGTGTGTTTGTTGCTGCCCACACGTCGGCTGGTAAGACGGTTATTGCTGAGTATGCCATTGCTTCCTCACTCCGGCACTTAACAAGGTGAGACTCACTAAGACCATCATTTTTTAAAGCGAGTACATTTAGATATATTTGGATATATTTGGATATATTTGGATATATTTAGATTAAAAATATACTTCTCAAAATCGAAGCCAAGCCAAATCAAGACAATGTTTCTTCCAGACAATCCATATAAAACTTTCTGGAAAGTGCTTCTAAAATGCAAATCAAAGGCAGCAGACTTAGTACAGCTCCCTAATGTTACATACCTTTTATGTTAAATTACCTTTCTTGGCCTTTTGGCTAAGATCAAAGTGTAGTATCTGTTCCGATGGATACTGCACTTCATAGATCGGTATTGTCTTGGCCTTCGGGGCTTGATTTCCGCCGGTCTATGGGTCTGATCTGTCCTGTGCAGTTCTAGGAGGTCCACCCTCCCAGGCTTTGCCTCCCCTCTTTGGGGAGGAGTAAGTTAATTGCTTACTGTCTGAGGCGCCCCTACCGGGGAATGCCGACGGGGCTGTCCAGGCAATTTTTAATGGCCATAGCGCTCACCTTCTCGAGCGCTGGCTTTTCAAATCCCACTTTCCGACCTTGTGTCACATATTCCTATTGTGGGTAGGGGTTAAATAACGCCTTTTGGCTAAGATCAAAGTGTAGTATCTGTTCCGATGGATACTGCACCCCATAGACTGGTATTGTCTTGGCCTTTGGGGCTTGATTTACGCCGGTCAATGGGTCTGTCCTGTGCAGTTCTAGGAGGTCCATCCTCCCAGACTTTGCCTCCCCTCTTTGAGGAGGAGTAAGTTTATTGCTTACTGTCCGAGGCGCCTCTAACGGGGAATGCCGACAAGGCTGCCCAGGCTATTTTTAATGGCCAGAGTGCTCACTTTCTCGGGCGCTGGCTTTTCAAACCCCACTTTCCCGACCCGATCTTGGGTCACATCTTACTTGTGGGAGTAAGATAAAACTGGCCTTGTGCCTAACTCCTGGGGAGGAGTAAATAAAACCTTTTATGTTAAAGTACTCCCACTTAAACATTAAAGCTGTCATTAAATGGGCTGTTAATTCTAACACGACTTAGAGCATTTCATGGCCGTCTTTACCATTATAACCTACATAAGTTTGAGTACTACTGCCACATCTGGGGAGGTGGTGCGCAGTACAAAATCGACTTTGAAATCCAGTGGGGGGTGATCTCTTCTCAATAAGAACTATGATTGGAATGTTGTCAGGGCCACTTGCCTTGCTGACATATAGGTTCTTGATAAATTTGGCAACATCCTGGACACATATATATGGATAATGGCTAAAAAGTAGTTCTCAATAAAATACAATTTTGACTTTTTACAGCATGCTCACAAACTTATGATCCAAATGAGTGAAGCATTAGCTGCTGATTGACTTGAAAGCTTGCCTCCAATAAAAGAACCCAAATGTTAGATCTGGTGGCCTCTTATAGGGATGGCCTTGACCTAGATGTAAGGATTTGCAGCAGCTTCCTGAAACTTCCTAATAATGGTAGAGAGTAAAAGGGCCTGAGAAATACATAACCGTGATTGGCTGAGACGATCATGTGATAGCTTAGAGTAAAAGGATTATCATTAAATTAATGGATTCCATTTTCTGTTGAAAAAATTATTGGTAATTTTGTTATTGATGCCTTTTGTTCATTGAATTACTTTTTACTTTACTTTTTATTCTGAATGTTGCCAACCTTTACGTGGTCTCTCCTGTTGTGAATACCCGATTCTAAAAAGAAAATTGGGGCAAAAGGGAGGAACTAAAGTGAATAAAAACGGAATAAAGCTGGACAAATGATGTAGCATGTTTCGTACGTTCGTTCTTGGCTTTGTTTTAAGCAGAGATGAAATCAGTGATGCCATATTTATCCTGAGACAAATGCGAGAGAAGTATCTTGGTAAGAAGATGAACCTGTATTTTGCTTTGGTGGATTTGGAGAAAAAGATGTTTTATGCTGATGATTTGGTATTTGACTTAGAGGAATGCTAGCGAAAGTAAAGGTCTGAAAATGAATGTTACCAAGACCAAAGTGATGATCAGTGGTTGTAGTGTTGGAAAGCTCCCCAAAAGAGGGCAGTTCCCCTGCTCAGTTTGTTGGGAGAAACTCAATATTTTGTGGTACTTGTAAGCATTCGATACACAAGTGCAGTGGAATTACAGGTAGGTTGGGAGATGATAACCAATTTGTGGCCAAAAAGTGCAATCGAGATGAATGAGAACTCGGATGCAGAGAAAGTATACTTAAATGGCGAGGCTATTAAGGTTGTCCAGAAATTTTGTTACCTTGGTAGTACCGTTGGAGCACAGGGAGGAGCTGGTGCTAGTGTAATTGCAAGAGTTAAGAATGGATTGGATAAGTTCAAGGAACTTCTGTCATTACTAACCAGCAGAGCGTTACTGCTGTCAACCAAGGAAAGAGTCTATCAGGCATATTTACGCAGCGTGATGATGTCTGGAAGTGAAACCTGGCCACTCAGGGTTGAGGACATGTGTTGCATGGAGAGAAATGATATGAGAATTATACAGTGGATTTTGTAATGTGAGTATTAAAGACAGGCTTAGATCTGATAACCTCAGAAGAAGATTAAATCTGGACAGTATAGGGAGATATGTGCAGAAAGGAGACTTTGTTGGTTTGGTCACCTTGAAAGAATAGATGAGAGTTCTTGGGTTAGTAGGTGTAGAACAGTTACAGTACAAGAGTCAGTTGGCAGGGGAATGTCAAGGAAAACATGGGAGAAAGAGTAGAAGGATGGATTTCAGAGAAGCAGGGATAAATAAAGACCTGGCCAGAGATAGGTTAGTCCAGCACATTCCAGTATATAAAACAGACGTTAAACTGAATATGATGATGATGATGATGATGATTTCTGACCGTGTCTTTGTTCTTGTTACTGTTGTATTACTGTAATCACCTTGGCTCTCTCAAACATAACATGGATGTGCATAATTAGACTAATGGATACCATCACGTACTATGGGATAGGCTACACTGTGTTAAAATCCTATTTAATCTATTATAGTGATTTACACACTAATACTATTGGGGAAGGTATGAATCAACAATCCCCTGCCCTCTCCTTAGCTACGGGTAAAATTAAAACATGTGTTCAACGAATCGTTTCTAATAAATATTCTTTTAACATTAGATAACCCAAAAAGGTTCTGAGTGTGACTTTAAATTGCAACTGTTGGCGAGGTCCTAATTTAGAAGATTTGGAAAGCATGGAGTCACACCATATTTGCCGTTAATGTCATATGGGTTATTGCCTTTGGTTTAGGAATGGCCACCAGGGCTAGGATCTTAGAGTCTGGTCGCCATGTTGGATGGGTGCAGAAGTTAAGTAACAATTGGACTAGAAAGACTGTTAAAGAAATTGGATTACCAGTGGATGGTTTTAGGATATTTAACAATACCCATGTCCATTCTGATCCGCAATTGATCAATCGGGGTGGGTGGAGGTATTAGTTTTACTTTTGCTCATGTGACAACAAATGTAATTATTCATGAGCCCCCACCCCCACCCCCACCCTTCTAAATAAAACCTCTGGACAAACTGAGAAAGAAAGAGAGCTTTTGTGGTAATGTTAAGGGAGGCTTTTTGTAAGTTGCTGCAAAACGCTAGTCGGGATATTTGCAAAATAATAAGAGAAAAGAAAAATTCACAAAAATCAGAAAACAAATTAATATTTGCAAAATTAAAATTAAAAGACAAAGAAATCTGCTAAAATAAATTTTTTTGCATGGTGGACTAATTTGAAACACAGGCAAAACTAGTCGGTAAAATATGGCACAGCTTTTGGGAGCTAACCGCTTCAAGATAGCAATGGCAAAAAAAACAAAAACATTACATATCCTTATAAACACTATCTGGTCCTGAAGTTAACATTTAACATTAAATTTATATACAAAACTGATCCCCCACTCTAAAATAATTTTTTCAAATTTATTTTTACCACCAAGTTTACGTGTAATCGCCTAAAAAAAAGTAGAATCAGATTTTTCTTTTTGAGTGAACTAGCATAGGTTGGAAGGCTCCAATAATACCATTTCTTCTTCTTTCTTGTTTTCAGAACAATCTACACATCACCAATCAAAGCTTTATCCAATCAGAAATTCCGAGATTTTAAACAGACATTTGAAGATGTTGGCCTGATCACAGGTGACATCCAACTCAATCAGACGGCCTCTTGCCTCATTATGACCACAGAAATTCTAAGGTAAGCTTACTGAAAATGTTATTGTTATATAGTGACACGATTCATTCTTATAAAAACAACGTCATTGGAGAATGGCAGATGGAAACCATCAAAAGCAGAAGATACCAAGTCGTACTGACCCGCCACCACATGAGTCACGCGCTCAAGTCACTCATAGTTATCTATTAGAACGCTAGATTATCGATAAAACCAATATTGCTGTATCGTCGGGGCTTTTATCAAACTCAATGAGTCGCACCCTTTGGCAACCTTGTCCTTGCCTATAGCAGCTAACGCCTCTACAGTCGACTGTGTTGTGGGTATGCTTGTTGGTCTTGGTCTCGATGACACCTTAGAAGAAATAGTCAAGGGGGTTGCAGTTGGGTGAGGAGAACGGTCACAAGTCCAGGGACCAGCGATGAGGATCATCGTTGAGTAATCACGCCTGGGTCATCTTGGTCTTGCGTACAGGAGCGGAGTCCTGCTTGAAGACGTTGGGGCGTCCGGCGGCAATCTTGTCCATCCAGGGCTTCACCACACTCTTCAACACCTCCTTGGTATCTTGTTTACTTTTTTTCAAGTTTCAGATTTTGCTGTAACACCCTGTATATAACATTAATAATAGAAAGTTGAATGAAAGATTCGATGTAAAAAAAAATTGTTACATATGCAGAGGGACGTTACTGTAAATTTGGAGCCCTATCCATAGGGGCATCCTAAGTGGGGAGTTGTGCAACAATATGTTTGTTCACATTACATTTAAACTTTTGCATGTTAGTACAGTGAAGGAAACAGAGAGCAGGAAGGGAATTCCAAAAGCTAGCAGTTTGAGGAAAAAAGCTATAAGAGTAGAAAGCCCTCTGGCACCTGAGGACCTCAACAGTGAAGGGGTGGGATTTAGCTGATTGTCTGATTGGTTGAGGGTATTTACGCCGAGGGGGCACCAGAGCAGCAAGTTAATCAGAGCACATTCCATTGAAGTACTTGTAAAACAAGCACAAGGATACAACATTGCGGCAATGGGACAGGGGCTGGAGCTTGGCAGACAGTGCGGGACCTATTAGATTAGAGATTCTTTTTTGGACCTTGTCTAAGAGGGAGAGAGACTAGTGGTTGGTGTACCAGCCGAGATGTGACAACAATACTCCATGCATGGGCGGATGGTGGCTTTGTAGAGATAAAGGATACTGGCATGTTTGAGAAGTTTTCTAGCCCGGTAGAGGGAGCCTACTTTTCTTTGCAGTATCTTCTATGTATTTGTAGTTTAATAATAAGAAAATGCACCAGAAATAATCTGGAAGAACTACATTGTCTATTTTGCTGTTTTTTTTGTTGTTTTTTTTCCCTAGAAGTATGATCGTAAAGAAACACTTGTTTCATATACTAAATTAAAAAAGACATTGATTCGAAGTTTTATTAATATATATTTCCTTCCATGATGTGTCCTTGTAGCTTTACTTCCCACATGTGGACTGTGTCGCTGGCCATCATATTGTGTTACATTTGCACCGGAGGGGGGGGGGGGGGTCATCAAAATGACCCTATGTAATCATCTAGTCTCAAAAGTCATTTAATCATTATTAGTTTAATCCACTTGAAATTCTATATTTTGTTTCTAGCCGGAATCTTCATGTGTGCATGTGTGTTGCTTTCCTACAAGGATCAAGGCCAATTCTGTTAGCTACAACAAAAGCTATCTGACATGCTTTCTTAATATACTCATCCAATTAATTCAAATAACATGTTCTTAGAAGAATAATTGTCTTGTAGCTGAAAAGTCAAAGGGTTCGGGAAAAGCACATTTCTCAGCACAGTACTTCTGTTTGTCGCTTGAGGCTCAATAAAATAGTTCTGATCACTGAATTGGAATCAGCAAAGTTATTTTCATTGATTTGGGATCAGCAAAGTCATTTTCATTGATTTGGGATCAGCAAAGTTATTTTCATTGATTTGGGATCAGCAAAGTAGTTTTGTTTGTCAGTTTGAGATCCTGTAAGCTTTTTCCTTAAGAACTTATAAATAATTTTATTATTTTATTAGTTTTATTTATGTGAATGCATTAAGAAATTTAATCTTGTTTCTGAAGATAAATTTGATCTTGTTTCTGAAGATAAATTAAATCTTGTTTCTGAAGATAAATTTGATCTTGTTTCTGAAGATAAATTTGATCTTGTTTCTGAATATAAATTTGATCTTGTTTCTGAAGATAAATTTGATCTTGTTTCTGAAGATAAATTTGATCTTGTTTCTGAAGATAAATTTGATCTAGTGTCTGAAGATAAATTTGATCTTGTTTCTGAAGATAAATTTGATCTTGTTTCTGAAGATAAATTTGATCTTGTGTCTGAAGATAAATTTGATCTTGTGTCTGAAGATAAATTTGATCTTGTTTCTGAAGATAAATTTGATCTTGTTTCTGAAGATAAATTTGATCTTGTTTCTGAAGATAAATTTGATCTTGTTTCTGAATATAAATTTGATCTTGTTTCTGAAGATAAATTTGATCTTGTTTCTGAAGATAAATTTGATCTTGTTTCTGAAGATAAATTTGATCTTGTTTCTGAAGATAAATTTGATCTTGTGTCTGAAGATAAATTTGATCTTGTGTCTGAAGATAAATTTGATCTTGTGTCTGAAGATAAATTTGATCTTGTGTCTGAAGATAAATTTGATCTTGTGTCTGAAGATAAATTTGATCTTGTTTCTGAAGATAAATTTGATCTTGTGTCTGAAGATAAATTTGATCTTGTGTCTGAAGATAAATTTGATCTTGTGTCTGAAGATAAATTTGATCTTGTGTCTGAAGATAAATTTGATCTTGTTTCTGAAGATAAATTTGATCTTGTTTCTGAATATAAATTTGATCTTGTTTCTGAAGATAAATTTGATCTTGTTTCTGAAGATAAATTTGATCTTGTTTCTGAAGATAAATTTGATCTTGTGTCTGAAGATAAATTTGATCTTGTGTCTGAAGATAAATTTGATCTTGTGTCTGAAGATAAATTTGATCTTGTGTCTGAAGATAAATTTGATCTTGTTTCTGAAGATAAATTTGATCTTGTTTCTGAAGATAAATTTGATCTTGTTTCTGAAGATAAATTTGATCTTGTTTCTGAAGATAAATTTGATCTTGTGTCTGAAGATAAATTTGATCTTGTGTCTGAAGATAAATTTGATCTTGTGTCTGAAGATAAATTTGATCTTGTTTCTGAAGATAAATTTGATCTTGTTTCTGAAGATAAATTTGATCTTGTTTCTGAATATAAATTTGATCTTGTTTCTGAAGATAAATTTGATCTTGTTTCTGAAGATAAATTTGATCTTGTTTCTGAAGATAAATTTGATCTTGTGTCTGAAGATAAATTTGATCTTGTTTCTGAAGATAAATTTGATCTTGTTTCTGAAGATAAATTTGATCTTGTGTCTGAAGATAAATTTGATCTTGTGTCTGAAGATAAATTTGATCTTGTTTCTGAAGATAAATTTGATCTTGTTTCTGAAGATAAATTTGATCTTGTGTCTGAAGATAAATTTGATCTTGTGTCTGAAGATAAATTTGATCTTGTTTCTGAAGATAAATTTGATCTTGTTTCTGAAGATAAATTTGATCTTGTTTCTGAAGATAAATTTGATCTTGTTTCTGAAGATAAATTTGATCTTGTGTCTGAATATAAATTTGATCTTGTTTCTGAAGATAAAGTTAGTAAATAATGAAGATTGAGCAGAAAAATGTGTTTTAATTTAAAAAAATCATATTCATTGATTTTTTTTTTCCAATGATTTTTTTTTAGTAAATAGAAATTAATTTTAGCTTCATATATTTAAAGAACGCGTGGAAATTTTTGTTACACTTATTAATATAGAGATGGTTTAAATTAAAGATTTTATAAGATTCTTTAAAAACAATAAAATAAAAAAGCATTTTTCCAAAATTTCTAGATTAATCATTTTTTCCTATCATAAAAACTGCAAAGATTTGGAGAATTAAATCTGGAGAAGTTTTAATTTTGTTTTGAAAATTAAAATATATAAAAGCAACTTAAATTTTTTTATGAAGTTAAAACAAAAATTAAATATAATTTAGTTGTTTTAGATCAGAAAAAAAATTCTGTTTATTTATGTTTAGCAAGATAATTATGGTCATCGATTTTAGGATCAGCAAAGTGGTTCTGTTTATTGGTTTGGGATCAGCAAAGTGGTTCTGTTTGTCGGTTTGGGATCGGCAAAGTTGTTCTGTTTGTTGATTTGGGATCAGCAAAGTGGTTCTGTTTATCGGTTTGGGATCAGCAAAATACTTTTGCTTCTCAGGCAAATACAGTCCAGCTCTGCATTTTTGTTTTCACATTTTCGAATTTTAAAATCTTTTATGCAATTTTTTTCAACTTATGTTCTGTTTGTTTCTCTAAAAAGGTCCATGTTGTATAATGGCTCGGATGTCATACGAGATCTGGAATGGGTGATTTTTGATGAAGTCCATTACATTAACGACACAGAGGTAAGACGTAACCCCCTTTTTCTTCTAATCATGATTCTAAACAGGTGGAAAAACGCTTTACCAATTCATCTAAAAAAATATTCAAATGTATTTTGTTAAATATGAATGGACTCTGTGTCTATTAGATATGCTGATTGTTATTTCCCAAATTCTAACAAATTTTCGCAAATCAGAATAGACATTTTTCCAAAAGTCATTTTTCTGTCTTGGACTCTCTTTATTTCTTGTCATTTTTTGGGGGAATTGTAAAACGTGTGTATTATCCGATCAAATACTGGAAGTACAAAAGAGGGATCGGAGGTGATTGTGTGGGCCTCAATCTGGTTTAATCACATGTAAATATGAGCACATAAGAGATTATCACGTTGTTTCCTAGGACACAATTTATAAAGATGAAGCCACTTTTATTAGCTACTAGCTGTCTCGATCCGACGTTGCCCAGGATGCAGTGAAGTCATTTTAGTTTTGTTTTGCCTACACATTGTGTTAAATGTATACAGTAAAAGAAATAAAATGTTAGTTGTAAGGGTGACAACTCTTTTTATATTCTTTACTTAAATAAGGAGTTATTTCCCTTACTGATATAGATCTTTTCCCGTGATTAGTCAAAAATGTTTCATACACTATAGATTGTCTGCACCGGACTAAGTAATTTAAAAAATAAATTTCAGTAAAGTATGTTATTATATTGTCAATAACATGGAACAACAATAACAAGTGAAAATTTGCTACTTAGAAACAAAGTTCGATTTGCCAGCTAAAAGGCTATTTGGACCTGACTTCAAAAATCCGATAAGATAACTTTCATCATCATCTGTTGAACATCCGTTTTACATACTGACATGTGTTGGATGACTTTTAGAAACTAACTTTCAAACTAACCTATCTCTGGCCAGGTCTTTATTTATCTCTCTTTCTCTCAAATCCATCCTTATCATTTCCTCCCATGTTTTCCTTGGCTTGATCCTGCCAACTGATTTCGAAATCGGGTACCTAAAGATTTAAACAAAATTACCCCATCTATTTGTGTTTTTTTTTTTCAGCGAGGCGTAGTTTGGGAAGAAGTTCTCATCATGTTACCGCAAACTGTAAATATAATTCTCTTGAGTGCCACAGTTCCTAATACGTTGGAGTTTGCCGCTTGGGTCGGGTAAGTAGGGATAACCTTGATTAATCAAAATTTTTAACCTTTTCATTTTTCTTATTTTCTGGGGTACCTGATGGAAACATGATACCATATTTATTTAATTTTTGTCATTTTTTTTTTATGGAAATCGCTCCAGACAAGGCATGAAGCCACTTGATGTAAGGAGCTAAAAAGAAAATAAAGGTACTCCTATAGATGCTGCACCATGTTTCTGTGACTTCATGTCGTCAACGTTCGGGCAGGGTTGGAAGCGCTTGAGAGTTGACGAAACTATTAACCAATCAGATTGCAGCAGACATGAGATAATCAGGCTACAGCAAGCGGCCGATAACTTTTGGAAGAAATTAATCACGTTCAATAACAAAAAATGAATTTCTATAATCTCTGTCAGCTCGTTGAATTTCAACTCCGCCTCCTCTGCTTGTCGACGTCGTACTCTTAGAGATGATGCACCATGTTTCCGTGACTTAAAAACATTTGATTAACAATGGTTCCTTTGAACAAAAAAATAAAAAATAAGCATGTAATTAATAACAGTTGTTTAGCTATGGTTTGTTCATTCTTTATTTTTATATGTATTTTAGTTTGATTTTCTTTGTAATTTATCGGCTGCCAGTCTTCAATTTAGCGTTTGGCAGTTTTCGCCTCATCAAGTCTCTGGCGCTTCCGTAACCTGCCCAAACATTGACGATGCAAAATAAAAATATGCTGAACAGAATCTAGGTCAAGTTTGGAATTTAGTGAAAAATGAGCTGTTAAAGTTCAAATATGTTTTCACAAATATCATGAGAGTTGTTGATTTGAAAAGTAAACAAGTCATTTGTGAATGAGTTAATGTATGCACCCAAACAAACAAATTGGAGATGCTGTCAGCGGAATGAAAACGTCAGAGCAGATTTGACTACTGGGTAGCGAAGGACATTCTCAGCGGTTGCTTTCATGTATGTGGGGCGGGGGGGGGGGGGGGTACAGTGCATAAAATAAAAGAGTGTGAGAAAAAGAAGGTGTCTCCATTGTAACATCAAATAAAGTAAGGAATTGAAATTTCTTTTCTGTGTTTTCCGAGTCTTCATATATATATATGCCTTATAGACTTTCGCATGTGACCCCCACCTTGCAAAGAATTGAGGTTCCAGCCAGTTACAAGTGTAAACATTTTAAATTAGTGCTGAGGAAATTTTGAATGACAGCCACGATTTTCGGTTTAAACTTACTATTTAAAAAAAAAAAAACCTTTTTGTCATTATTCTCAAAAAATATTGTTTCTTAATTTGTGATTAAGTGACTGTTTTTGTTTTAAATTGGTTTAATTTTTTTTTAAATTTTGTTTTTGTCAATAAATTAAAAAAAAAATCTGTCAATTTAAGTAATCCAAGATGTATTAAAATTGTTTTTTGAGGACGATGAATAAAAAAAATAAATAAATAAATAAAAAAAAAGTTTTTTTAATTAAAAAAAAAAACGTAACTTGGTGAGTCTAACAGTTTAACAGTACAATTTATTCGGAGACTCACTGAATTTCCTGGAGACCTGTCCAAAGTGCCATCTGTGTGTCCAGGGGATTCATCATCATATTCGCTTTACATGCTGGCATATGTTTGACGGGTTTACAAAATTGACTTCCAAACTAACCTATCTCTGTCCAGGTCTTTATTTATCCCTCTTTCTTTCAAGTCTATTTTTATCACTTCCTCCCATGTTTTCCTTAGCCTCCCCCTGTGAACTGGACCTGCTACCTCAACTGTTCTACATCTACTAACCCAAGAACTCCCATCCATTCTTTTAACGTAGCCATACCATCGAAGTCCCGTCTTCTGCACAAATTTCCCTATACTGTCCAGATTCAATTTTCCTCTGAGGTCATCAGAACTAAGCCTGTCTTTACGAGTCACGTTACACATATATCTTATCATTGTCATATCATTTCTTTCTATGAAACGCATGTCCTCAACCCTCACTGGCCAGGTTTCACTTCCATACATCACAACACTGCGTACACATGCCTGATAGATTCTTCTCTTTGTTGACAGTGGTAACGCTCTGCTGGTTAGTAATGGCAGAAGTTTATTGAACTTAGTCCATACACAACATTAAAAATCTCTAAGCAAAACTAGGGATGAAAAGTAGGAGAATGTTATGTTGCATCTGAAAATAGCGAACTGAGACATAATTTAACTTATATCCTGTTTTATTCTTTTCCAGTAAGATAAAGAAACGCAAGTTGTATGTTATCAACACGTTGAAGCGCCCCGTTCCATTAGAGCACTTCCTCTACACGGGGAACAGTTCGAAGACGAGCAATGAACTCTTTTTGTTGGTTGATTCAAAGGGAAGTTTCCAAGATGTTGGGTAAGTCATCTGTTTGGATTGAAAATAAACCCTACAGGTATTTATTTTCTTTTTTTTTTTTTCTTTTTTTTTTCTTTTTTTTTTAATGTTTTTTGTTGACAAAATACATCTTGAAGATGCTTCACGGTGAAGCATCAAAGATTTGCTGGTTTCGTCGCTTGTTTTCAACATCACACCTGCTTAGATGCAGGTGTGTTAGAGTTAGGATTAGAATCGTAAATTTCCACGTGAGATTAAAATTAAGTCATGGAATTTTCCAATTAGAACTCTAGTGAGAACTACGTGTCCCAGCAGTTACGTCAGACAGGAAGCCGCAAATTTAAAATGGCAAATAGGCAGGGAAAATTTTTTCTCTTTTTCACTGAATCAGCAGAGAGAGCGCTTGGGTTTTTGGATAACAGGCTCCCCCACCCCCATGGGGGATGGGTCTGGGGTTTTATGTGTACATTTATATTTACATTATATTTATTAAAAACAAATAAAACCCTAAAGAAACTGTTCAAACCCGAATGAATTTGTGCTAATCTTTTTTTAATAACGTTTATGAAAGAAGAAGAAGAAGAAAAATAAGACGTCTTCAACGATGGAGAGAATAAGATAGTGACTTCAGCTTCCGCATCACTATTACGACTACAGAAATAGTACCGACAGGTTCCGTGGCTGAACTGGGTATTTAAAGACGCCCCAGACTATGTTACACTAGCCCTACCAGTAACCCAGCCTTGCTTTGGTTGGAAACAAAGCCCCACCTCGAAAGCAACATTATGGGATGTTACTAAGTTACATTTTGAACTTTTATGGCTAAGGTTAGGGAGATTGCGCAATGGGGAGTGATTCATGGCTGTGCACCGACTCCATTTTATCTATGATCACGCATTTCTTTAGTTATCAGAGGCCCTAATAGAATATAATCGTGTTCTCCAATAATACGAAACCAAATTGTGTTTTATCACATCAGTTGTGTACAAATGGTGACGTTTTGTGTAGTTTAAAAATTTTTTTTTTTTTGAAGTCACTCCAGACAAGGCATGAAGCCACTTGATGTAAGTAGCTAAAAATAAATAAGTACTACTTCAAGGTCAAAAACTAGCCAACGATTAGTGTCAGATGGATAGATTCCGACACAGAAAACAGCAATTCTTCCCCGTTTGTCAGAAACATCGCTCATGGAATGTCAGGACTAAAAGGCAAAATAAGGCGACCGAGAGTTACGAGGCTTCCGAAAGTAAACCCCTGGTCCACTTTCTACTCTCCTAAAGTTAGACATTGTTTATTTATTAAATCTTGTTTCATTGAAGATAGACATTTTGTGACTATTTGATCTGTTGATCATTCTTTCCAAAATTGTAGTGAACTTTCACTTATAACATTTGATTTTATGAAATCTTTTTAAAACCTTCTTAATAAGCACAAGCATAGAACACTAGTATAGATATACCACCCTAGAAAGGAGAGTAGAAAGTGAATCTTGCGTTTACTTTCGGCAGCCTCGTAACTCTAGCTTCCCTTATTTTGTCATTTAGTCGTCACATTCCATGAGCAATGTTTCTGACAGAGGAGGAAGAATTGCTGTTTTCTGTATCTGAATCTAATGGTAACGTATTAGATAATATAGACATGTCGTGTCTATTTGATCTGTTGATCATTTTTTTTTCTAAAATTTGAACAAACTTACAAAAGTCAGGCTGTAGGGTAAATAGAAATGCTCAAAAGGTCATGTTTTCGTCTTGAACTTTATTTATTTTCCCTTTATTTCGCCAGCTTTCGACAAACTTCTTCTGGAACAATTGTAAATAGGAGCTCATGCTCCCCTCCACCTATTGAATTTTCTAAGATGTGTGACCAAGTGCACTAGAACTAAATAAACTGAAATAGAAGCCTATGAAGTTGGTTTATAAACAAGCTGAGATGTTCCATTAGGCAAGTCCATTCTCTGGATTCTGATTGGTTGCTAGCCCATGAGTGGATAATCTATTATATAAATATTGCTTCATTCAAGCAAGAATTTTCCTATCAACTATTTGGAGCCCTTTATACCGGTAAGTGTGTGTGTGATTTTTTTCATCATCCAATCGATGATATGAGGCCATCTCCGCTAGGAGGCTACTCTTGGCCTGTTGGCTAAGATCAAAGTGTAGTATCTGTTCCGATGGATACTGCACCCCATAGATTGGTATTGTCTTGGCCTTCGGGGCTTGATTTACGCCGGTATATGGGTCTGTCCTGTGCAGTTCTAGGAGGTCCACCCTCCCAGGCTTCGCCTCCCCTCTTTGAGGAGGAGTAACTTTATTGCTTACTGCCTGAGGCGCCTCTACCAGGGAATGCCGACGGGGCTGCCCAGGCAATTTTTAAACCCCACTTTCCCGACCTGACCTTGGGTCACATCTTACTTGTGGGAGTAAGATAAAAACTGGCCTTGTGCCTAACTCCTGGAGAGGAGTAAATCAATACTCTTTGTGAACAAACCAACGTGCTATTGTTTTTAATCACTAAAAATCAGAGAATTATCCAATTTTAATCAAATGTTTAGCAAATATTCATTTTATTCTAACATATAATGTCAAATTTTCAAAGTCGGACCCAAATAGCAGTTAAGCTGACAAATCAAACTTTGCTTTGTGTTATTGGAAATATAATAACTAACTTATCTAAGTCAGACTTTTTCCAAAATTCATGTTTTTGTGAACTTTATTTCTTGAGCTTTTGACTAACTTGAGTCGTCTTCTGGATGAATTATAAACATATGCGTATAATCTGATTAAATATGGCAAAATCAAATGAAATGTCTTTTTAATAACATTGAGGAAAGAAATAATTTAACCTGAAGAAGATCGCGTGACATAATTAACTTCAAATCATACATAGACATGATCACAGAGTCTGAAAGTATTGTGATTCATTATAAACACTTTAGGGTGTGAAATCTATATCGTAACTAAATTTCTTTTTTCTTTTTTTTTTTTCTTTTTTCTTTTTTTTCTTTCTTTTTTCTTTTCTTTTTTTTCTTTCTTTTTTCTTCTTTTTTCTTTTTCTTTTTTTTTGCTGACCATGCTTATTTTTCTCAAGTTTTAAATAACAAAAAAATGTTAAATTCTGCTTTTAGATACAACAAGGCTGTTGCAGCTAAAAAGGAACGGGCAACTAAACTATCAGAGAATTATGGTTCAAAGGGACCGCGGACGACTGTTAGTGCAAAACAGGTAAGTAAATGTACATATAAAAAAACTTGTTATGAATACTCCGGGTGGAAGGGGTGATTGGCATGTTGAAACTGGTGTACTAGCAATTTTTTTTTAATTTTTTTTTTTTGATCTATTATTTTTTTTGATCTATTATTTTTTTTTTATCTATTAATTTTTTTTTATCTATTATTTTTTTTGATCTATTATTTTTTTTTTATCTATTAATTTTTTTTTATCTATTAATTTTTTTTGATCTATTAATTTTTTTTGATCTATTATTTTTTTTGATCTATTATTTTTTTTTTATCTATTTTTTTTTTTATCTATTAATTTTTTTTTATCTATTAATTTTTTTTTTATCTATTAATTTTTTTTTATCTATTAATTTTTTTTGATCTATTATTTTTTTTGATCTATTATTTTTTTTTTATCTATTAATTTTTTTTTATCTATTATTTTTTTTGATCTATTATTTTTTTTTTATCTATTAATTTTTTTTTATCTATTAATTTTTTTTGATCTATTATTTTTTTTGATCTATTATTTTTTTTGATCTATTATTTTTTTTTTATCTATTATTTTTTTTTTATCTATTAATTTTTTTGATCTATTATTTTTTTTGATCTATTATTTTTTTTTATCTATTAATTTTTTTTTATCTATTATTTTTTTTGATCTATTATTTTTTTTTTATCTATTAATTTTTTTTTATCTATTAATTTTTTTTGATCTATTATTTTTTTTTGATCTATTATTTTTTTTTTATCTATTAATTTTTTTTGATCTATTATTTTTTTTGATCTATTATTTTTTTTGATCTATTATTTTTTTTTTATCTATTTTTTTTTTATCTATTAATTTTTTTTATCTATTATTTTTTTTTTATCTATTATTTTTTTTTTATCTATTAATTTTTTTTGATCTATTATTTTTTTTGATCTATTATTTTTTTTTTATCTATTAATTTTTTTTTATCTATTATTTTTTTTTATCTATTATTTTTTTTTTATCTATTAATTTTTTTTGATCTATTAATTTTTTTTGATCTATTATTTTTTTTGATCTATTATTTTTTTTGATCTATTATTTTTTTTTTATCTATTATTTTTTTTTTATCTATTAAATTTTTTTGATCTATTATTTTTTTTGATCTATTATTTTTTTTTATCTATTAATTTTTTTTGATCTATTATTTTTTTTGATCTATTATTTTTTTTTTATCTATTAATTTTTTTTTATCTATTATTTTTTTTTGATCTATTATTTTTTTTTTATCTATTAATTTTTTTTGATCTATTATTTTTTTTGATCTATTATTTTTTTTTTATCTATTTTTTTTTTTATCTATTAATACTTAGGAAGAGTTTGGTTCACTGCAGGCGAGTTGTTATGGGGGGGAGGGTACAATAAAAGTTATGGATGAACTAAAAATAGGAGTTGAAGAGATAAAACTATCATTATTCAAGTAAGATGTAAGTAAAAGAATTGGACTGGATGAAATACATCCTAAAACAGTGAAATGCTTATCAATTGAAGGCTTTTATCAATGCAATAATTACATTATTTCAGCCCCTTTTTCGCAGAAGAGACATTACTAGTCTCTCTATACTTTCATAGAAGGTGCTCGACTGAGCTCCAATCTCTGGTACCTCCTTTTAAGACATTCACAGCAAGAACACTTCTTATTACCACAACTGAAAAGAACATTCCCTTTTTCTTCTGTGTGCCTCGCATCAGGCAGAATTTCCATGAACAGAGTTTCTTTCCAGGAACTCCCCATTTGTGGAACACATAACCATGAGACTGCTTCCCTGCTGACTACAACATGGCCATCTCTAAATCCAATATCAACAAATACTTGTCATAAATCGCCCCCATAAGTAATCGAACTTAGTTGATTTCATTAATCATTTTCAATCCTCTCATAATATTCTTCATCTTTCAACTGACAATCATTCTCAATCCTCTCATAATATTCTTCATCTTTCAACTGACAATCATTTTCAATCCTCTCATAATATTCTTCATCTTTCAACTGACAATCATTTTCAATCCTCTCATAATATTCTTCATCTTTCAACTGACAATCATTCTCAATCCTCTCATAATATTCTTCATCTTTCAACTGACGATCATTCCATCTCATTGGCCTTTATCCTTGAGTGGCTTTTAGCCTTGATGAGTGGTGCCCCATTAGTAAAATAGTAAAAAAATGTAAAGAATATGAAAAGATCCCATGCATTTGACAAACATCAATACCACAACAAATAAAAATGGTTTTATACATTAAAAAAGTAATTACAAACCATGTATTTTCGGTAAAGTTTTTTGTAAAGAAATAATCAGAAATCACATCCAATTTTATAAGAGACTAGCACGGTTACCCGGCATTGACCGAGGCCATAAAAAAAACAAAATAGAAGAAATTAAATAGTCTATGTAATATCTTTATATTAAAACTTCTATCTTTCTCTATAGCCGTCTCTCTATCTTTCTCTCTTTCCCCATTATTTCGCTCCTTCTCCCCAACCCTCTCTTTCTCCTTCACCAAGCTCATTCCTTTCCCTTGTTTTAATGCATTGAAAAAAAAAAAAAATAATGTAATTTATTTACCTGGGTTATCTGTTTTAAATGTAATACTGTAATCTTACATTTATTGCTGCTGGACAATGCCTAGTAGAACTAAACACAATGCAATTCTTGATGCCACATAATTCTGTCCCCCCCACACCCGCTTTCGCAATAATATGAAGAGAAATGATGTTGATAATGAAAATAGTCAAGAGATTTAAATGTAATACTGTAATTTACATTTATTGCTCCCGGACAATGCCGAGTAGAACAAAATATTCTGTTACCCCCTCCCCCTTCACTTACCAAATATAATACAGTAATGTTAATAATGGCAATTTTATTGCTCCTGAGCAATGTTGAGTAGAACAAAAGTTTCTGTTACTCATCTCACTCACCAAATATAATACTGTAATGTTAGTAAGGAGGCCTTCACAGCACTGCCAAAAGTACAGTTAAAAGAAAGGATGTTGATAATGACAATTTTATTAGTAAAACAGAAGTTTCTGTAACCCCCCCCCCCTCACTTACCAAATATGAATGAAAAAAAAAATTTTAATGAAGAAAATGAATGAACAAAAAAAATGAATGAAAATAAGTAAATGAAAAACTGAATTGAAAAAAAAAATTAGAAAAAATGAAATACAATAAATGAAGGAAAATAAATGAAGGAAAAAAATGAATGATTTTTCATTCATTTTTTTCCTTCATTTATTGTGAATGCAAAAATTAATGAAAAACAATGAATGAAAAACGTATAAAAAACTGAAAAAGGAACAAAAATTTGATTTAAAAAAAAAAAAAAAAAATGATGGAAAAATGAGGGAAAAAACAAATGACTGAAAAATAAATTGGGACAAAAATGAAAATTGCTCGTTGATAAGATGGTTAAAAAGGGAGGTGCCAAATAGGATGTAGTGACCTAAGGAATTGGCTATGCCAGGTTTCAGCATTAAATAAGCCATAGATGGTTGATATGCCATAAAAAGAAAACCTATGCCGAGTAAAGATCATATCATATCTGTTATGGATATTTATGAACTAATAAAGTTTGGAAAAGTATGAACCCATAATTTCTCTTCGGTTATGGATAAAAAATTATTAACTTGTGTTTAATTAATTGTATACCATGAATCGTTTACAATTGTGTTTTTACATTAAATAATCCCAAAATGGTTGATATGCTGTAAAACAAACTAATTGAACCATGACTACATGAATAATTATTGGAATAAATTTTGTTTATTTAATTCATAAAACGTTTTGGTAAACAACAGTTTCCTTTCATCGGATATGAAACAGCCGAGAAGAAAATTCTAATGCTGTAAAAGATATTTTAAATTTATAGATTTTGAAAACAAAAAAAAGAATGTGAACTAAAATTGACATTAATATAACATACATACATATATATATATATACTAGCGGAACCCGTCGCCCGGCGTTGCACAGGGAAAGTACTACCTATTGCATGACGTCGAATAAAAAAAGAAACAGCCTATTGTTTTTTTCTGTTCCGTCTATCGTGTTGGCGAATGTTTTAAATTTAAAAAAAGAAAAAAGTGGTAGAGTGGACCGGGATCGAACGTTAAAACTGGCGATAATAAAACCTACTTTCTTGCCGTCTGCGCCACGCTTCCGGGTTAAAAACACATGTGAAAATAAACCAATTAACGTAAGCGTTATTATTGGCATGCGTGTTAAATTAATACCAGGCAAATAATAAATAACAACCGGTGTTTTCTGAAAATTAAACTGTGCTTATTAGTTCCCGGTGTCGATGAGTAGAGTGACAGTACATAATTGTTAGGGAGAAAAGTTTTTGCTACCACCTATATGGAGTTGGTTTTTCGGAGAGACGTTTATGGTGGGCCAAATGTAATATTTAGTGTTAGGTAGGAAAAAATAATAACAACTTTACTAAAACATGCTCGAGTGAATAAGTGTAGTATAGTGGTGAGTTTAGTAGCCTGTGATGCATGTGGTTATTTTCCTATACTCCGAGAAGGTACAGGGGAAAAATCGTCTCTACTTTATATATTAGATATATATATGTTCTGAAATATGTAACAGAGTTTTCAAATAAATTACATATACATATATATGTATATGTAATTTATTTGAAAACTTTGTTACATATTTCAGAAACCTACCGCGGTTTCATCCAGATGGGCTGACTTTTTACATTTTTTTTTTGTTTAAATCTCTATGTCCAGTGGAATCGTCAGCGTTCTGAATGAGGTCAGACCACAAGGTTTTTCTCATCGTGGTTTCACCTCATTCAGAACACCAATGATTCTACTGGCATAGAGACTTTTTTTTTTTTTTAGATATAAAAAGTCAGCCCATCTGGATGAAACCGTTGTATGTTTCTGAAATATGTAACATAGTTTTCAAATAAATTATATTAGCTCTCACTCCTCTGCGATCGAGCACTTTATTGATTTCTTTTCAATAAAACCTGACGCACTATATATATATATATATATATATATATATATATATATATATATATAATGTATGAATATTTTATTTATAAAATAATTATCGACAGCTGTGCGATTCATCGTCTACGGCTCTTCAGCGTGAGGCGAGATTCTAAACTGCAATTACAGTTACTGTATTCAGAGCCCTTACCGATTAGACTACGGAATCTCGCCAGAATTACTGGACATTTTATCGCTCATAAATGCATGCACATAAATTTTTTTTTTTTTTTAGCGATAGAGACAAGGTCCACTTATTTCTGGTGAAGCATTCACCTGAATGCTACGAGGGATTTGCCTCCTTTATATTGTTGTACCCTTTATGCGGGGGACATGTAAATATTATTTTATTTATAAAATAATTATCCACGGACGCGCATTTCGCTGTCTCCGACTCTTCAACGTTGCTGTACTTTTGTCGAGATTCAAAAACACAATCACAATTACTGTAATTCGACGCACTTAAAGATTAGGTTACAGAATCTCACCAGGCCAGAATTACTGGACATTTTATCACTCATGAATGCGTACACATTAATTTTGTTTGTTATTGTTTTTGGCTACGTTTTTTTTTTTTTTTGTTTCATTTTACTTCAGTCGAAGTTCTCAGAAATTAGGGACCCCTTACTGGGGCTAGCACTTGATTTCTATATGAGATACATAGATATTCGCGTGTTCCATTAAAGTACTCCCTTATCTCACAAGTGTTAAGTTAGTAAAGAAGTTAAGAACATTAATTTTTCTCTCCCCAATCGACCAGTTGATTATGTTATAGTATATCTTTCGGTGCTTCTGCTGTTTCACCATGACATTAAAATATTTAAAGAAATGCATAAACTTTGTTATGTACTTACATGTTAGCTGAAAATAAGGTTGTACAGAAAAAATTACACAAATTCATCCAGGATTTATTAAATTATAAGAAAAAGAAAAAAAACGATTTTACGTATTGTTAGACATTTTGTAACAAGGGAGATAACTAAAAAAAATTTATTACCAATTTAGCAGAAAACCAAAAAATCCGAGTTATCTTCCTTGTTGTCCCAGGATAAAAGCGGACGATTGAAAGATACAAGATGGCAAACCCCGAAAAAAATCGTTTTTTTAATTTTTAATTTAATAAATACTGGATGAATTTGCGTAATTTTTGGTGTACAGTCTTCCATTAAGCTACCACCTAAGTACATAACAAAGTTTATACATTTCTTTAGCTATTTTTTATACATGTCATGGTGAAACAGTAGAAACACCTATTTTTTTTTAGTCTCTTGGTTTTACCAGATTCTAGAACAAGAATTCATCTAGTCTGGTGGAATATCCAGTTAAGCGCTGTTACTTGAGGTAACATCACTAAGAGAAGATGCACCATTCCCCGTATAAGCTGGTGTATAGCCAAACCGAGTAGATCTTATTTGAGCTTCGAATACTATGTTATTTTGAATATTTAGTCATTCCAAAATTGTTATTAAATCATAAAATGGTATAATTTTTTAATGTAATACTTTATTTAAGCTCTATTGAATATTCTGAATATTGAGCTTCATTTTTGCATTTGGAAACTGATTGATTCCTATTCAAATTGATTTGAACTATATATTAATATTTGCTTTTTATATTATTACCTTATATATATATTAATATTTGCTTTTTATATTATTACCTTATATATATATTAATATTTGCTTTTTATATTATTACCTTATATATATATATTAATATTTGCTTTTTATATTATTACCTTATATATATATTAATATTTGCTTTTTATATTATTACCGTATATATATATATTAATATTTGCTTTTTATATTATTACCTTATATATATATTAATATTTGCTTTTTATATTATTACCTTATATATATATATTAATATTTGCTTTTTATATTATTACCTTATATATATATATTAATATTTGCTTTTTATATTATTACTTTATATATATATTAATATTTGCTTTTTATATTATTACTTTATATATATACTAGAGAAATACCTGTCCCAGGATAGGTAAAATTAATTCCCCGCACAGAACCATTTTACACCACTTTTATGTCCACTTATGAAGATTAAAATCAACATATAATGGTACTTGACCTTATGTCTAGAATCCTTATTCCAATTTTAATCAAAATTCATTACATGATTTTGATTCTAGAAAATGTCTCAAATTTATGTCTTAAGCTTAAGAGGTCTTAAAAGAAATTGAAATTCAAGGAATCTTGCTTAATTGGTGTCTAATGACTATAGATTAAATTCAATGCAAATCTGATATATTTGAATTTTTAAATTTGAGGTTGTGGCCATATTATTCCCTTTAAAATTCACCAAAGAAACTGAAATTTGGGGAATATTTATTAATTAATGTCTAATACCTATTGTTTAAATTTCACAAAAATCGGAGGACTCTTGAATTTTCACTAATGACTTCAACACCCTTTTTATCCCCTTTGCATAAAACTAAATTAAACTAAATATAGCCTGCATTACGACACTTTACGCTTAGCAGCTGTGTTTTAAAATGTTTAAGTATCAGTTGAGAAGTTTAGGAGTGAATCCTGTATATACAAATATATAAACATATACACATACCTATTTTATTCTTTGTAATTGGAAATTCTTTTAAATGATCAGGAGAAAATTTAAATTTTTAAATCCTGTATGTGTAAGAATATTTTATGTAAAATGAGCATTTTATGATTTAAGATTTGATGTTTTTTGGTGTGTGTGTTTTTTTTTTTTTTTTTTTTTTTTTTTTAGGATAAAAATATTTGGTTATCTGTGATTGAAATGCTGCGGAAGAAAGAAAAATTACCGGCTGTTGCGTTCACTTTCTCTCGGAAGAAAATAGACGAGAATGCTGCAACTCTGACTACGATCGACTTGACTTCATCATCAGAAAAAAACGAGATCCATATTTTTTATCAGAAGTGTATTTCTCGACTTAAAGGCACAGATAAGAAACTTCCGCAGGTAATTTTGAATTCTTTCAGATGTCAATGACTGTCTTTGCGAAGAGAATGGATTAAAGAATTGTTCTGAGAGAATGGTAAATTCTCATGCGCTTGTTTGTACAAGCTATTCAAGTTGTTCAGAAGTTTTGTTACCTTGGTGATACCATTGGAGCACAGGGAGGAGCAGGTGTAAGTCTCATTGCAAGAGTTAAGAGTGGATGGAGTAAGTTAAGGGAACTTTTGCCATTACTAACCAGCACAGCGTTACCACTGGAAGAGTCCATGGGGCATGTGTACGCAGTGTGATGATTTATGGAAGTGAAACCTGGCCAGTGAGGGTTGAGGACATGCGTTGCATGGAGAGAAATGATATGAGAATGATACAATTGATGTGTAATGTGAATCTTAAAGACAGGCTCGGATCTGATGACGTCAAGAAGATTAAATTTGATCAGTATAGGGAGATGTGTGCAGAACAGGAGACTTCGATGGTATGGCCACATGTAAAGAATGGATGAAAGAGTTCTTGGGTTAGTAGATGTAGAACAGTTGAGGTAGCAGGTTCAGTTCACAGAGACACGGCAAAGGAAAACATGGGAAGAAGTGGTAAAGATTGGACTTGAGAGAAAAAGGGGTGCTTCTGCTGTTTCACAATGACATTAAAATATTTAAAGAAATGTATAACCTTTGTTATGCACTTACGTGTTAGCTGAAAATAAGATTGTACAGAAAAAATTACGCAAATTCATCTAGTGTTTATTAAATTATAAGAAAAAAAGAAAAAAAACAATTTTATGTATCGTTAGACATTTTGTAACCAGTTTAGGCAAGGGAGATAACTCGTTTTGTTTTGTTTTTTTTTGTTTTTGTTTTTTTTTTAAAGATTGAAAGATACAAGATGGCAACGACCGATAAAAATCGTTTTTTATTTTTTATTTAATAAATGCTGGATGAATTTGCGTAATTTTTTGGTGTACAGTCTTCTATTAAGCTACCACGTAAGTACATAACAAAGTTTATACATTTTTTAGCTTTTTTTTTTTTATACATGCCATGGTGAAACAGCAGAAGCACCGAAAGAGGGATAAATAAAAACTTGACCAGAGATGGGTTAGTTTGGAAGTCAATTTCTAAAAGCCGTCCAAGAGCATGCCAGCATGTAAAATCGGCGTTAAACCGAATATGATGATCATTTTCATCTTCAATCGTCATAGCAACCAGAGTATGCCAGCCGCTTCTTCTGCTGATTGCTTATATTGACAACTTCTAAAATTGAGTTTGATTTGATTGAAGAATCCCAAGATGTAAAATTCCACTTGTGTTTTATTAGGTGCAACAAATGCAGGAATTACTGAGGAGGGGCGTTGGAATCCACCATAGCGGCGTGCTCCCTATTCTCAAAGAAGTTGTGGAAATGCTGTTCCAGAAAGGCTTATTAAAGGTAAAACATCTTTTGATTTTATGAATTACTAGACCAACCGTGACCCGTTGGGTCAGTATTTGTTATATCTATATCTATACTAATGAAACTATAAAACAAGAAATCTATATATTAATACGCTAAGGTGTACGTACGTGTGTCACGCTTCCGGCAAAAGCTCTGCACATGCGTGCTGTACTTAGATTTTGAAAAACATTCAATTAGCCTAATTTCTACATAATATTTTAACTATTTCCCTTTAGCGCAACGGTGTGCGACGTAGTATTTTTGTCTTTGGCCCGACTAGTTTATAGTTCGATCCCAACCAACCTCTAAGATTTTTTTTTCTACATTTCGAGGGGAAGGGGAAGAAATAATACATTTTTTTTAATCACCTGGTCAAAAAGTACTTTTTTGTGTTGCTTAAAACTTAAAACTATTTTTTGTTTTTATTTTGGCGTTTTCAGTGCATGTCTATTATTTTTTGTTGTTGTTGTTTTTTTAACAGACGTTAAGCAATGTTTTTTTTTTTCAATGATAGTTTGAACTAAGTATTTATTTTTTATTTGCACCACTTAAAGTGTTAAAACAGTGTTAAAACATTTATTTATTATTTTTAGATGGTAAGGGACCAGTATTTATTTTTTTAAATGTTTTGAACGGACAATAAGCAATGTTTGCTTTTTTTTTTTTCTCAGTGAAACACCGAGAGCGCGGTCGAAAGAAAGAGAGAGTGTGTGTTCGTAAGAGAGGGAGGGGGAGAAAATAGAGAAAGAGTGAAAACGCAATAAAAACAAATAAATAAAGTAAACTTACTAACAAATAGAAGGTGCTTTGTTACATTAGGACCCGCGCTAACTGTGACCCCGTCGTTAGGGTTAGGGTCAGTGAGGGGTTAGGGTTAGCTATAAAGTTCAGGGTCATTGGGGGTTAGGGTTAATGTTAGGGTCAGGGTCAAAGTTAGCCCAGGTCCCAATGTAACAAACTACCAAATAGAGACGTAAAAAATAAGACAATGACAATGATAGTGTATAGTTAACATCTGAGAAATTAATTTTTTTATTTCAAATATTTATTTAGTTATATTGTCAAATTCGTCAATCAAAAATAACGTTCGCTTATTTTAGGTGAGGTGGTCGCTAATTTCAGACTTTATAAAAGGTTAAATTGTCCGATTACAGTAGAGGATCTCTTTACATTAGTGGCTAACCCGAGATGTAGGGGAGGGCGCCACTCTTTTCCCAGGACTGCTTTACTGTCCTTGATCCTGACCTTATAATACTGAGAGTTTTAGCAATGTTTGTTTTAGTCTTTTCTATGACTCAACCGAGGTATCCCGTTCCATTAGCGGAAACGCTTACCAAATGGGCCGGTTTCAGGCCGCCACCGCCACTACCACCATCATCATCATCAATATATAAATACGATAGAGTGTGTGTTATTTATTTTGTGTGTCACGATCTGACACTCCTATTTAAGAAGATTTAGTAAAGAGACAGTTTTTGCTCCGGCAACCGAGTAATATAATAAATATATATACTTCCATTCCGTCACGCAACATTTTTGTGAGTAAAATATGTGCATATTTCTAGCCACCGGATAATATTATTAAAAGTAAATTATACAGATTGATGTAGAAAACACTGTGGAATTTCCACAGGGTCCCGCTAGTATATATTAATATACAAGACGCACCTGTGACCCGTTGGGTCATAACTACTACAACCATTTATTCGATTTTGATTTCATTCGGAAATTCATAAACTGTGAAATGTTTTTTTCAGACATTCTTCTTGCGTAACTGAAAATAGTTCTCTTTGCTCCAATATTATTATTATTTATTGTTGTATAGAAGTAAAGAGACCTATTATTTTGCCATCTAATTTACATACGTGTTTGTGGTATGTACACACACACACTAGTTAAAAGTCACTCTTTCTCTAAATGCCCACAGAGACATTAAGAAATATTAGAAAGTGGTTGAATCAACATAGAGTGAGAGGGGTGAGAGAAATGCGTATGTCGCTAAGAGAAAGAGTGGTAACTTGTTCAGTTAATTATAAATTACAGCCTATTAGAACAATCAAAGCAGAATTAGGTGCTCCTATAGATGAGGGTACATATGGAAAACGCAATTCCAAATAAACTTATTTATACTTACGTATCAGGCAAAAAGAAGTATCCTCACTAAAAATTAGGAAAATGATTGAGTAGAATTTTCATTAAAAATAAACATCAGTTTCATCATATTTTGCTGACTGCCATTGATTTATTACTTTTTATTACTGAATTTCGTGTCTTTTGCTCAAATCAATGACGGAACTCTAAAAAACCGATATAACTGATACATAAGTATATCAGAGAGTTTTTCGGTTAATTTATTTGGTACTGCGATTTTCACTTCTGTAACTGTGTTTTTCATATGTGCCCTCATCTATATAAGCACCCAGAATTATTTTCAAACATAACTCAATCCTAGAAAAGGTATATTTTAGCCTGTATCTAATGTTATTAAAGTATATAGGAAAAAAGCCTTAGGGAAACAAACGTTCAGTAACTCAAATTTAGTATTATAATAATATTATGATATAACATCACAATGTATTTTGAAATGCTTTCAAAATACATTGTGATGTTATAATAAACTCTCTCTCTCCCCCTTTTCTCTTTTAACTATTTACATTATCACTTCTCTTTTCATTCGACCTTTATTCGCGTTATTCACTTTTCCTTCCTTCCACCATCTAAAACATTCATGTACAGATGAAGTGTGCATGGTGACAAGCAAGGAAGATAGCAACATCATCTGAGTATTTATAGTACATGGATACCCATACTTCTTCATGAGACGACCTTCAATAAGTGTTGGACACCAAAACAGTTCAAAGCAATCAGAAACATATTTCTATGATGAAAACCGTGACAATAGTTTTTGGCTTAGAAAACTTTAAATTTTGTGAAGTTTAGTCCTTGTTAAGACATATTTTCAAATGTGCTAAAAATAAATTTGCAATTTGATGTGATTTCTGAATAGTTCAAATTTTATTAAAATGGAAGTAAAAATATTTTCACTTGGAAGTTCAATATTTCATATGAACCCCTGTCTGATAATATAGATATATATATATATATATATATATATATATATAAATCGAAAGACATTTCTTCAAATGGATTTACATATCTGATGATAGCGGACCACCGCTTGAAACGTGTTATATAAAATGATAAAACAACAAAATAATAAATAAATGTTGAAAAAAACTTTTTACAAATGTTGGTAGCCTTACTCCTTTACATATATACTTTTCTCTCGTTGGAACTGCACTAATACTGCACTAGCCTCTTTTCTATATATATAAATATATATCATTTTGGATTTTTTATGGGTTTAATTTGATTGGAGATAAAAGTTCACCAAGGAAGCCTTTTGAAAACATCTTGAATTTATTTAATTATCAAGACAAATTGTGCGTTTTGAAAGGGGCAATTTTTGCTAATGATTTAGCGATATTGTGGGAGGCACTTCTGATGCTGGAAATAATGGGGCGTAGGGGCATATTATGTTTGTGGGTTTTAGGAAGACCGTAAAGTGTTGGTATGGTGGAGTGGTATGAAATGAGGGAAGTCCATTCTTTAGATTGTTTAGTGGAGATTTTGAAAAATTTGATAAATTTTTAATTGTTTTTGTTGATAGTATTAAGATCGGTGGATTCATATGTTGAACCGTCATTGAGTATATCCATGATTTTGTTATGGTAATAATTTTTGTTGAGGATAACAACGCCACCTGTTTTATCAGCGGGAGATATGACGATGTTTAGTATGGTGGCTAAATATTTATTTTGGTACAGAAAAATTAGTACAACATTCGTACCGTCGGTTTCAAGCACGGAAGGACTTAGCCATCTGGCTCCCTTCAGCTTCTGTTGTCATCTGTTTCGGAAATGTGAAGTCACGTATCACTCTCGTTTGGATGCGTTATTTTCTTAGAGTGTTGTATGTTTGTTTAAATTTAGTGTAAGGAAAATTTAATAAGGTTTGAAAAAAAGGGGGAGGGTGAAAAGTAACAGTTGAGATTTAAACCGACGGAGATTTAAAGAGATATAAAAAAATAAAAATAAAGAATGAAAAAATATTTCTATATAATTCCCGTGAGTCAATATTATGAGTATCGTATATTTGGCCGTTACTGTTTTGGGGTTTAATGATGTGTGTTCTAAAGGAATTAGGGAGAGAAAATGGGTTTAAGGATTAAAGAGGTTAAAAGGAACAACATTAATTAATTTCGTGTTTAAATCCTGGATTAAAGGACTTTAAATCAATCCCGATATAAATCAATCCTGATATAAATGTCAGTCTGATTTTCAAAATCAAACCTAACTAACAATCCACCTGACATCTCTCTTTTTTATTTTTGTGTTAGTTTTACCATGAATATATTTTATTCCAGTTAAGAAAAAGAATGGAGGGAAACTTGGAAATAGGCATCCTACCCCTTTGGTGCTGGAGTCTACACTAAATCTTTGATGCTTCTTTACTTTCGCTCCGACATGAAAATAGCTAATGTAATGTATGAACTTTGTTATGTACTTACATGGTGGCTGAAAATAAGACTCTACACCAAAAATTACGCAAATTCATTCAGTATTTATTAAATAAAAGAAAAAAAAGAAAAAAAACGATTTTATCTATCGGTCATCATTTTTAACAAGTTTTGTTTTTTGATTGGGCAAGGGACGTAATTCAAATTATTTTTCTTACCAATTTCAGAAAAACAACTTATAAGTACGATATAAGATAAAAACATTACATTTTATTAAACTATCAAATTATATCTGAGAACATGAGTCATATGGCGGTAAAAATTATGAGTCATTTTCTGGAAAAACAAAAAATTTGATTTATCTCAATCAGAAGCCGAAACTGATTAAAAAAAAATGATAACTTTCGGAAAAATATCAAAATATAAGAAAAACTGCGACATATAGATAAAATCGTTTTTTTTTAATTATTATTTAATAAATACTGGATGAATTTGCATAATTTTTGGTGTACAGTCTTCTTTTCAGCTACCACGTAAGTACATAACAAAGTTTATAAATTTTTTAAACTATTTTTTTTTTTTAAGAGAGGCCTAACATGTTGGAACAAAAGTAAAGAAGCACCAAATCTTTTTCTCAAAAGGATTAGAAGTCATGTGACCGAATCTCACCAATTCTCTTATACCGATATCGCGAGCAGGGGGGGGGGGGTATTCTTTTTAACTTACTCACTGAGGTCAAAACTGGAACCTCTTGCTTGGTCAATTGAGGGTAAGTGACACTTGAAGATTCCAAATTCTTTTATTTGGCCAGACATGTCAGCGCCATCCATAACAATACATATTACTATTTCACTGTTGAGGTAATCGTTTGGTTTAATAGTATCAAAAATAAAAATAAATTTACCTTTTGGACATTGTACATTTTTATTCATCAATATCTGAAGAACGCTTTAACATTTCCCTCGTGTTCACAAGAATGAAATCCACATTATCAAAATGTGTAGAAAATCTGTATTGATCAATAATAATTCCATTTGATTTGGCGATGGAGGCCCTTGACTCTGCACAGGTATCAGATCTTGTATGTCTATATATTCTGTATAATCTCACAAATATATATGATAATGCTGATATCAGCCTATATAGAGATGATTGATTGGCTATGATAAGGGACCTTATTAGGTCAAGGATTAAAACTTCAAAATGATTATATATATGGAAATGAAAAAATTAGACCTAAGAGTCAGAGTATTAGCTAACATAAAAAATAACTTTTTGGATGTCACTTTTAACTTCGATGAAAATACATACGACTCATTTAAAAGATAATGCTAATTCAATATACATGAATTCAAAATCCTCCCCCCCCCCATCAATAATAAAACATATTCCTAATTCTATCGAACATAGGCTTAGTATTAACTCTCGTAACGAAAAGGTAAGAATGTAAGTAACATTCATAACACAGATCTAAAAAATGGTGGCCATAATAATAATAATAATAATAACAATAATAATAACGATAATAATAATAATGATAATGATAATAATAATAACAATAATAATAACGATAATAATAATAATGATAATAATAATAACAATAATAATAATAATGATAATAATGATAATAATAATAATAATAATAATAATAATGATAATAATAATAACGATAATAATAATAATGATAATAATGATAATAACGATAATAATAATAATAATAATAATGATAATAATAACGATAATAATAATGATAATAATAACAATAATGATAATGATAATAATAATGATAATAATAATAATAATAATAACGATAATAATAATAATGATAATAACGATAATAATAATAATAATAATAATAATAATGATAATAATAATAATGATAATAATAACAATAATAATAATAACGATAATAATAATGATAATGATAATAATAATAATAACGATAATAATAATAATAATAAAGGTTATAATAATGATAATAATAATAATAAAGGTTATAATAATGATAATGATAATAATAACGATAATAATAATAATAATAATGATAATAATAATAATAACAATAATAATAATAATGATAATAAACAGAACCGGGGAAAATACAACCGCACGAGAGAGGCGCAAGCATAGGCTGACGCCACGAAAATTATGGACAGAGGGTCGAGGAGGGAAAGCGCTAACCAGACCTCCACTGGAAGAGCGCGGACAGCTCTGGGACCGTGGGGAGGCTTGTTGCCACCCGGGCCCCAGAGGAGACCAATGGCCCTTATCATCGTGAAATCGGTGGTAGGTGGCTGTTGCGATACCGCAAGGTCATCAGCGGTGATGAACGAAAAGAGGTGGAGCATACTGGAAGTCTGAGGAGACTTGTTGTCACTCAGACTCCAGGGAATACCACAGGTTGTTGGCAGTGGGTGATCACTGACGATGACCAGTGTGATAACTCCTAGTGAGTAAATAATAATAATAATAATAATAACGATAATAACAATAATAATAATAATAATAATAACAATAATAATAATAATGATAATAATGATAATAATAATAATAATAACGATAATAACGATAATAATAATAATAATAATAATGATGATAATAATAATAACGATAATAATAATAATAATAAAGGTTATAATAATAATAATAATGATAATAATAATAATAACAATAATAATAATAATAATAATAACGATAATAACGATAATAATAATAATAATGATAATAATAATAATAATAACGATAATAATAATAATAAAGGTTATAATAATAATAATGATAATAATAATAATAATGATAATAATAATAATAATAACGATAATAATAATAATAATAATAATAACGATAATAATAATAATAATAAAGGTTATAATAATAATGATAATAATAATAATGATAATAATGATAATGATAATAATGATAATAATAATAATAATAACGATAATAATAATAAAGGTTATAATAATAATAATAATAATGATAATAATAATAAAGGTTATAATAATAATAATAATAATAATAATAATAAAGGTTATAATAATAATAATAATAATAATAACGATAATAACGATAATAATAATAATAATAAAGGTTATAATAATAATAATGATAATAATAATAATAATGATAATAATAATGATAATAATAATAATAATAATAATAATAACGATAATAATAATAATAATAATAAAGGTTATAATAATAATAATAATAATAATAACGATAATAATAATAATAATAATGATAAAGGTTATAATAATAATAATAATAATAATAATAATAATAACGATAATAATAATAAAGGTTATAATAATAATAATAATAATAATAATAATAATTGAGATAAAATTAGAAGAAAGAGAAATACCATATAACTAGTTGCTAAAAACAAGATATTCCTAAATCTTATCGAAAAACATTTTCCCATAACTAATCTCTTATATAAAATATTCAATAAAAATTATTGAAAACTACACAGTAGTGAAAATAAAATGCGTATAAAAAGTGAAAAATACGATAATAATAATACGATCCCAACAAATAGTAACAACTCAGACAGTAATAGTAATAATTAGTGATGGGACGATTCAAATATTTTTCCCGATTCCGATACAATTACCGATTCTGTTCTAAATTCCTGATTCTGATTCCGATTCTTCTTAAATTTCTAAATATCTATAGAGTTGTTGATTTTTTTAAATTTTCAGATTACCGTAAAATCCTGTGTAAATTGTGCGTATATATTTGCAAAAGTAAAAATACACTGGGGTGCGTACATTACACGAATAGATCTTTATAACTATTTTTTTCTCAAATGTTTTCTTTGTGATTGATTTTATAAACTCATTGTGAAAATTTCATCTATATTTTTCATGTGCCATTTTTCCTATTTATCCACCCGTGCTTCTACCTGTGTCATTTTTTTCAGTTCCATTTTTACCTAAATTCGTTATTATAATCTATAGATTTTAGTTTTACTGATATTAGATATTTATCATTTTATCATTAGTACCAGCAATGGAAAAATAAGTTTTAAAGAAAAAAATAATGGAGTCGTTTTTGGAATCGGAAATTAGACTCAAATCTGTCCGATTCCGATACCAAAAAATGTTCTGATTTCCGATTCCGATTAATCGTCCCAACACTAGTAATTACCCAAATAGAAATAATAAAGCTAATAATTGAGAAAAACTAACTGCTTAACTAAAGGCATCGTTTACCAAGCCACAATATTTACACATGAAAACATGAATAACAAAAAATACTCTATTGGAGAAACCGTGCTGCAAATTAAAAAGAGGTATTATAATCACAAAAGCACATTTACTAAACAAACACAGATTCAGTACCGCATTATCAAAACATTACTTGAGTCTTAAAAAAAGGGGACGGTCGCCTAGTTAAATGAAAAATATTAAGATGGGCCAGGACATGCAGATATTTTAGATGATCTGTGTAGATTATTCTTGAGCAAGAAACGATAAAATTTTAAAATACTTAAATAATTGCTAAACCATAGAATCGCAATAGCATCTGCAGACACAGAATAGACTTTACGATAACTAATAAAATAAAAAGGTTTAAAATAAATAAAAAAAGATAAAAATAAATAAATATGCATACATATACTTCAGTTTATGGTAACTAATAAAAAAAAAATGAAATAAATAAATACAAACATTGTAATTCAAAAGTAAATAAAAAATAAGACAGATAAATTATTTTAGTTCGCATGTGTCGGAGTACAGTCACCTTTTAATTTGACCCATTTAAAAGTGGGGAGTCCCAAAATCTGATTGGTTGATAGCTAGAGTAAGCACTAGTTAGGTATAAAAGCAACTGTAAACGATACATCCACCCAATTAGCCTGATTATTTTCTCTGGGAATTAAACCTAAATGTTTGTGTGTAGCTTACTTGGCATAAATATATTTTCATACTAATATATATATTAAAGGGTACCATTCGAAATATTCAAAACATATTAGAATTTCAAATATTCAAATGGAGTCTGGAAAATAAATATTCAACATATCCTCTGTATGTACGCACGTTTCAGGGATTCGGCTTTATTCATTATCAAAATTACATTTTAATAAAATTATTAATAGATAAAGGATTCTCTTCATCAGCAGATTAAAATTTATTTATCAACATTCAGGGTATATCAAGCATATGGATATACGATAATTAGATTTAAATTATCCACAGGTAAAAATTATCAATAAAAATTAATAATCAGGAATTGATTTACTAAATTGACAACCCAATTTTTGTATTTTTTTATTAATAAACAAGTAATTTTATACTCTGAGTATTAATTAATAATAATACAAATTCTTTGTATGTGGATTAATAATGAATAGATACTGAGGGGCATAATTATTAGGATCACAAGAATAGTTGACTTTCTTGCATTATTGAGTAGTCTCCCTTTGACTTGCTATATTCTTGTATAAATTGTCTCAATAAATAATTGAGACAAACTTGCTTACCGCCCTTGGCAACTTTTCCAAGCTTTGGTGATTTAATTTTTTAACATAACTAAAGGACGAGTTATCGCTCCTGTATATTTATTTACTCCTCTGCAGGAGTTAGGCACAAGGCCAGTTTTATCTTACTCCCACAAGTAAGATGTGACCACAGCTTGGGTCGAGTAAGTGGGGTTAAAAGCCAGCGCTCGAGAGGTGAGCACTCTGGCCATTTAAAAATTGCCTGGACAGCCCCGTCGGCATTCCCCGGTAGGGGCGCCTCAAGCAGTAAGCAATAAACTTACTCCTCCCCAAAGAGGGGAGGCGAAGCCTGGGAGGGTGGACCTCCTAGAACTGCACAGGACAAACCCACAGACAGGTGGAATCAAGTCCCGAAGGACAAGATGACACCCGTCTATAGGGGTGCAGTATCCATCGGAACAGATACTACACTTACTTCCTCCTGTATATCCAGGCATAGGTAAATTGCATAATTCAAAACAAGTTTTTAACAGTAGCAATCATTACCCCCCCCCCCTTCCCAAATGCAATCATTAGCTGGCACTTATTGATACTTTTGTTTCACCCTTCCCTTCCCCCAACAAATGGATGTTGTTGATTTGAAGTTATTCCAGCATTCTCACTGTGGGGACCAACATAGATTTTATACACATTATCATTAAAAAGAGACCAATCAAAAGGTATTAAGGAGTCAAACACAGTATTTTCTCGAAAATTCTTTATTATTCAAGGAAAATTTTAATTTTCCAGTATTTAAATAAAATTTTGCAGAAAATGTTCAATGAACGAACACACAAAAGTAAACTTGTCAATAATACAATGAATCTATTTGAGCTTGTTTCATAGTTGAAGCAGTCGACTTGGTATGTCTGATTGACCTTGCTGTGTGTCCAGTTTCATCACAAATATTACAATAAGGTCGGGGGCGTCGTGAAGCGATTTCAGGGTGAGACATTATTAACATTCGTCGAAGTATATCATGAATATTGTCCTTGATGGACAGTTGCCGAGACAATGCAGCTGGACAACTTAGGAAAGACTGAACGTGCTTGTTCCAAGACTCTACTGGACTCTCACTCCATTTTGCTATTGAGTTACCGTTATTCCACTTGAACTATGGGCACACATTTGATGGTAGCTCAGGATTATCATAATCTATGGTTTAGCCTTCTCATCGATGAAGGCAATTCTGAGATGAAGCATTATCTCGATGCTCAAGGTTTTCAATGCTTCCACATGCACACATTTGTTTGTGACAGACTGGGTGATAGGCGGGATGATGTTGGTGTTACTCATGAATGTTTCAAAATTTTCGCAATCCACACTGTTACGGATGAGAGAACATACTTAAAAGCGATTTTAAGGGCTGAAAAATTTGTTGCAAAGCGGACCATTATTTGTATTTCCTCCACTCGCACATGGTGCATCCATTAACATACCGGTGATTTTTCAGATTGCATCGATACATTCTTTTTTCGCATTGTTGAGGATCCGCATAATATCCAAAGTTTTTCATTCCATCCTCCCTCCAGTCCTTCTGTCACCAGAACAACCGATACAGTATGTTTTGAGCAAAGTCCAATGAACGCAATTTGAAGTGAAGAACAGAGAAACAATGCAAGTCTGCCTTGTTAATACGCTTCCAACGAGCTATTCCAATTCCAATACATACATTTATACTTTTATACTCAATACATTTAAACTTTTATACTTTTTACTTTTGTACTTTTATATGCACCTTGTCAGTTAATACTTTTAACTTCATGTATTCTCTATATTTGATAAACCAATTGATTCTTGAATTTTGTCATTTTTACTAGAAGCAACTTGCTGATATGTTTCAAATGAGCCATCAAGCAGTGTCAGAAAATCATTTTATGTCTAGATTAAGTCCAAAAAGGTGTATTTGGCCCAAAATGACTAAATATGGTAATTTGGGCCCAGGCCCCCCCAAAATTGAAATTTCTGTTTGTTCTTTTTTCACCAAAAGCGACTTGCTAATATGCTTCCAACAAGACCTCAACCACTATCAGAAGATCATTTCATGTCTAAATTATGTCAAAAAAGGTATTTTTGGTCCAAAATGCCCTAATATGGTAGTTTGGGCCCAGACCCCCAAAAAATTGATTTTTTTTTAATGTTTCTTCATCTATCACCAAGAGGATTCCATTCCGCTTCTAACAAGCCATCAACCACTACCAGGCGATCATTTTAAACCAAAATATGTCCCAAACAGTGATTTTTTTTCCCCAATTTGCCCAAATAAGGTAATTTGAGCCCAGACGCGAAAAAATTTAAATATTTTGAATTTTTCTTTTTCTATCACCAAGAGAATTCCATTCCGCTTCTAACGAGCTCTCACCCACTATCGGACGATCATTTTTAGTCAAGATATTGAATTTATTCCCATATTTGGCATACTGGGCGCAATGTGGGCCGGGCCCCCCCACTTTTTAGGAGAGCCCTCCCCTCCACTTTTATAACTGTCCCGCCGGCCCTGTATAATATATATACTGAATGTGGATAAATACATTTTAGTATGCTGATGAGGAGAATGTAATTTTACGGTTTCTGTTGACAAATTACACTCCATTCGAGGATGTTTACTTTTATATTCTTGCTAATCTTCAGGTTCGATTTGACAGCAAACTAAGTCAAAAAGATTTCTTTTTTTCCAAAATGTTTTGTTAGCCATGAAATTTTGGTTGAGGGTGCGTAATTTGTTTAATGGATACCATTGTAGACTATGGAATTGGTTACGCCAAGTTCAAATTCTACAGACTCATTGCGTTCACTTATGCACTATTACCATTTGGAAAGGTATGGACCCACAATTTTCCCTCCAACAGTTTTTGTATTTCAACAATAAATACTTCAAAAGGGGTTGATATGCTGTAAAACAAGCAGACCAAAACCATCTAATCACTAGTTTTTGATTTTTCTCCATTTTATTTTCTTTGCGAGATCCAAAAAGTCACTTTTTTTTTTTTTTTTCTAACCTTTGTTTTCCTCCCCATCAGATCTTATTTGCAACGGAGACGTTTGCAATGGGAGTGAACATGCCCGCTCGAACGGTTTTATTTGATTCCACTTCTAAACATGACGGCACCAATTTCCGCAACCTGTTGCCCGGTGAATACATTCAAATGGCTGGCCGGGCCGGTCGCAGGGGTCTTGACACGACCGGAACTGTCATCATCTTGTGCAAAGCAGATGTAACAGACAAGTCAGATTTGCACCGAATGCTGCTGGTAAGATTCCCTGCTTTTTTTTCTTTTTTTCTTTTTCTTTTTTTTTAAGAGCGTTTTTTTTTGTTTTCTTCTTTTTCTTTTTTTTTAAGAGCGAGTTGTTTTTTTTTGTTTTGTTTTTTTTTTGTTTTTTTTTAATTAAAATTTGTTTACAAAGATTTTCGCATCTTCAACTTAATTCTTTTTTTTACTTTATTTACTGAGTACTCTTCAAACAAGGGAGACTATTCTATTACTATTGAGCACCTCCTGGTGGGGACGTTCGGCACAAGGTCAGGTCAGGTTTTGAAAAGCCAGTGCACTTGGTGAAGTGCACTCTGGCCTACAAAAAAATGCCTGAGCAACCCTGTCGGCATTCTCAGGTAAGAGTGCCTCAAGCGATTAGCAATAAACTAACCCCTTTCTCAAAGAGAAGGTAAAGCCTGGGAGGGTGGACCTCCTATCTGAACAGAAGCACACCTCAGCAACAAAGCCATTGTTGGACTGATTATCGAGGACGTATCCTCGAACAACATCTACTCAATGAGTATGTAGCATGGGTCCTGGTATCAAGGAAATATAGACTATTGTATTTCATTTAACAAGTAAAAATGTATTCTTGAAATAAATGTATGGCAGGAAAAACATAATTAGAGAACACTATATATATATATATATATATATATATATATATATATATATATATGGGAAATGAAAAAGGAAAAACCAAAAGATGTTTTTTTTTTTTTTTATGTATTCATCAACGTTTCGTCCGTATTTGTAAGACTTCCTCAGGATGATAATTTTAAGAAAGATGTCATACAAGTACATAGAAATATTGGGTTGACATGATGGGTTGATGAGAAGAAGTAGTAGCCACTGCTGGGAGCGCAGGACCGAGGTCCGGGCTGAGAGAGGTCGGTGGCAGGGAATGAAATTAATGTGGATAGCTGTGAGTGAAAAAGTGAGGAAAAAAAATAAAAAAACATCTTTTGGTTTTTCCTTTTTCATTTCCCATTACGTCATATATATATATAATATATATATATATATATATATATACAGTGAATAAAGGATAAGCAAATCAACACTAGCAAAAATAAACTCAAAAACACATATTGAATTGTTGTACCTAAATATTTCGATCGTTTATAATACGACCATCCTCGGTAGGTAGCAGAACTTTAATTAAAAACGGAAAAGTTTTTAAATTTATACAAATTTTTTCCAATTGCGTTCTTTGTATAAATTTGAAAACTTTTCCGTTTTTAATTAAAGTTCTGCTACCTACCGAGGATGGTCGTATTATAAACGATCGAAATGTTTAGGTAAAACTATTCAATATGTGTTTTTGAGTTTATTTTTGTTAGTTGTTGATTTGCTTATCCTTTATTCCATTTTTATTTTACATTTTGTCTGAAACATTGTTTCGTTTATTCCTCATATATATATATATATATATATGTACAAATGTGAATTGTTTTGTAGAAGTGAATTATTCTTTTTTTATATATGAGCCCAATTGGCTCACAGAAGACATTTGATTATTTGGTGGTGCAAAAATGATTTTTGCCTGCAGACTAACTTAGAAACCGGTCACAAACAGTTCTGGTCTAGTGCACCAACCAAAAGTATCTTGTACAGAGTGTGAAAAACCTAATAGGTTGTGTACTGTCTACCAAGTTCAAGCCCCTGTCTCATCACCGCAATGTTGCATCCCTGCACTTGTTTAACAAGTACTTACACGGAATGTGCTCTGACGAACTTACTGCACTTGTATCCCTTCAACATAAGTACCCTAGACCAACCTGACTAGCAGCAAAATCCCACCCCTTCACTTTACAGGTCCCAAGATGCTGGAAAACTTTCTACTCTAATGGCTTCTTTCCTCATATCGCTTGTCTTTGGAATTCCCTCCTTGCTCCCCCGATTGTACCAACATGTAAAAATTTAAATGTAATGTGAACAAACATCTTGCTGCACAACTCCCTACTAAGGATTCTACTATAAATCTGGCCTCAGTCATAATTATCTCGGTGACAATATGCCTTGTTTTGGGTGAATAAAATTTTTTTTTAATTTTAAGAACATGGCTGTTATTTCTACAATTTTGTCAATTTATCATTTGTAGCCTCTCTACAATAAAAAGTGATTGCTTTTTTTAGATTTTACTCTACAATAAAAAGTGATTGCTTTTTTTAGATTTTACTCTACAATAAAAAGTGATTGCTTTTTTTAGATTTTACTCTACAATAAAAAGTGATTGCTTTTTTTTAGATTTTACTCTACAATAAAAAGTGATTGCTTTTTTTAGATTTTACTCTACAATAAAAATTGATTGCTTTTTTTAGATTTTACTCTACAATAAAAAGTGATTGCTTTTTTTAGATTTTACTCTACAATAAAAATTGATTGCTTTTTTTAGATTTTACTCTACAATAAAAATTGATTGCTTTTTTTAGATTTTACTCTACAATAAAAAGTGATTGCTTTTTTTAGATTTTACTCTACAATAAAAAGTGATTGCTTTTTTTAGATTTTACTCTACAATAAAAAGTGATTGCTTTTTTTTTTAGATTTTACTCTACAATAAAAATTAGTTGCTTTTTTTTAGATTTTACACAACAATAAAAATTAATTGCTTTTTTTTTTAGATTTTACTCTACAATAAAAAGTGATTGCTTTTTTTTAGATTTTACTCTACAATAAAAAGTGATTGCTTTTTTTAGATTTTACTCTACAATAAAAAGTGATTGCTTTTTTTTAGATTTTACTCTACAATAAAAAGTGATTGCTTTTTTTAGATTTTACTCTACAATAAAAAGTGATTGCTTTTTTTAGATTTTACTCTACAATAAAAAGTTATTGCTTTTTTTTAGATTTTACTCTACAATAAAAAGTGATTGCTTTTTTAGATTTTACTCTACAATAAAAAGTGATTGCTTTTTTTTTAGATTTTACTCTACAATAAAAATTAGTTGCTTTTTTTTAGATTTTACACAACAATAAAAATTAATTGCTTTTTTTTTTAGATTTTACTCTACAATAAAAAGTGATTGCTTTTTTTTAGATTTTACTCTACAATAAAAAGTGATTGCTTTTTTTAAGATTTTACTCTACAATAAAAATTGATTGCTTTTTTTAGATTTTACTCTACAATAAAAAGTGATTTCTTTTTTTTTAGATTTTACTCTACAATAAAAAATGATTGCTTTTTTTTAGATTTTACTCTACAATAAAAAGTGATTGCTTTTTTTAGATTTTACTCTACAATAAAAAGTGATTGCTTTTTTTAGATTTTACTCTACAATAAAAAGTGATTGCTTTTTTTAGATTTTACTCTACAATAAAAAGTGATTGCTTTTTTTAGATTTTACTCTACAATAAAAAGTGATTGCTTTTTTTAGATTTTACTCTACAATAAAAAGTGATTGCTTTTTTTAGATTTTACTCTAGAATAAAAAGTGATTGCTTTTTTTTAGATTTTACTCTACAATAAAAAGTGATTGCTTTTTTTAGATTTTACTCTACAATAAAAAATGATTGCTTTTTTTTAGATTTTACTCTACAATAAAAAGTGATTGCTTTTTTTAGATTTTACTCTACAATAAAAAGTGATTGCTTTTTTTAGATTTTACTCTACAATAAAAAGTGATTGCTTTTTTTTAGATTTTACTCTACAATAAAAAGTGATTGCTTTTTTTAGATTTTACTCTACAATAAAAAGTTATTGCTTTTTTTTTAGATTTTACTCTACAATAAAAAGTGATTGCTTTTTTAGATTTTACTCTACAATAAAAAGTGATTGCTTTTTTTTTAGATTTTACTCTACAATAAAAATTAGTTGCTTTTTTTTAGATTTTACGCTACAATAAAAATTAATTGCTTTTTTTTTTAGATTTTACTCTACAATAAAAAGTGATTGCTTTTTTTAGATTTTACTCTACAATAAAAAGTGATTGCTTTTTTTAAGATTTTACTCTACAATAAAAAGTGATTGCTTTTTTAGATTTTACTCTACAATAAAAAGTGATTGCTTTTTTTTTAGATTTTACTCTACAATAAAAATTAGTTGCTTTTTTTTAGATTTTACACAACAATAAAAATTAATTGCTTTTTTTTTTAGATTTTACTCTACAATAAAAAGTGATTGCTTTTTTTTAGATTTTACTCTACAATAAAAAGTGATTGCTTTTTTTAAGATTTTACTCTACAATAAAAATTGATTGCTTTTTTTAGATTTTACTCTACAATAAAAAGTGATTTCTTTTTTTTTAGATTTTACTCTACAATAAAAAATGATTGCTTTTTTTTAGATTTTACTCTACAATAAAAAGTGATTGCTTTTTTTAGATTTTACTCTACAATAAAAAGTGATTGCTTTTTTTAGATTTTACTCTAGAATAAAAAGTGATTGCTTTTTTTAGATTTTACTCTACAATAAAAAGTGATTGCTTTTTTTAGATTTTACTCTACAATAAAAAGTGATTGCTTTTTTTAGATTTTACTCTACAATAAAAAGTGATTGCTTTTTTTAGATTTTACTCTACAATAAAAAGTGATTGCTTTTTTTTAGATTTTACTCTACAATAAAAAGTGATTGCTTTTTTTAGATTTTACTCTACAATAAAAAATGATTGCTTTTTTTTAGATTTTACTCTACAATAAAAAGTGATTGCTTTTTTTAGATTTTACTCTACAATAAAAAGTGATTGCTTTTTTTAGATTTTACTCTACAATAAAAAGTGATTGCTTTTTTTTAGATTTTACTCTACAATAAAAAGTGATTGCTTTTTTTAGATTTTACTCTACAATAAAAAGTTATTGCTTTTTTTTTAGATTTTACTCTACAATAAAAAGTGATTGCTTTTTTAGATTTTACTCTACAATAAAAAGTGATTGCTTTTTTTTTAGATTTTACTCTACAATAAAAATTAGTTGCTTTTTTTTAGATTTTACGCTACAATAAAAATTAATTGCTTTTTTTTTTAGATTTTACTCTACAATAAAAAGTGATTGCTTTTTTTAGATTTTACTCTACAATAAAAAGTGATTGCTTTTTTTAAGATTTTACTCTACAATAAAAATTGATTGCTTTTTTTAGATTTTACTCTACAATAAAAAGTGATTTCTTTTTTTTTAGATTTTACTCTACAATAAAAAATGATTGCTTTTTTTTAGATTTTACTCTACAATAAAAAGTGATTGCTTTTTTTAGATTTTACTCTACAATAAAAAGTGATTGCTTTTTTTAGATTTTACTCTACAATAAAAAGTGATTGCTTTTTTTAGATTTTACTCTACAATAAAAAGTGATTGCTTTTTTTAGATTTTACTCTACAATAAAAAGTGATTGCTTTTTTTAGATTTTACTCTACAATAAAAAGTGATTGCTTTTTTTAGATTTTACTCTACAATAAAAAGTGATTGCTTTTTTTTAGATTTTACTCTACAATAAAAAGTTATTGCTTTTTTTTAGATTTTACTCTACAATAAAAAGTGATTGCTTTTTTTAGATTTTACTCTACAATAAAAAGTGATTGCTTTTTTTAGATTTTACTCTACAATAAAAAGTGATTGCTTTTTTTAGATTTTACTCTACAATAAAAAGTTATTGCTTTTTTTTATATTTTACTCTACAATAAAAAGTGATTGCTTTTTTAGATTTTACTCTACAATAAAAAGTGATTGCTTTTTTTTAGATTTTACTCTACAATAAAAAGTGATTGCTTTTTTTTAGATTTTACTCTACAATAAAAATTGATTGCTTTTTTTAGATTTTACTCTACAATAAAAAGTGATTGCTTTTTTTAGATTTTACTCTACAATAAAAAGTGATTGCTTTTTTTTTTAGATTTTACGGTACAATAAAAAGTGATTGCTTTTTTTAGATTTTACTCTACAATAAAAAGTGATTGCTTTTTTTAGATTTTACTCTACAATAAAAAGTTATTGCTTTTTTTTAGATTTTACTCTACAATAAAAAGTGATTGCTTTTTTTAGATTTTACTCTACAATAAAAAGTGATTGCTTTTTTTAGATTTTACTCTACAATAAAAAGTGATTGCTTTTTTTAGATTTTACTCTACAATAAAAAGTGATTGCTTTTTTTAGATTTTACTCTACAATAAAAAGTGATTGCTTTTTTTTAGATTTTACTCTACAATAAAAAGTGATTGCTTTTTTTAGATTTTACTCTACAATAAAAAGTGATTGCTTTTTTTTAGATTTTACTCTACAATAAAAAGTGATTGCTTTTTTTAGATTTTACTCTACAATAAAAAGTGATTGCTTTTTTTAGATTTTACTCTACAATAAAAAGTTATTGCTTTTTTTTAGATTTTACTCTACAATAAAAAGTGATTGCTTTTTTAGATTTTACTCTACAATAAAAAGTGATTGCTTTTTTTTTAGATTTTACTCTACAATAAAAATTAGTTGCTTTTTTTTAGATTTTACACTACAATAAAAATTAATTGCTTTTTTTTTAGATTTTACTCAAAAATAAAAAGTGATTGCTTTTTTTTAGATTTTACTCTACAATAAAAAGTGATTGCTTTTTTTTAGATTTTACTCTACAATAAAAAGTGATTGCTTTTTTTAAGATTTTACTCTACAATAAAAATTGATTGCTTTTTTTAGATTTTACTCTACAATAAAAAGTTATTGCTTTTTTTTAGATTTTACTCTACAATAAAAAGTGATTGCTTTTTTAGATTTTACTCTACAATAAAAAGTGATTGCTTTTTTTTTAGATTTTACTCTACAATAAAAATTAGTTGCTTTTTTTTAGATTTTACGCTACAATAAAAATTAATTGCTTTTTTTTTTAGATTTTACTCTACAATAAAAAGTGATTGCTTTTTTTTAGATTTTACTCTACAATAAAAAGTGATTGCTTTTTTTTAGATTTTACTCTACAATAAAAATTGATTGCTTTTTTCAGATTTTAATCTACAATAAAAAGTGATTTCTTTTTTTTTTTGATTTTACGGTACAATAAAAAGTGATTGCTTTTTTTAGATTTTACTCTACAATAAAAAGTGATTGCTTTTTTTAGATTTTACTCTACAATAAAAAGTGATTGCTTTTTTTTAGATTTTACTCTACAATAAAAAGTGATTGCTTTTTTTTTTAGATTTTACGGTACAATAAAAAGTGATTGCTTTTTTTAGATTTTACTCTACAATAAAAAGTGATTGCTTTTTTTAGATTTTACTCTACAATAAAAAGTGATTGCTTTTTTTTTTAGGATTTTACGCTACAATAAAAAGTGATTGCTTTTTTTTTTTAGATTTTACTCTACAATAAAAAGTGATTGCTTTTTTTTTTTAGATTTTACGCTACAATAAAAAGTGATTGCTTTTTTTTAGATTTTACTCTACATTAAAAAGTGATTGCTTTTTTTTTTTTAGATTTTACTCTACAATAAAAAGTGATTGCTTTTTTTAGATTTTACTCTACAATAAAAAGTGATTGCTTTTTTTAGATTTTACTCTACAATAAAAAGTGATTGCTTTTTTTTAGATTTTACTCTACAATAAAAAGTGATTGCTTTTTTAGATTTTACTCAACAATAAAAATTAGTTGCTTTTTTTTAGATTTTACACTACAATAAAAATTAATTGCTTTTTTTTTTAGATTTTACTCTACAATAAAAAGTGATTGCTTTTTTTAGATTTTACTATACAATAAAAAGTGATTGCTTTTTTTTTAGATTTTACGGTACAATAAAAAGTGATTGCTTTTTTTAGATTTTACTCTACAATAAAAAGTGATTGCTTTTTTTTAGATTTTACTCTACAATAAAAAGTGATTGCTTTTTTTAAGATTTTACTCTACAATAAAAATTGATTGCTTTTTTTAGATTTTACTCTACAATAAAAAGTGATTGCTTTTTTTTAGATTTTACTCTACAATAAAAAGTGATTGCTTTTTTTAAGATTTTACTCTACAATAAAAATTGATTGCTTTTTTTAGATTTTACTCTACAATAAAAAGTGATTGCTTTTTTTAGATTTTACTCTACAATAAAAAGTGATTGCTTTTTTTTTTAGATTTTATGGTACAATAAAAAGTGATTGCTTTTTTTAGATTTTACTCTACAATAAAAAGTGATTGCTTTTTTTAGATTTTACTCTACAATAAAAAGTTATTGCTTTTTTTTAGATTTTACTCTACAATAAAAAGTGATTGCTTTTTTAGATTTTACTCAACAATAAAAATTAGTTGCTTTTTTTTAGATTTTACACTACAATAAAAATTAATTGCTTTTTTTTTTAGATTTTACTCTACAATAAAAAGTGATTGCTTTTTTTAGATTTTACTATACAATAAAAAGTGATTGCTTTTTTTTTAGATTTTACGGTACAATAAAAAGTGATTGCTTTTTTTAGATTTTACTCTACAATAAAAAGTGATTGCTTTTTTTTAGATTTTACTCTACAATAAAAAGTGATTGCTTTTTTTAAGATTTTACTCTACAATAAAAATTGATTGCTTTTTTTAGATTTTACTCTACAATAAAAAGTGATTGCTTTTTTTTAGATTTTACTCTACAATAAAAAGTGATTGCTTTTTTTAAGATTTTACTCTACAATAAAAATTGATTGCTTTTTTTAGATTTTACTCTACAATAAAAAGTGATTGCTTTTTTTAGATTTTACTCTACAATAAAAAGTGATTGCTTTTTTTTTTAGATTTTATGGTACAATAAAAAGTGATTGCTTTTTTTAGATTTTACTCTACAATAAAAAGTGATTGCTTTTTTTAGATTTTACTCTACAATAAAAAGTTATTGCTTTTTTTTAGATTTTACTCTACAATAAAAAGTGATTGCTTTTTTTAGATTTTACTCTACAATAAAAAGTGATTGCTTTTTTTAGATTTTACTCTACAATAAAAAGTGATTGCTTTTTTTAGATTTTACTCTACAATAAAAAGTGATTGCTTTTTTTAGATTTTACTCTACAATAAAAAGTGATTGCTTTTTTTTAGATTTTACTCTACAATAAAAAGTGATTGCTTTTTTTAGATTTTACTCTACAATAAAAAGTGATTGCTTTTTTTAGATTTTACTCTACAATAAAAAGTGATTGCTTTTTTTTAGATTTTACTCTACAATAAAAAGTGATTGCTTTTTTAGATTTTACTCTACAATAAAAAGTGATTGCTTTTTTTAGATTTTACTCTACAATAAAAGGTTATTGCTTTTTTTAGATTTTACTCTACAATAAAAAGTGATTGCTTTTTTAGATTTTACTCTACAATAAAAAGTGATTGCTTTTTTTTTAGATTTTACTCTACAATAAAAATTAGTTGCTTTTTTTTAGATTTTACACTACAATAAAAATTAATTGCTTTTTTTTAGATTTTACTCTACAATAAAAAGTGATTGCTTTTTTTTAGATTTTACTCTACAATAAAAAGTGATTGCTTTTTTTTAGATTTTACTCTACAATAAAAAGTGATTGCTTTTTTTAAGATTTTACTCTACAATAAAAATTGATTGCTTTTTTTAGATTTTACTCTACAATAAAAAGTGATTTCTTTTTTTTTAGATTTTACTCTACAATAAAAAGTGATTGCTTTTTTTTAGATTTTACTCTACAATAAAAAGTGATTGCTTTTTTTAGATTTTACTCTACAATAAAAAGTGATTGCTTTTTTTAGATTTTACTCTACAATAAAAAGTGATTGCTTTTTTTAGATTTTACTCTACAATAAAAAGTGATTGCTTTTTTTAGATTTTACTCTACAATAAAAATTAATTGCTTTTTTTAGATTTTACTCTACAATAAAAAGTGATTGCTTTTTTTAGATTTTACTCTACAATAAAAAGTGATTGCTTTTTTTAGATTTTACTCTACAATAAAAAGTGATTGCTTTTTTTAGATTTTACTCTACAATAAAAAGTGATTGCTTTTTTTAGATTTTACTCTACAATAAAAAGTGATTGCTTTTTTTTAGATTTTACTCTACAATAAAAAGTGATTGCTTTTTTTAGATTTTACTCTACAATAAAAAGTGATTGCTTTTTTTAGATTTTACTCTACAATAAAAAGTGATTGCTTTTTTTAGATTTTACTCTACAATAAAAAGTGATTGCTTTTTTTAGATTTTACTCTACAATAAAAAGTGATTGCTTTTTTTTAGATTTTACTCTACAATAAAAAGTGATTGCTTTTTTTAGATTTTACTCTACAATAAAAAGTGATTGCTTTTTTTAGATTTTACTCTACAATAAAAAGTGATTGCTTTTTTTTAGATTTTACTCTACAATAAAAAGTGATTGCTTTTTTTTAGATTTTACTCTACAATAAAAAGTGATTGCTTTTTTTAGATTTTACTCTACAATAAAAAGTTATTGCTTTTTTTTAGATTTTACTCTACAATAAAAAGTGATTGCTTTTTTAGATTTTACTCTACAATAAAAATTAGTTGCTTTTTTTAGATTTTACACTACAATAAAAATTAATTGCTTTTTTTTTTAGATTTTACTCTACAATAAAAAGTGATTGCTTTTTTTTAGATTTTACTCTACAATAAAAATTGATTGCTTTTTTTTAGATTTTACTCTACAATAAAAAGTGATTGCTTTTTTTTAGATTTTACTCTACAATAAAAAGTGATTGCTTTTTTTTAGATTTTACTCTACAATAAAAAGTGATTGCTTTTTTTAGATTTTACTCTACAATAAAAAGTGATTGCTTTTTTTTAGATTTTACTCTACAATAAAAATTGATTGCTTTTTTTAGATTTTACTCTACAATAAAAAGTGATTTCTTTTTTTTAGATTTTACTCTACAATAAAAATTGATTGCTTTTTTTTAGATTTTACTCTACAATAAAAAGTGATTGCTTTTTTTAGATTTTACTCTACAATAAAAAGTGATTGCTTTTTTTAGATTTTACTCTACAATAAAAAGTGATTGCTTTTTTTTTTAGATTTTACGGTACAATAAAAAGTGATTGCTTTTTTTAGATTTTACTCTACAATAAAAAGTGATTGCTTTTTTTAGATTTTACTCTACAATAAAAAGTGATTGCTTTTTTTTAGATTTTACTCTACAATAAAAAGTGATTGCTTTTTTTAGATTTTACTCTACAATAAAAAGTGATTGCTTTTTTTTAGATTTTACTCTACAATAAAAAGTGATTGCTTTTTTTAGATTTTACTCTACAATAAAAAGTGATTGCTTTTTTTTAGATTTTACTCTACAATAAAAAGTGATTGCTTTTTTTTAGATTTTACTCTACAATAAAAAGTGATTGCTTTTTTTAGATTTTACTCTACAATAAAAAGTGATTGCTTTTTTTTAGATTTTACTCTACAATAAAAAGTGATTGCTTTTTTAGATTTTACTCTACAATAAAAATTAGTTGCTTTTTTTTAGATTTTACACTACAATAAAAATTAATTGCTTTTTTTTTTAGATTTTACTCTACAATAAAAAGTGATTGCTTTTTTTAGATTTTACTCTACAATAAAAAGTGATTGCTTTTTTTAGATTTTACTCTACAATAAAAAGTGAAAATATTGTACACCCAAAATCTCGTAAATTGATCAAGACGTTTTTTTCTATTGCAAACGAAATTCAAATTTTATGGGAAACAACGAGCATCGATCTATTGACGCCATGTTTGAAATAGTTACTAGGAAAAAAAGGGAGATAACTCAAACTTTTGCAAACTCTTCGAAAATAGTTTAAAATCAGCCGTGTACATAATGGTAATCTCTACGAATTACCATTAATCGCATGAAAATGATTTTCTCTTGTAATAAAAAAATTTAAAAAGTAATTGATCAATTTACGAGATTTTTGTACCTCTGCTCCCAGCCCTGGACTCCATATTGCCATTTGTATTATTCCTTACTTTTTATAATTTGGAATTTTTTAAGGTTATAAATAAAACAGTCTATTTATGACAAAATATTGTTGATGTGAAAGCATCTCATCATTTTCTTTCTCAAGTTATGACTCTAATTGATTAAAAGTTAGAGCAGCTATGGAAACAATCCTAGAATGTAAATCCATGTATTTAGTCTGATAATTTCTCACTGGAATGGAACACAAACGTTTCTGTATAGCTTACTTACCATAAGTATATTTTTATACTACTGTTAAGCTCTGCTCATGTATTGAGCACTGTTGAAGTAAATACTGCAACAAAAAGATTATATACATAATATATTATTTTATAATCATCATCCGATTTATTTTTAACAAGCCTTTGATTAGTCCTCTATAAGAGGGTGGGGCCTGTCTGTCACTCTAGATCGAAGTCTTCCTCTCTAGGCTCGGCGGTCACGAGGATCTAAGTTTGCGATCCCCAGGGCTGCACGGTCACGTTTACACAGCTCATCCCAAGAAAGCTTTGGTCTTCCGGCTTGCCGACTTGATGCGATGGACATATTTCTCACTCGGGAGATCAAGCTAGAGCTTCGTTCGACATGGCTAAGCCATCTCACCTCATCCTGCCCGGCTTAAGGACATCAGATATATGATAACCCATGTGTACTCCTGCTCCAAGCTACTTAGTAACGTCTATTTGTTTTTCCATACTTTTCTTCTTCTTCTTCTTCATCCGATTTATTTTTGAACAGACCTTTGATTAGTCCGCTATAAGAGGGTGGGGCCTGCCTGTCAGTCTTGATCAAAGTCTTCCACTCCAGGCTCAGCAGTCGCGAGAATCTAAGTTTGTAATCCCCAGGGCTGCACGGTCATGTTTACACAGCTCATCCCAAGAAAATCTCGGTCGTCCAGCCTGCCGACTTGATGCGATGGACATGTTTCTGACCCGGGAGATGCAACTGGAGCTTCGCTCTACATGGTCAAGTCATCTCATCCTGCCCGGCTTAAGGACATCAGATATTTCTTGTATACCAAGCCTAGAGAGAAGAGTCTCAAAGAGAGTGTCATCTTCCGGCCTGACATGACAGATCTATCTAATCGTGGCTCTTTCGTTACGCTGCAGTTTCTTGAGAGTTCTCGACGATGCCGCCCATGTCTCGGGGCCATAAAGCATGACACTCCTCACACAGCTGGTGTACACCTATTCTCTAGTTGTGATCGCCAGATGCCGGTTTGTCAAGATGAGCAGGAGTTCTCTAAAGTAGAACAGTAAAGTCTAACATATCGATATGAAATCGTAATAAGTTGCTCAATTCAAATTGCTACATTGAGTTGCTGTCCACTGGTATTGGGTGAAGAGGGTGACTGCAAGAAGGCTAATTTTGTGCCACTTGGACTCAGCCGTGTGCCACACCACCGAGAAAAAACAGAAGTGGTTGTCTAAGAACTTTCATGACTTCATCAGTCCCAACGCCTGGCATCTAACTTGCCTGATTGTAATCCCCATGGACTATTATGTGTGGAGCACAGTTGAAAAAGACATCAACCATACCACCAAAGATGAGCTGATTTGTAGGATCAAAATGGTGTTCAGGCATCTCTCAAAGGACACCATAAAGATTGCATGCTCCCGGTTACGGTTCTGCCTCGAGGCAAGTGATCTGTATTTGGCAAAAGATTCTCTAAGAGATGCACTTTGAATTTTAAGAATATATCAATTATTGGCCAAGACGTGACGTTTTTTCTTTCCTTTCCCAAAAGTGTCAAATTTATCCTGAACACCGTTAATTTTTTGCATATTTTTTAAAATTTTGTTGTCAGTCCTGTCTTCATGAAAACAATGACAATATTCACATTTTTTTTAATTTTTTGTTTTTTTAGAATAATTGATTATGGACAATTTTGAACCTCTATATTTGTGGATAAGACACGCAGTTCTTCTTGTAATCCGTGCAGGAAGGATAAATAAGGATATTTCAGACTTCTTCAGCATTCAGATGGTAGAAAAGGTTAGATAGGAATTGAAAGATTCAAAATTGGACATCAGAAACAAAAACGTACGATCAACGATCTGACACAGTCAGAATGCCAGAGTTCATTTCTGATGTTCAGTGAAGGAGGTGACATCATGCCACTCCACTTTTTCTTTAAGGGCCTCGAACTGAACATCGGTGGCTACATTAGCGTTGTGAGCGAAGTTATGAAACGCTGGATCCACCAAGTGGCAGGAAGACTCAGCATCCTACCATACAAGCCAGAAGACCCAGGTTTGGCTGTCAGAGAACTTTGCTGCCCACACTTCACCTGATATTTGCCCCCCCCCCTCCTCCCAAGCTCATCTAACTGAAATCTCTTCGACTTCTTTGTGTGGGGCATGGTGGAACGAGATATCAACAGATTTAGCTGCAACATGAAGTATGAGCTAAGGCCAGAATTATCAGAGCCTTTTGGGGGCCTAAGTCAGGCGACAGTAGCGAAGGTCTGTGGTCGGTTCCGAGGCTGGCATTAAAGCATGTTTATCGACAGAACAAGTCATGAAGACAAACTGACCCAAGTTTGATGAATCTCAAAAAATGTAACGACTGTGTTATTTTTCCTAGACACTTGCAAACAAATATCGTACACAAGTAATTGTTTTTTATATTTTTTTTTTCACAGGGTAAACCCACCAAATTGGAATCACAATTTCGTCTGACATATTCAATGATCTTAAACTTGTTGAGAGTCGAACAACTACGGGTGGAAGACATGATGAAACGGAGCTTTTCTGAATTCCACTCGCAGATGGATATGAAGAAACACGAGTCTGCCATGAAAGAGTTACGGCAACAATTGGCTACAGTTGAGAATGTCGAGTGCTTCATGTGTGCCTTTGATCTGGAAAAGTATTATGAAACTGTGTCAGAATATCGACAGGTGAAAGCCAGTGTACAGGTAATTGCTTTGCTCTTCTCTTAGTTGTACGTCTACAGGCGACGAGCAATTTCTGATATCACTTCATCTTGTAGTGGTACAGGTACCCATATGACTATGCAGGTTAGTTTATGACAAGCATCGGTACCTACAGGATTGACATTGAATACTGGGATCAACTTGTACATGTTATTTAGTAAAATTATGCACATCCGCACACAAGGTTGTGGAGTTAGGTTTAGGGTTAGGGTTGTGGAGTCAAGGATCTGAGTTTGAGTTGGTTGAAAATTCTCCAACTCTGACTAAAAAAAAACGTGTTACAAAAAAGTTTACTCTCGCCATGTTGGCAAAACAGACGCGATCATATCCGAGGCAATGGCTGAATCCTTAGAAAATAACCTCCAGGCTGTAGTGGATTGGGGTCATAAATGGTTGGTAACTGTTAATGCCGCAAAGACAAAGCTCCTTTCCTTCAATAACTACAAGAAACCGCTCCAACCACCGATTGTCATGGCAAATAACACCCTATCTGAGAGTTCATCATTCAAACTCCTCGGCCTAACCTTCACAGGTAACATGAATTGGAACAAATACATTGAAGACATTGCCAAGGCTGCCGCAAAGAAGGTTGGCTCCCTCTATCATGCTAGTAAACTCCTCACACCTGACATTATCCTGTATCTCTACAAAGCCACCATCCGCCCATGCATGGAGTATTGTTGCCACATCTGGGCTGGTGCATCATCTACTAGTCTCTCCATCCTTGACAAGGTCCAAAAAAGAGTCGCCAACCTAATAGGTCCCTCACTGTCAACCAAGCTCCAGTCCCTGTCCTGTCGCCACAATGTAGCATCCTTGTGCTTGTTTTACAAATACTTCAATGGATTGTGCTCTGATGAATTGGCTGCTCTGGTGCCCCCTCAACGTAAGTTCACTAGACCAACTCGACAATCGACTAAATCCCATCCATTCACTGTGGAGGTCCCCAGATGCCGGAGAGCTTTCTACTCAAATAGCTTCTTTCCTCGTGCTGCTGGCCTCTGGAACTCCCTCCCTGCCCCCTGTTTCCCCGACGGTACTGACATGCAGAAATTTAAAACTAATGTAAACAGACATCTCGCTGCGCAGATCCCAATTTGGATTGATCCCCCCCCCCCCCCAAAACCTTCTCCCTTTTCTTACTTCTCAGTAGCCCCTTACGTCTACAGTGGCGGCCTGCCTTGTCTGGGGTGAACTATGTTAAAAAAATAACTTTTTTAAAAGTTAGAAGTGTTTAAAATAGAAAGTTATAAAAATAAATCTTTAGGAGTATTAAATGGTTTTGGTCGTTTTTTGTTTTTTTCAACGACCACTTAATTTTGCTATTTTTTGTTTTGTGCATTTTTCATTGTGTATCACTTTTTGAAAAATTGAATACTTAATTCATATTTCATAAAAAAAAAAAAATAGGTTCAATTCGCAGAGCCTTGAAAAGCATGTCCATCCTCTTTATCTTCTTCTTTCGTGTGAATCAGATGATTCTAGTGTTGGCATTAGTTTCCCCGATGTTTTTCTAGTTAGAAATCTTTCTGGAAAGACATTGGGTACTTACGGGAAGGACCACGAGAAGGTTGCCAACATCTCTAAGTGAAAGTGGTACTGTGGAACCGACTGGATTCGAACTTGGAACACCCAGGTCTTCAGTCCGTGTCGTTATCCACTTAACCACCGTCACCTCCTCTTTATAATCATACAGTACTAGCTGCACTTATCCGGTGCTGCCCGGGAGGCTTAGTGCATTTTTGTTTTGTAATTTTTTTTTTTTACTCTGTTTTATTTTGGTTTATTTTTTACCAGAGTATTATTTTGTTATTTTTTTAAATAGGATTGTTAAAGTTAGATAATATTAATTATGTATTGTTTGATCATTAAGTTATTAATTGAACCAAATTGTTATAAAACTATAATTTATTTTATTACGATAATGTTTTTTGAATCTCTATTTATAAAATTAGTGGATGTAAATAGCTTTAAAAATTTCTAATCTTTTAATTGCAAAGAATTTTAAATCCTTCCAAGAGAAGCTACTCTTCAGGGGGGGGGGGGAATAATCTTTGTTACCTCCCTTCCACTATAATGAATAAAGGAATTTCTAACCAGCAATGTATGAATTAAAAGTTGCCTCTCTTTAATGTTAAAGAATCGGTGAGTAAAGAAAAAAAAAATGACTCGAAAAATTTTCTTGGACAGAATAAGTATTTTGGGAAGGAAACTGATGCAAAATAAAATATATTTGTAGTAATAACACAGTAAAAGGAGGAAACAAAAAAATGGGCTCATTCGAATCAGATATCAATGCGTCAGACTGATTGCTATTTGAGTCTGACTTTTTTCGAAACCAATATGCAAATTAGTTAACCTTGCGAGTGATACGCATATACATAATAAATATTTTATTCATAACTTTTTTTGTAAACCCGATGCAAAATCTTTCTCATTTATTCAGATAGATAGATAAACATTAATATTTTGGTAATTGTGATACAAATTTATTTATCTTTCAAATGTGATGTAAAGAAAAGAAAGAAGAAATCAATTTGCTTTTCCACTTGTAATTTAGAAATAGATCAGTTTGTTGAAAATCAAGTTGGTCCCTCTAAAGAAAGGAACATTTGAACAGAAATCCTAAATATTTGTCCAGGAAATAAAACAATATTGCGCAGCTATTTGTTATATAGAATTAATAAACAATAACAAATAATAGTTAATTAATAAAATGTCCTTTTTCGAAACCAATATGCAAATTAGTTAACCTTGCAAGTGATATGCATATACATAAGCAGTATATAAAACGTCACAAATTGCTGGATGCGCTCTAAGTATAAGATTTACTAAATAATTTTAAGAACGCTTAGTACGAAGAATCCGTCGTAAGCTTGAGGGAAAGCTGTAAAATATCTTTTAATAAGAAAATGGGATGTAGCGTCGATTGAAATATCCCGACAAAAGCGAGACCGTTTTTGGCAACTCTGTAAAATAGTAGAACTTTTTCTCTAGTAGTAATAAACATGTACGTTCCATGCATGTAATGAAAGGCGATGGGTCCTTTGAAAATCATAACTCAACATTTGTTTCCTATGGAAGCGTCATCAAAGCACAAACTACCAGAAAATAAAAACCCTCCTGAAGTACAAGACACAACTATAGAATCGATGCTTAAACGTGATCCTTGTTAGCCTTAAGAGAAAATGAAAACTTACTACCGGCAGGCGGGACAACTTGGTCCAAAAGTTTGGGACTGGTGCGTTTCCAGATCTTTTTTATGACAGCTCTTAGTTCTTCGTTTGCCTGGTCTATATTACTCTCCGTTTGTATTTTTAGTGACGTTCGAACCAACGCAAACAAAGTTGCATTGAACATAACTGTTCCATCACTGTTCAATGGCATGTTCATACTGACCAAACGCTGAAAAAGGGGCAGAAACAAATTAACAAATCGTTAAAACAATACAAACAATTATAAGAGACGGATTTATTCACATTCTTCTCCTTGTCTTGATTGTTATACTAACCACAATATTTCAACCACTGCATCATCATCATCATCATCTTATCATGCCAATACTGGATCCATTGTTGGGCATCAAGGTTACATCTGACCTCTCAACCTGTCCGTGCCACTGCTAGACTCTTTTCTCTTGCGATCCATGCTAAATCATCATCATATCTTATCATGACTATAGAATCGATGCTTAGGGCTCAACTATACGACCAGTTGAACAGCAAGATAAGTCAAAGTGCCAAGCACATCAAAATGCCGGTTTATAATAAGGCTAGAAAGTTCCATTATGTTCAGAAGGGCAAGTCCATTCTCTGTGTTCTGATTGGCTGAGATTCATAAGTGGCCATTCTAGTGTATAAATGTTCATTCATTCGAATAAGTATTCTTCTGAGATGGATGCCAGTTGAGGCGTTTATGCCGGTAAGTGTTAGTTTGATTCTATAATGACCACAAAAATATTTAATAGAGGCAAAAGGAAGAATGAGGAAAACCAACTTAGACTTTGTATATTATTAACCACACAAGGTTCTAGACATGACGCTAAACTGCACCCATAAAAGTCTTTAACTGGCCGGAGACTGTTGGGGTTACCAGTTTTAGGTTGGTAAGAGACGATGTGAATTAAGAAGGTTTAAATCAGAAAGAAAGTCAGAATGACGAACTTTCTTGGAAGAGTTAATACGTCTGGCCGAATCTGACTGAAATTTAAATGTTTCACAAGAAAAGGGTCACTGTAAAGTTGAATACAGTTAATGCGAGAAATGGGCCCAACTTTCACGTTTATCCATTTAGATTTGGTGCTTCTTTAGTTTCGCTACGACATGTTAGGCCTCTCTTTCAAAAAAAATAAATGTACTTACGTGGTAGCTGAAAAGAAGACTACACCAAAAATTACGCAAATTCATCCAGTATTTATTAAATTAAAAATAAAAACGATTTTATCTGTCGCAATTTTTTCTTTTGATTTCGAGTTTTTTGGAAAAAAAAATTAGAGTTATCTCTTTTCCCTAATCAGTATGCTGAAATATCTACTGATGCATAAGATCGTTTTTTTTTCTTTTTCTTATAATCTAATAAATACTGGATGAATTTGCATAATTTTTCTGTACAATCTTATTTTCAGCTACCACGTAAGTACATAACAAAGTTTATACATTTCTTTAAATATTTTCATGTCGGGGCGAAACAGCAGAAGCACCATGCCTTTTATCATCTCGTTTCTCACCCAGACATTCTCTCAATTCATCCGGTGCCCGTAATCTTACATTGCATTGCCGCAGCCTTCTAAACCTCAACCCTATCTGTGCATGGTGTTTGGAAAATTGATGGCATAACTTTGGGATTATGTTCCATAGGTCCGGAAACGCTTGTTCTCTGAGTTATTAACGATTGAAACAAATACTGATCAAAATTCTTTATTGTAAACATCTAACACGTACGATGTCTTATAGTGCACTGTTATTTCTACATATGAGATAGATAAACCCTATTCTTGTGACAGGATCACAGGTAAAATAAGCCTGGACCTGGTGTTGCCACATACTCTGTTTAACTATGCAATAGATTGGATTATGCAGCATTCTCTACAGGGACACGAAGGAGTCGCCATCTTGAGTGATGTCAGCATCTAGGATCTGGACTACGTAGATGATATTGCGATCCTCACCTCCAACTACTGGACCAGGTTAGCTCGTTCGCGTTGCAGATCGGCCTTCACATCAACGCTGACAAAACGAAAATTATGCCTGTGTGCTGGAGGAAAATAGAACAGTCGTCATGCTGACTGGGTGCCCCCTTGAGGAAGTCAACCAATTCATCTACCTCGGATCTGAATTCTGTGCCACTGGCCAAAATACAACCGAAATAGATAGACGTATCATCCACGTGCGCTCGGCCTTCGTACATCTCAACACTTACAAAGTCGGCATGATATCCGTATCAGTATGAAGATGTGTGTCCATCAGGCACCGTACGGATGCAAGACCTGGTCTCTCTGAGCCGTGGATATTTGCTGGATAGGTATTTTTGACTGTTGGTGTCTGCGCATGATTCTGTGACTCACTCTGCTGGACTGAGTTCTCAATGCTGTCATCCATTCACGATGTAACATTCAACCTATTGAAGGGGTTCTGAAACGAAACCACCTGCGATGGTGCAAGCACGTTTAAAGACGTCCTAACGCAACTGTGCTCAGGAATGTTCTCAATCCCAAACCCCTTTAGCATTGGTGCCGTCGTCGTCATGGTGGGCAGCTGAAGACTTGGTTAGACACAGTCAAGGCCGATCCAACTTCCCTCATTCACCCTCAAGTCTACAGTGTACATTGATGGAAGAAGGAGTGGCTTAGCTTATCTGTGGACCTGATGCTCAACTAGACGCAATGGGCACGTTTAATCCGTGACGGTGCAAATCAAAGGGTCGGCTGAACCTGAAAGATGCAAACCGAAACAAGTACAAGTAAGTTGCCACATACACCAACAACACCATGAAAAAGTAACGCCAAACAAATATAAAAGCCGCTTAAAAGAAAGATCTGAGCATCATGATCAGCAGGTTGATAGCTAACATGGAGGACCCAGTCGGCATCCTGCGAATGTTTGTCCTTCTTATTTCATGTTGTATGTTTGAATGAGACGACGACAAACGTACGACTTACCTCGTGTGGGGAGCCGGGCACAAAGAGGGAAAAGAAAGAGGAGCAATGCGTTTTATGGGAAGGAAGCACTTCCGTCAGAAACGGAAGTGCTTCCGGCGGAGACAGATTGTGGGAAGGAGGCTGCACTATAAGAGTAGTCAATGTTTGGGTAAGAGAGGGGGGCAACAGGTGGTGCCGTCGTCTAAAGTGATAGAAGGAAGAAGAGAGAGAACGAAAGGGAAGAAGAAGGAGAGAAAGAGGAATTTATTTTTATTTCGGGTTGCTACCTACTGCCCGAAACTTAAGAACACATCAGACCAAATACAGGTGAATAAATATGATCGGCACACTCAGATGAAGAAATGAACCACAAAGGAAATTAAACTAGTAATGGAGTGCTATTACAAAGAAACCCCTGCACAAAGAGGCTCCTGTGGTGACGGTGCAGAGAGACCAAGGGATAAGCGGCCACGACTAGCATGCACTCGCTGCAAGGAAAAAGTGGCTGCATGCGGGAGTGAACCTGGAATCATTTGATTTCAAGGTGAGGGTTGTGAATATGCAAAATAGGCACTTTTGGCAATCAAAAATAGCTGAATAAAAGGAGTGAGATTTTTGCTCGAGATTGGATGCCACGTCGTTCGCGTATGTTTTGGACGGCTGTCGGTTTATCTCCTGTTTTTTACTGTTGTTGTTGTTGTTGTTGAGGAGAAAGAAGTACTGCTGATACTAAGAGCGAACATCTTCTCTGTTGTTGGTGAAAAAGAATAAAATAATCCGGCACGAGTTTGTGTTCTTTCAACTCTAAATAATTTACGTGACGTAAATAAGAATTAATTAACCAAATATATCTTTCAGCTCTTTTACACGTATAGAACATAATCCTGAAGTTATGTGTCTAAATTATTACGAGTGGCAGATTTCATGAGTTGGACGTTTTTAAACATTTTAATGAGTTTGAGTCGAGCATTTGAGCTATGAACTTCACAGCCTTTCACTTTCCTAATGAAAGAGACTAAGTAATAAAAAAACAATCAGAAGTTGATTCATAAAACCAAAATGTTAGAAACGTTATTAAAATTCATCAAATTCTTGGAGAATAACTTATTCTTTCATTTGGGTAAAATTTTATTTCTCCTTTTATTCAGAATGTGATTTTCATGTCGCCTGCTTCAAGCAAGGTACTATCCACTGGTCGGGTGATTGTCATTGACAAGGAAAACTACCTCAACTGCCTTGGAGTCATCCTCCAGCCGATCAATAGTATAAAAAGTGAAAAGCTCTTTGCTACCCTGGTCCTCAGTGAGCGTGGCAAATTGTCGGACACATCTCGATTACCAGATAAAGAAGAGAGTGAGAAGGTGCAGCCTATTTTGATCCGGGCCCTGTTTCTTCCAGAGGGAGCCGCCTGGCATGAGTTGATTTATGTCCGACCTGAAGAGATCTCGTATGTGACAAACAAGACGATCCGGGTGGAGGCGGACAAGATCATTAACAACATCAAGAAACGAGAGCAGCCAAGATTTAGGTGAGTTTTTTTTTGTTTGTTTTTTTTTTACGCTCTATTTAGTCTTCGTTTTTTCCAGGTGAGAATTCTGGTGATACCAGATCAGGCTGCCCTGTGGCTCCCTGAGACGAAATTCACCTACATTGACGTTTTTTTTTTTGTTTTTTTTGTTTGTAAAACTTAATTATGTTCTACAAAACCAAAACCAAAAACAACAGCCCCTCTCCCTTTCTCCCTCCCCTTTTTTATTTTATTTTTAGAACTTGAAGCATAAATCTTTTACTATAATGACCAGATTCGGCATTAAATAACCCAAAAAGGGTTGATATGCCGTAAAACAAAACTACCAAACCAAAAACGATGATTAAACATTTGAAGATATAAAGAACTTGAAGCATAAAAACTTTTACTATAATGACCAGATTCGGCATTAAATAACCCAAAAAGGGTTGATATGCCGTAAAACAAAACTACCAAACCAAAAACGATGATTAAACATTTGAAGATATAAAGAACTTGAAGCATAAAAACTTTTACTATAATGACCAGATTCGGCATTAAATAACCTAAAAAGGGTTGATATGCCGTAAAACAAAACTACCAAACCAAAAACGATGATTAAACATTTGAAGATATAAAGAACTTGAAGCATAAAAACTTTTACTATAATGACCAGATTCGGCATTAAATAACCCAAAAAGGGTTGATATGCCGTAAAACAAAACTACCAAACCAAAAACGATGATTAAACATTTGAAGATATAAAGAACTTGAAGCATAAAAACTTTTACTATAATGACCAGATTCGGCATTAAATAACCCAAAAAGGGTTGATATGCCGTAAAACAAAACTACCAAACCAAAAACGATGATTAAACATTTGAAGATATAAAGAACTTGAAGCATAAAAACTTTTACTATAATGACCAGATTCGGCATTAAATAACCCAAAAAGGGTTGATATGCCGTAAAACAAAACTACCAAACAAAACTACCAGGTGAGAATTGCTTCTGGGTCTATGAAAATGGTGGCAAGAATAAAATGGAACCAACAAGAATGTTTATTGAATATTCTTCGACCCTTTTGTATTTTTAGCATCGTAAAACTACAACAAATAGAAACAGTATAACAACATAAACGTTCGATGACATGAAATGTACATATAGAACCATGCCATCCCACTAGACAATTGCCGCCGAACCCAACACTGTGTACCGTGGTTTCTTTCTGTTCGTCTTCATCTCTCGTCGTTCTCGTGCTGGCCATGGCGTTTATTCCAATGACGGTCACCGAGGGCACAAGCACTAGTTTACAAGTGCACAAAAATAAAAGCAACAGCAAACTCACAAGAAAAAACACAAACTCAGTGCATTGTGTATCCGTCAGTTGTGCTCTGGTTGTGTGTGCCACCATCGTGGACTGTAGGGGCCCCCATTGTCGTTACTCGCAGTCATCAGCTCATCTCATCATCTGCTAAGGCTCTGCCCAATCTAATCCCATCTGATCGTCTTCTCTCCGAGTCACAAACTGCCGCAAAACTAATGTAAACTCGTCAACTGATGTAAACTCCCCAATATATTAGTTTCGACCGGCAATCCTATGTCCTGTCTTTTGTCTTAGTTACCTCTGAACAATAGAAACTGACTACTTCGCGCTCGCCCTATCAGTCACACTCATCTAACAATTCATCTCACTTTAAGACGCTTTTGTGTGCGTTGGTGAATCATTTCCTCTCATTGTCTTTTTACCTATCTTACTTCCAATAGTTCCTCCCCTTTTTGTGAAATTAGCAACCTCATGGCTGATTTAAAAATTAGCAACATCATGGCTGATTTAAAAATTAGCAACATCATGGCTGATTTAAAAATTAGCAACATCATGGCTGATTTAAAAATTAGCAACATCATGGCTGATTTAAAAATTAGCAACATCATGGCTGATCTAAAAAATTAGCAACCTCATGGCTGATTAAAAAATTAGCAACATCATGGCTGATTAAACAATTAGCAACATCATGGCTGATTTAAAAAATTAGCAACATCATGGCTTATTTAAAAATTAGCAACATCATGGCTGATTTAAAAAATTAGCAACATCATGGCTGATTTAAAAAATTAGCAACATCATGGCTGATTTAAAAAATTAGCAACATCATGGCTGATTTAAAAAATTAGCAACATCATGGCTGATTTAAAAAATTAGCAACATCATGGCTGATTTAAAAATTAGCAACATCATGGCTGATTTAAAAAATTAGCAACATCATGGCTGATTTAAAAAATTAGCAACATCATGGCTGATTTAAAAATTAGCAACATCATGGCTGATTAAAAAATTAGCAACATCATGGCTGATTAAAAAATTAGCAACATCATGGCTGATTTAAAAATTAGCAACATCATGGCTGATTTAAAAAATTAGCAACATCATGGCTGATTTAAAAAATTAGCAACATCATGGCTGATTTAAAAAATTAGCAACATCATGGCTGATTTAAAAAATTAGCAACATCATGGCTGATTAAAAAATTAGCAACATCATGGTTGATTAAAAAATTAGCAACATCATGGTTGATTAAAAAATTAGCAACATCATGGCTGATTAAAAAATTAGCAACATCATGGCTGATTAAAAAATTAGCAACATCATGGCTGATTTAAAAATTAGCAACATCATGGCTGATTTAAAAAATTAGCAACATCATGGCTGATTTAAAAATTAGCAACATCATGGCTGATTTAAAAAATTAGCAACATCATGGCTGATTAAAAAATTAGCAACATCATGGCTTATTTAAAAATTAGCAACATCATGGCTGATTAAAAAATTAGCAACATCATGGCTTATTTAAAAATTAGCAACATCATGGCTGATTAAAAAATTAGCAACATCATGGCTGATTAAAAAATTAGCAACATCATGGCTGATTAAAAAATTAGCAACATCATGGCTGATTAAAAAATTAGCAACATCATGGCTGATTTAAAAAAATTAGCAACATCATGGTTGATTTAAAAATTAGCAACATCATGGTTGATTTAAAAATTAGCAACATCATGGGTGATTTAAAAATTAGCAACATCATGGCTGATTTAAAAATTAGCAACATCATGGCTGATTTAAAAATTAGCAACATCATGGTTGATTTAAAAATTAGCAACCTCACGGCTGATTTAAAAAAACTCACACCCCTAATTTTAAAAGAAATCAGATAGTCACTACTTTTGACGATTGACTTCATTTCATGGCCTCATTTCACCCCAATTGCTCACAACAGCATTTTCTACCTCCCCTTTTTTTTTAAAATAATGTTTCACCCCAAACAAGGCAGGATGCCACTGTAGACGTAAGGGGCTACTGAGAATTAGAGAGTAGGTTTAGGGTGTCATTCTAAGTTGGAAGCTGTGCAGCGAGATGTCAGTTTACATTAGTTTTGAACCTCTGCATGTCGGTACTGTCGGGGAAACAGGGGGACATCTGGGGACCTCCACAGTGAATGGATGGGATTTAACTGATTGTCGAGTTGGTCTAGTGAATTTACGTCGAGGTGGGGTTCAAACAAAATCCAGACATTCAAAATAAAAATCTGACATTTCAAAAGTTAGTCCCAAGTTCATTTACAATCCTCAATCATTTACAGCAGTACTCCTCACTGATTATCAAACCAAAGAGTATATCCTCTGAATGGATTATATATTTACACACAAGCCTTTACTAATAAGGCCTTAATTCTACACTGTCTGCACCCCAACAAAACACTGAGCAGATGCAAATTGTGTATCATGTCACATCACCACAATAAATGCACTTTTTGTATCGCTCCGTTTTTTTTTTTTTTTAATTATTATTCTATCTAAGGTCCATGTCACATCACCACAATAAATGCACTTTTTGTATCGCTCCGTTTTTTTTTTTTTAAATTATTATTCTATCTAAGGTCCATGTCACATCACCACAATAAATGCACTTTTTGTATCGCTCCGTTTTTTTTTTTTTTAAATTATTATTCTATCTAAGGTCCATGTCACATCACCACAATAAATGCACTTTTTGTATCGCTCCGTTTTTTTTAATTATTATTCTATCTAAGGTCCATGTCACATCACCACAATAAATGCACTTTTTGTATCGCTCCGTTTTTTTTTTTTTTAATTATTATTCTATCTAAGGTCCATGTCACATCACCACAATAAATGCACTTTTTGTATCGCTCCGTTTTTGTTTTTTTTTAATTATTATTCTATCTAAGGTCCATGTCACATCACCACAATAAATGCACTTTTTGTATCGCTCCGTTTTTTTTTTTTTAATTATTATTCTATCTAAGGTCCATGTCACATCACCACAATAAATGCACTTTTTGTATCGCTCCGTTTTTTTTTTTTTAAATTATTATTCTATCTAAGGTCCATGTCACATCACCACAATAAATGCACTTTTTGTATCGCTCCGTTTTTTTTTTTTTAATTATTATTCTATCTAAGGTCCATGTCACATCACCACAATAAATGCACTTTTTGTATAGCTCCGTTTTTTTTTTTTTAATTATTTTTCTATCTAAGGTCCATGTCACATCACCACAATAAATGCACTTTTTGTATCGCTCCGTTTTTTTTTTTTTTTTTTAAGTTATTATTCTATCTAAGGTCCATGTCACATCACCACAATAAATGCACTTTTTGTATCGCTCCGTTTTTTTTTTTTAAATTATTATTCTATCTAAGGTCCATGTCACATCACCACAATAAATGCACTTTTTGTATAGCTCCGTTTTTTTTAAAAAAATTATTATTCTATCTAAGGTCCATGTCACATCACCACAATAAATGCACTTTTTGTATCGCTCCGTTTTTTTTTAAAAATTATTATTCTATCTAAGGTCCATGTCACATCACCACAATAAATGCACTTTTTGTATCACTCCGTTTTTTTTTTTTAAATTATTTTTCTATCTAAGGTCCATGTCACATCACCACAATAAATGCACTTTTTGTATCGCTCCGTTTTTTTTTTTTTTAAATTATTATTCTATCTAAGGTCCATGTCACATCACCACAATAAATGCATTTTTTGTATCGCTCCGTTTTTTTTTTTTAAATTATTATTCTATCTAAGGTCCATGTCACATCACCACAATAAATGCACTTTTTGTATCGCTCCGTTTTTTTTTTTTTTAATTATTATTCTATCTAAGGTCCATGTCACATCACCACAATAAATGCACTTTTTGTATCGCTCCGTTTTTTTTTTTTTTTAATTATTATTCTATCTAAGGTCCATGTCACATCACCACAATAAATGCACTTTTTGTATCGCTCCGTTTTTTTTTTTTTTTAATTATTATTCTATCTAAGGTCCATGTCACATCACCACAATAAATGCACTTTTTGTATCGCTCCGTTTTTTTTTTTTTTAATTATTATTCTATCTAAGGTCCATGTCACATCACCACAATAAATGCACTTTTTGTATCGCTCCGTTTTTTTTTTTTAAATTATTATTCTATCTAAGGTCCATGTCACATCACCACAATAAATGCACTTTTTGTATCGCTCCGTTTATTTTTTTAAAATTATTATTCTATCTAAGGTCCATGTCACATCACCACAATAAATGCACTTTTTGTATCGCTTCGTTTTTTTTAAAAAAATTATTATTCTATCTGAGGTCCATGTCACATCACCACAATAAATGCACTTTTTGTATAGCTCCGTTTTTTTTTTTTTTTTATTATTATTCTATCTAAGGTCCATGTCACATCACCACAATAAATGCACTTTTTGTATCGCTCCGTTTTTTTTTTTTTAATTATTATTCTATCTAAGGTCCATGTCACATCACCACAATAAATGCACTTTTTGTATCGCTCCGTTTTTTTTTTTTTAAATTATTATTCTATCTAAGGTCCATGTCACATCACCACAATAAATGCACTTTTTGTATAGCTCCGTTTTTTTTTTTTTAATTATTTTTCTATCTAAGGTCCATGTCACATCACCACAATAAATGCACTTTTTGTATCGCTCCGTTTTTTTGTTTTTTTTAAAGTTATTATTCTATCTAAGGTCCATGTCACATCACCACAATAAATGCACTTTTTGTATCGCTCCGTTTTTTTTTTAAAAATTATTATTCTATCTAAGGTCCATGTCACATCACCACAATAAATGCACTTTTTGTATCGCTCCGTTTTTTTTTTTTTAAATTATTATTCTATCTAAGGTCCATGTCACATCACCACAATAAATGCACTTTTTGTATCGCTCCGTTTTTTTTTTTTAAATTATTATTCTATCTAAGGTCCATGTCACATCACAACACAATAAATGCACTTTTTGTATAGCTCCGTTTTTTTTTTTTTTAATTATTTTTCTATCTAAGGTCCATGTCACATCACCACAATAAATGCACTTTTTGTATCGCTCCGTTTTTTTTTTTTTTTAATTATTATTCTATCTAAGGTCCATGTCACATCACCACAATAAATGCACTTTTTGTATCGCTCCGTTTTTTTTTTTTAAATTATTATTCTATCTAAGGTCCATGTCACATCACCACAATAAATGCACTTTTTGTATAGCTCCGTTTTTTTTTTTTAAATTATTATTCTATCTAAGGTCCATGTCACATCACCACAATAAATGCACTTTTTGTATCGCTCCGTTTTTTTTTTAAAATTATTATTCTATCTAAGGTCCATGTCACATCACCACAATAAATGCACTTTTTGTATCACTCCGTTTTTTTTTTTTAAATTATTTTTCTATCTAAGGTCCATGTCACATCACCACAATAAATGCACTTTTTGTATCGCTCCGTTTTTTTTTTTTTTAATTATTATTCTATCTAAGGTCCATGTCACATCACCACAATAAATGCACTTTTTGTATCGCTCCGTTTTTTTTTTTTTTGAATAAGTTATTATTCTATCTAAGGTCCATGTCACATCACCACAATAAATGCACTTTTTGTATCGCTCCGTTTTTTTTTTTAAAATTATTATTCTATCTAAGGTCCATGTCACATCACCACAATAAATGCACTTTTTGTATCGCTCCGTTTTTTTTTTTAAAATTATTATTCTATCTAAGGTCCATGTCACATCACCACAATAAATGCACTTTTTGTATCGCTTCGTTTTTTTTTTTTAAATTATTATTCTATCTGAGGTCCATGTCACATCACCACAATAAATGCACTTTTTGTATAGCTCCGTTTTTTGTTTTTTTAATTATTATTCTATCTAAGGTCCATGTCACATCACCACAATAAATGCACTTTTTGTATCGCTCCGTTTTTTTTTTAAAAATTATTATCCTATCTAAGGTCCATGTCACATCACCACAATAAATGCACTTTTTGTATCGCTCCGTTTTTTTTTTTTTTTTTTTAAATTATTATTCTATCTAAGGTCCATGTCACATCACCACAATAAATGCACTTTTTGTATAGCTCCGTTTTTTTTTTTTAAATTATTTTTCTATCTAAGGTCCATGTCACATCACCACAATAAATGCACTTTTTGTATCGCTCCGTTTTTTTGTTTTTTTTAAAGTTATTATTCTATCTAAGGTCCATGTCACATCACCACAATAAATGCACTTTTTGTATCGCTCCGTTTTTTTTTAAAAATTATTATTCTATCTAAGGTCCATGTCACATCACCACAATAAATGCACTTTTTGTATCGCTCCGTTTTTTTTTTTTTAAATTATTATTCTATCTAAGGTCCATGTCACATCACCACAATAAATGCACTTTTTGTATCGCTCCGTTTTTTTTTTAAAAATTATTATCCTATCTAAGGTCCATGTCACATCACCACAATAAATGCACTTTTTGTATCGCTCCGTTTTTTTTTTGTTTTTTTTTTAATTATTATTCTATCTAAGGTCCATGTCACATCACCACAATAAATGCACTTTTTGTATCGCTCCGTTTTTAAAAAAAAATTATTATTCTATCTAAGGTCCATGTCACATCACCACAATAAATGCATGGAGAATTTACTTTTTTTATCGCTCTGTTTTTTGTTTTGTTTTTCAAATTATTATTCTATCTAAAGTCCATGGAAAATCACCATCCATAGCCCATTACTCATGGAGTATCATCAGCTTGGCACTCTAACACTCGGCAACCCATATCCATCACACAAAAAATTACCCAGCCGCATGCAGACAAAGAATTGGCAGAAAGAAAGAAAAATGTTTAAATTATTCATGGCAATTCCTTTTTTCTAACCCGATTTTTCTTCTTTTTTTTTTTTTTACTTTCACTAAGCCTAACCTTTTTTAAATTTATTCACCCCAAACAAGGCATGTTGCTACTAAAACGTAAAGGGCTACTGTGAATTAGGGGCTTATCTTAAAGAGGAGTTGTGCAAGGACATGTTTGTTCAAATTGCATTTAAATTTCTGCATGTTGGTACAGTCAGGAGTAGGAAGGAAATTCAAAAGGCAAGCAGTTCGAGGAAAGAAACTATTAGAATAGAAAGCTTTTCAACATTTGTTGACCTTTACAGTTAAGGGGTGGGATTTTGCTGCTTGTCGGGTTGGTCGGGGGTATTTACGTTGAGAGGCACAAATACAGCAAGTGCGTCGAAGTCCATTATCTATTGAAGTACTTGTAAAACGAGCACAGGGACGAAACATTGAGTCGATGGGACAGGGGCTGGAGCTTGGTAGACAGTGCGGGACCTATTAGGTTAGAGGCTCAATTTTGGACCCTGTCCAAGAGGAAGAGACTGATGGTTGGTGCACCAGCCTAGATGTGACAACAATACTCCATGCATGGGTGGATGGTGACTTTGTAGAGATATAGGATACTGACAAGTGTAAGAAGTTTTCTAGCCCAGTAAAGGGAGCCCACCTTCTTTGCAGCAGACTTGGCAGTATCTTCTATGTATTTATTTCAATTCATGTTGAATACTATGCTGAGACGTTCGAAGATTAGACTCTTGGAAAAGGTGCTATCAGCTATGGAAATCAGTAGTTGGAAAGATTTCTTATATTTGTTAAAGGAAAGGAGCTTTGTCTTTGTAGCATTGAATGTGACTATCCATTTTTGAAAAGGAGCTTTGTCTTTGTAGCATTGAATGTGACTATCCATTTTTGAAAAGGAGCTTTGTCTTTGTAGCATTGACTGTGACTATCCATTTTTGAAAAGGAGCTTTGTCTTTGTAGCATTGAATGTGACTATCCATTTTTGAAAAGGAGCTTTGTCTTTGTAGCATTGAATGTGACTATCCATTTATGAAAAGGAGCTTTGTCTTTGTAGCATTGAATGTGACTATCCATTTTTGAAAAGGAGCTTTGTCTTTGTAGCATTGAATGTGACTATCCATTTTTGAAAAGGAGCTTTGTCTTTGTAGCATTGAATGTGACTATCCATTTTTGAAAAGGAGCTTTGTCTTTGTAGCATTGAATGTGACTATCCATTTTTGAAAAGGAGCTTTGTCTTTGTAGCATTGAATGTGACTATCCATTTTTGAAAAGGAGCTTTGTCTTTGTAGCATTGAATGTGACTATCCATTTTTGAAAAGGAGCTTTGTCTTTGTAGCATTGAATGTGACTATCCATTTTTGAAAAGGAGCTTTGTCTTTGTAGCATTGAATGTGACTATCCATTTATGAAAAGGAGCTTTGTCTTTGTAGCATTGAATGTGACTATCCATTTTTGAAAAGGAGCTTTGTCTTTGTAGCATTGAATGTGACTATCCATTTTTGAAAAGGAGCTTTGTCTTTGTAGCATTGAATGTGACTATCCATTTTTGAAAAGGAGCTTTGTCTTTGTAGCATTGAATGTGACTATCCATTTATGAAAAGGAGCTTTGTCTTTGTAGCATTGAATGTGACTATCCATTTATGAAAAGGAGCTTTGTCTTTGTAGCATTGAATGTGACTATCCAATTTTGAAAAGGAGCTTTGTCTTTGTAGCATTGAATGTGACTATCCATTTTTGAAAAGGAGCTTTGTCTTTGTAGCATTGAATGTGACCATCCATTTTTGAAAAGGAGCTTTGTCTTTGTAGCATTGAATGTGACCATCCATTTTTGAAAAGACGCTTTGTCTTTGTAGCATTGAATGTGACCATCCATTTTTGAAAAGAAGCTTTGTCTTTGTAGCATTGAATGTGACTATCCATTTTTAAAAAGGAGCTTTGTCTTTGTAGCATTGAATGTGACCATCCATTTTTGAAAAGGAGCTTTGTCTTTGTAGCATTGAATGTGACCATCCATTTTTGAAAAGGAGCTTTGTCTTTGTAGCATTGAATGTGACCATCCATTTTTGAAAAGGAGCTTTGTCTTTGTAGCATTGAATGTGACCATCCATTTTTGAAAAGGAGCTTTGTCTTTGTAGCATTGAATGTGACTATCCATTTTTGAAAAGGAGCTTTGTCTTTGTAGCATTGAATGTGACCATCCATTTATGGCCCCATTCTACTACAGACTGAAGGTCATTTTCTAAGGACTCAGCCATTGCCTTGGATGTCAAGAATAGTGTGGTGTCATCAACAAATAAACTAATCTCAGATGCAATTACATCAGAGAGGTTGTTTGTAAAGATAAGGAATAATAAATGTCGAAGTACACCCGCATTAATGTGATTTTGCTTAGATGTACAGCCATCGCGAATAACCTGGATCTTTCTTTTAGGTGGGATTATATTATATGCGTTCAGAGACGGGCATTAGAATATCCACAGAATAGGATTACCTAAATCCACGCTGCTTGTTAGAAAGAAGTTTCTGTTATTCTTTTCTGGTGACGTCTCAACTGTTTTATTTTTTTTTTGTTCTGTTTTGTTTTGTTTGAACGGTTACTGTGAACCTAGCAATTGTTGCATTAATTAAAAGAGAAATTGTATTTCGCTTGAGTTTCTTTTAAAAAATACTTAATATGTCTGGAAAATTGTTAAACTGGAATCATCTTCACAGCTTCTGCTGCTTATGAATTCAATAAAAAAAAGAAAAATTCTATATTTCTCTATCCATGCCAGCTTTCGGTTACCTAATTATATTTGTTTCAAATAAATATTAATCTATTTATTTCTTATAATTACCTGAATAGCATATTAATATGTAGAATAGTTTACTTTCTAGAATTTATCCACAATGTGGTAAGTGACCTTCAGAATTTGTGAATATTCACTTATTCTTATGCATCTGTACAAAATATACACAATTTTTATTTTATTTACTTACAGGGTTTAGGGTTAGGGTTAGGCTTTGAATTCTTGCGTGTGTTTTGGGCATCTTTTTTTTTGCCATCAACCTTTGTTTGTGTGTGTTCACTGCACAGTGATCGTTCACTTGTTGTCTTTGTCCGAATTTAAGATTTTTCTATCAAGACAGATTTGTCATCCGTCTTAAATTTTAGTCTGAATAATTTTTTAAATTTTATCTACAAATCACTATCAGACTTTCACCTTGAAAACTACCTGAACAGACCCATTAATTATTACACATAGTTAACAATTCACTGTTAATGACTTCCTCTCGAATTGTTGGTATAGTAAGCTGAAAGGTGCACGTCCTACGCATGCCCCTCCAAAATGTTGCCCCCCACATACATGATCTCCGTTCTAAAATCTTTTTTCTTTTTGTTCTTCTAAGGATTCATTCGATCGTTCGAATGACAACACATTTGTTGTTCAATTTTTTTTTCTTTTCTTTCTTTTCAGAGAAGATCCACCCGGTCAATCGGTCAGTGTTGCTACCCAGGAGTTGTTACGTCTCTCCGAGTCCAATCCCGACGGAATGACAAAGCTAAACGTAATCAAAGAATGCAATATTCGAGATATAGATTTGATGGAACAACATCGCAGTTTGCAGTTCATGGAGACAGCGATTGCACAGTTCAACTGTGTGAATTGCCCGCATTTCTTGGAGCATGTAAGGCATTACTCACTAACCCCTTTCTCTCTCTCTCTCTCTCTCTCTCTCTCTCTCTCTCTCTCTCCAGTTAGCGTCACTTTTCCCTTGTCCAAGAATCGGTCATTTTATGATATTTCATTAGCTCACTCTCCAGTCCAAATAGGTTTCCAAATTTCAGTTTGCACAGTCTTATCTAATCACTTTCTTCCAAGTCTTCCTTGATCATTCAGCCATCCAACAAATTGACTAACAAAAAGATCTAGAAAAATAAGTTGCAAGTGAGATCTCTGCTTTTTAATAGGATAATAGCTTTTGGTTAATCAGAAAAGGCATAATTCCGTTTTTGGTTAATTTGAATAGGCATAATTCCGCTTTTGGTTAATTAGAATAGGCATAATTCTGCTTTTGGTTAATCAGAAAAGGCATAATTCCGCTTTTGGTTAATCAGAAAAGGCATAATTCCGCTTTTGGTTAATCAGAAAAGGCATAATTCCGCTTTTGGTTAATCAGAAAAGGCATAATTCTGCTTTTGGTTAATCAGAAAAGGCATAATTTTGCTTTTGGTTAATCAGAAAAGGCATAATTCCGCTTTTGGTTAATCAGAAAAGGCATAATTTTGCTTTTTGTTAATCAGAAAAGGCATAATTTTGCTTTTTGTTAATCAGAAAAGGCATAATTCCGCTTTTGGTTAATCAGAAAAGGCATAATTCTGCTTTTGGTTAATCAGAAAAGGCATAATTTTGCTTTTTGTTAATCAGAAAAGGCATAATTCTGCTTTTGGTTAATCAGAAAAGGCATAATTCCGCTTTTGGTTAATCAGAAAAGGCATAATTCTGCTTTTGGTTAATCAGAAAAGGCATAATTTTGCTTTTTGTTAATCAGAAAAGGCATAATTCTGCTTTTGGTTAATCAGAAAAGGCATAATTCCGCTTTTGGTTAATCAGAAAAGGCATAATTCCGCTTTTGGTTAATCAGAAAAGGCATAATTTTGCTTTTGGTTAATCAGAAAAGGCATAATTCCGTTTTTGGTTAATCAGAAAAGGCATAATTCCGTTTTTGGTTAATCAGAAAAGGCATAATTCCGCTTTTGGTTAATTAGAATAGGCATAATTCTGCTTTTGGTTAATCAGAAAAGGCATAATTCCGCTTTTGGTTAATCAGAAAAGGCATAATTCCGATTTTGGTTAATCAGAAAAGGCATAATTCCGCTTTTGGTTAATCAGAAAAGGCATAATTCTGCTTTTGGTTAATCAGAAAAGGCATAATTCCGCTTTTGTTTAATCAGAAAAGGCATAATTCTGCTTTTGGTTAATCAGAAAAGGCATAATTTTGCTTTTTGTTAATCAGAAAAGGCATAATTCTGCTTTTGGTTAATCAGAAAAGGCATAATTCCGCTTTTGGTTAATCAGAAAAGGCATAATTCTGCTTTTGGTTAATCAGAAAAGGCATAATTTTGCTTTTTGTTAATCAGAAAAGGCATAATTCTGCTTTTGGTTAATCAGAAAAGGCATAATTCCGCTTTTGGTTAATCAGAAAAGGCATAATTCTGCTTTTGGTTAATCAGAAAAGGCATAATTCTGCTTTTTGTTAATCAGAAAAGGCATAATTCCGCTTTTGGTTAATCAGAAAAGGCATAATTCCGCTTTTGGTTAATCAGAAAAGGCATAATTCCGCTTTTGGTTAATCAGAAAAGGCATAATTCCGTTTTTGGTTAATCAGAAAAGGCATAATTCCGCTTTTGGTTAATCAGAAAAGGCATAATTCCGCTTTTGGTTAATCAGAAAAGGCATAATTCCGCTTTTGGTTAATCAGAAAAGGCATAATTCTGCTTTTGGTTAATCAGAAAAGGCATAATTTTGCTTTTTGTTAATCAGAAAAGGCATAATTCTGCTTTTGGTTAATCAGAAAAGGCATAATTCCGCTTTTGGTTAATCAGAAAAGGCATAATTCTGCTTTTGGTTAATCAGAAAAGGCATAATTCTGCTTTTTGTTAATCAGAAAAGGCATAATTCTGCTTTTTGTTAATCAGAAAAGGCATAATTCTGCTTTTTGTTAATCAGAAAAGGCATAATTCCGCTTTTGGTTAATCAGAAAAGGCATAATTCCGCTTTTGGTTAATTAGAAAAGGCATAATTCCGCTTTTGGTTAATCAGAAAAGGCATAATTCCGTTTTTGGTTAATCAGAAAAGGCATAATTCCGCTTTTGGTTAATCAGAAAAGGCATAATTCCGCTTTTGGTTAATCAGAAAAGGCATAATTCCGTTTTTGGTTAATCAGAAAAGGCATAATTCCGCTTTTGGTTAATTTGAATAGGCATAATTCTGCTTTTGGTTAATCAGAAAAGGCATAATTCCGCTTTTGGTTAATCAGAAAAGGCATAATTCCGCTTTTGGTTAATCAGAAAAGGCATAATTCTGCTTTTGGTTAATCAGAAAAGGCATAATTTTGCTTTTTGTTAATCAGAAAAGGCATAATTCTGCTTTTGGTTAATCAGAAAAGGCATTATTCTGCTTTTGGTTAATCAGAAAAGGCATAATTCCGCTTTTGGTTAATCAGAAAAGGCATAATTTTGCTTTTGGTTAATCAGAAAAGGCATAATTCCGCTTTTGTTAATCAGAAAAGGCATAATTGCGCTTTTGGTTAATCAGAAAAGGCATAATTCCGCTTTTGTTAATCAGAAAAGGCATAATTCCGCTTTTGGTTAATCAGAAAAGGCATAATTGCGCTTTTGGTTAATCAGAAAAGGCATAATTCCGTTTTTGGTTAATCAGAAAAGGCATAATTCCGCTTTTGGTTAATTAGAATAGGCATAATTCTGCTTTTGGTTAATCAGAAAAGGCATAATTCCGCTTTTGGTTAATCAGAAAAGGCATAATTCCGCTTTTGGTTAATCAGAAAAGGCATAATTCCGCTTTTGGTTAATCAGAAAAGGCATAATTGCGCTTTTGGTTAATCAGAAAAGGCATAATTCCGCTTTTGGTTAATCAGAAAAGGCATAATTCCGCTTTTTCTTTAAATTAAAAAAACGGGGATTTTTTTTTTCTAAGCAATGACTGATTTCTGCCGAATCACTGGAACTTTACGTCTTAATTTTTTCCGAATTTGGCTAGATTTTATTTCTTTTTTTCCCTTTTTCTTCAACTTTCTTTCTCTTTTCCTGTTTTTTCTCTCTTCCTCTCTCCGTCTCAGCTTGATTCGTCTTGCTTTGCCTCATGCCATACTTCATCCGATTCATGATGCTGGTAGTGGTAGGTAGAAGACTTTTGTTTCATCAAAGAATGACTTCCTGTCCCATTCCCCCATTTGGAGTCTTTCTCTTGCTGACGACCATATTTTTTGCTTGTTTATTTCTTGGACCAAACATTTTTAATGTTTTAAACCTTTAATCCAGCCACAAAAATTTTTTTTGATACAGAAAATAAACTTTGAACATTCTTTTTACACAAAAAGCTCATTTTAATGAAATTTAATGAATTTAAAATAAAAAATGAAGTTAAAACATATCAATCGATCCTTTAAGCATAAAAAAATATGTTGTACATTAACACCCTTTGCTATCCCCCCCACTCCAAAAATAAAAAGAAATTAAATTTTATATTTTTTTAATCGATTATGTGAAAACACCTTGAAAAACTTGGCAGAAATAGAAGAAAAATACAATTTAGAATTTAAAGTAGGAGATCAGTTTCGAATATGAATTTAGCATAAATTGAGGCCTCATTTTGGGGTCATTCTAATGCTTTATGGTTAAAGAAGATTGGTGGAGGTGCTTGCCACTCGAACATAAGGTTAGTGGTAGGGTTAACGAAAGGTTGGGGGGTGCTTACCACTCGGACATAAGGTTAGTGGTAGGGTTAAGGAAAGGTTGGAGGGTGCTTACCACTCGGACATAAGGTTAGTGGTAGGGTTAAGGAAAGGTTGGGGGGTGCTTGCCACTCGGACATAAGGTTAGTGGTAGGGTTAAGGAAAGGTTGGGGGCTCTTGCCACTCGGACATAAGGTTAGTGGTAGGGTTAAAGAAAGGTTGGGGGTGCTTGCCACTCGGACATAAGGTTAGTGGTAGGGTTAAGGAAAGGTTGGGGGGTGCTTGCCACTCGCACCTAGAGTTTGTAGTAGGGTAAGTAATTATTTTTTTACTAACCTTTCAGCATGCCCCCCCCCCCAAAGAAAACATAAAAATACATAGCCTGATGATTTCTTTCAGGAATATATATGCATAGTAATTGTAGTATGAAAATATGTTTATGGCAAGTAAGCTACATAGAAATGTTCTTGTTTTATTCCCGAAGAAAATCATCATGCTAATTTTAGGGATAACCTCTTCTTTTATGATCTGATTTATCAAGTCTGTGTTCATCTCACTGCCTGTTTGCCCTGCAGTCTTCAGCAAATATATAATAAATATATTATGCTCTTACGTACATAATTGAGCACTCTTTATGTTTCCAAAAATACAAAATTATATTATACTAGACGGACCTGTTGCCCGGCGCTGCCCGGGAGAAATATAAAAGAATGAATTAAATAGCCAACAGAATGCAAATAGGTCACATCTGATATTTTCATTTCTGTCTAAATCCAGTGACCGTATTTATTTGAGCTGGATTTTCCCCACATTACGAACCGACCTTGTGTCTAACTCTGCCCTCGTGGGGAAGAAAGTAAATAGGGACAGTAAAATAGAAAATGTCCCCAAAAAACTGCACATCACAAATCTCATTTATTTTTTTTTACACTTTGTTGCCCTCCTTGTTCGTACACAATATTAAATTATATATATATATATATATATATATATATCTCTAACTGGCTTTGCAAACTCACTTTTTCCATGATTCCACCAATTTAACCTGAACGCAATGGGTGGCCCAATGGTCACATTTTTTCTGGTTTTCTATTAAATTTCAAAATGCTGTTTTTTTTTTTGTTTTTATTTTCTTTCTAGTTTTATCAAGTTCATAAAAATCAAATGATGAAGAAGAAATACCAACAGCTTTCATTTCTCATGTCAGATGCCAGCCTCAATCTCTTACCGGAATATCAACAGCGAGTGCAGGTCAGTCCCCATCAATACCTCCTCCCTTTCAACTTTCACCCCCCCCAAACTTTTGTGCATTGAAAAGTTTGTTTTTTTAAATTTGAAAAAAAAAAAGCAACGATTATAAATTTGATGGAGATAGAGAAGGTACACACATGCTTAGGACGATGTTGAAAATAAAAAAAAGAAACTTTTAGAAATGAATGTTTTAACTAAGATTTCATTTCGTTTGTTTCAAGTAGTTTAATCGTTTTCAAGTTCTGGTGATCAGCTTTTGAAAGCAGGTCCAAGAAAATGTACAGAATTGTCCGTTTCAATTATTTCAACAAAGAAAATGCAAATATATTCATGATGCTTATTATTACAATTTATGGTACTTATGCAGATTAGGACCCAAGCTAAAATTGAATTGGCGTCGGTATTTCCGGATATTTACGTGGACGACCGGAAAAAGCCGAATGAAAAGTCGGTTGCTTGCGTTCAAAAAAATCCAAAACAAAGCTGGATGTTTTTTTTATACGTAGAATGTTTTTTTTAAGAAAAATATCACTGAACAAGTGTTAGCGCATCTGGATATCCCAGGCACTAGGGAGCATGGTAGACTGGGGAAGACGTTGTTCAAGTGTGTAAGAAGCGATATAACTACGTGATCCCTGACTGACGTGAAACCTTTGGATCGGACCGCATGGAGAGCAGGCGTGAGACGTTGCCTGGTGTTGCCCACCCCGAAGTCCGGGACACTCACTTTAAGGAAATATCAAAACAAGAAGAAAGAGGTATACAAGTTTGAAGCGTGTAAAGTGCACCGGTAAAATCCGTTTAGTGCATCATTTAATTTTTTAAAGAGAAAAAAAAGCTTCTTGGTCAAATCAAATTGACAACCAAAATCATCGGAATTTGCCGAAATTACAGTAATTTTATCATTTATACTTTGATATATTTTTGTTGAATTATGAATAGTAGTTGGAATAATCCAAATAATGTCATGGCTGAAAGCACCCTTTCTGAGAGTCCAACATTTTAAACTCCTTCGCCTGACATTCTTGACCAACATGAATTGGAATAAGTACATAGAAGACGCTGCCAAGTTTGCCGCAAAGAAGGTAGACTCCCTTGACCGGGCTAGAAAACTCTCCACACCTGCCATTATCCTATATCTCTATAAAGCCACCATTCGCCCGTGCATGAAGTATTGTTGCCACATCTGGACTGGTGCATCAACCACCAGCCTCTCCCTCCTCTTGAACAGGGTGCAAAAAATAATTTCTAATCTAATCGGTCCCGTACTATCTGCCAAGCTCCAGACCCTGTCGCATCTCCGCAATGTTGTATTCCTAAGCTTGTTCTACAAAATATGAACATTTTGCACTCCCCCCCCCCCCCCCCCCCCAACTTAAATACCTTCGACCCACCCGATTAGCAAAAAAATCACACTCGTTCATCCTAGATGCCGGGAGAGTTTCTACTTTAATAGCTTCTTTCCTCTGACTGCGAGCCTTTGGAATTTCCTCCCCACTCCCTGTTTCCCCACGAAAAAAATTTACAGTAATGTGAACAAACATCTTGCTGTAAATAAAGCAAAGTAACTCTTTAATAGAATTTAAAACATTGTTGATGAAATTACGTAGCATTTTTTTTTTTTAATTCAAATTTAAACGAAGAGAAATATTTTTACGTTTTTAAATTTTTGATGTGTGCTTGTTCAAAATTATTCTAACGTGGGTTGTTGTTCTTCTTTCTCCTTTTCCTACCCTCCTCCTCCTCCTCCTCTTTTATCTTCTTCCTCCGCCCATTTCCTCTCCTTCATACCAAGGAATGACCAAAAATCTACGCCTGCATAGAAATGATCCAAGACTTGATCTCAAACTTGATGCAGACAGTTCTTTGAGAAAATGATCTAATATATTATGCGTCTATAATTTTTGTTTTCATTTTAGGTTTTGAAAAGGTTCAACTATATTGATGAAGTCTGCACTGTCCAGCTGAAAGGTCGAGTGGCTTGTGAAATCAGTAACCATGAAATGATGATAACCGAACTTGTTTTAAACAATGTCCTTACGGAATTGCATCCTTCAGAAATAGCATCCATCTTGTCCTGCGTGGTGTTTGAGGTGAAACGCTGCTCTGAACCCAAATTGACGCCCACACTTAAAAAGGTAAGAAATCTTCTATTGTTTATTTTACATGTGTGTGTGTGTATATATATATATATATATATATGTATGAGAGAGAGATATTGGCATTCGCCGAATTAAAAAATAAATTTAAAAAATTGTGATTCTAAACTGATTTTTTTTCTTTGGTCATAGGATGTAACGAAGCAATATATATGCTTTGAAGCTAGTAAAATATCTTCATTGAAACAATTTGGATGAAACTATGAGAGATATATACCTTCAAAATGTATATTATTTATGTAAACTCATATATATATATTATGAAAAAGGAAAGCCAAAAACTATATTATTTATGTATTCATCAATGTTTCGTCTTTATTTTCAATAAAGACAAAACATTGATGAATACTTTCTCAGGATGAAGAAACAATGTAGAAAAATCATACAGATATTAATTATGATTTGCCAGAAATTGTCCAATATGTATATATATGAAGAACAGGAAAATAAAGATATAAAATATACCTTTAAAGTAGAACTTATGAAAGATTGATGCTCGATATACAAGATAGAGCAATTATATAAGCTTAAGCAATGGAAAAATACATTTTTTTTATTTAAAATCCCTTGTTTTGAACAACTGATGACTTAATAGAATTCGTATTTTGTACAGTTTTTATTCTCATCTTTTACTTGTTTATAAGGTATACTCCAACATGTCCTGGAAATGAATGAGGACCGATGTGTACTCCTGCTCCCAGCCCAAATTTTTTGTTCTTTTTATTTTTTAAAATTTTTATCATTTTTAAATTATAAATTAAATTAAGTAAAATCACTTTCCAGATGATAAAAGTCTGGCGTGAACGTGTACTCCACAATGTTATTGAAAAAAAAAAAAACTAATACAAAATTGTTTGACCTTGGTATAAGGCTTTGTTTTCAATTAAATCTATGAACAGAGACGCCAAAAATATAGAATCGACAGACCTCATTGTTGATATCTTGGATAAGATCTGTCTCATATATCTTCTATATAAAGTAGACTTGTTCTTTCCCATCTATTTTCTCATAGGTTAACTAAAAAAAAATAATATACCCTATGCTAAGAAACTCTCATCTTGCTTCATAAACTTCACTTGAGCATGTTTACAGAAACTTTCAATAAATTCAATCATCATACATTAAAAACTACTTTGAGACCACTAAGTCTTGCTCTCCCAAAAACGTATTCGACTGAGAGAGAGTAGCAAACTTATTTCCCCCTATCATTTCAGTCCTGCCACGCAACTCATTTCACCGGTGAAATTATTTCACAAAGAAATACTTGCAAATGTGACAAAGTATCTGGGCCTATGGGGTACCTTATTAAACAAAAACAAACCAATCAGCACTCAATTTACAACATTGACAGAATATCGGAATTGATATTCTACGCATAACGATTAGCTATTTTTCACACTTAATTACGTATTAGTTACATTCATAAACGAACACTTTATTCTTTCATCTGTCCGACAATGTTATTCTTTCGCATATGTAAGTAATTTCATATTTTCATATTTTCTTAAAACATGATTAATACTTACATATTCCACATCATAAACTATTATTGATATAGACCTTTTCACTCATGATTCATTATTTTCGTATTTTACAAATACTAAAAAAAAACGATTTCAAACATACACAAAGTACGTATTCGCTCAACTATGCACAAGCGAGATCAAAATTTCATTTTCAAAACATATTCAACACGTTACTTTTCAATGATAAAAAATATATTTCATGCTCTAAAAAAAAAAATAGTGAACAAAAAAATAAAAAATAATAACGTTCATACTTTAAACAAAAAATATTTTGTTAACAACAAAAAAAAACACTTCCTTCTACACCGTGGCAATTTCTATTTTTGTCCCATTCCGAAGTTTCATGGTTTCATCATACATTTTCCACAATTAAAAACCGACCTTTTGTCTAAACATCATAACTATCCGATGTGACCTATTTGCGTTCTGTCAGCTGTTTATTTCATTCTTTTATATTTTTTTCCAAAGCAGCACCGGTCAAAGGGTCTTTTCAGTATATATATATATATATATATATATATATATATATATATACAGGGTGTCTCAAAAAAATGTACTCACTCGTAGAATGACGAGAAAACTTTGCTTCATCGCTCCACAATTTTGTGTGCAAACTCGACATTTTCTGCACATTTTGCCATTCTAAGAGTGAGTACATTTTTTTGAGACACCCTGTATATATATATATATATATATATATATATCTCCTGGCAGTAAAATTAGTTCAAATTCAATGCAAATCTGAAATATTTGAATTTTCAAATGGGGGTTGTGCCCATATTATGCCACCTAAAATCCCTTTAAAAAACTCAAAGAAACTCAAATTTGGGGAATATTTATTAATTGATGTCCAGTACCTATTGCTAACATTTCACAAAGATTGGAGGTATCTTAATTTTCATAAAGGGCTTTATGGTGTGATGGATTGAAGGATGAGGATTTAGTACTGAGAGGGGGATAGTTACTCTTACTTCCACATTGAAATCAATAATCAAAACGGCTGATCGGATTGGATATAAAAATCTGTGAATTTGTGTGAAAGTAAACTTTTTGTTTTAGAAAACATGTACTAATAATTGACTTAAATCGCTGACAAAGCAGATTTTTATAAGCAGCTTTTGGTTAGAAAGCTATACCCAGCAACAGTACAAGGGAAAATCTCGTTTTACTTTATATAGAAGATATATATGTGTGTGTGTGTGTGTGTGAATAAAAAGATTTTTGTGGTATAATATTTAATAAGTAACAATAATAAAATAAAAACTAATGTTTTTAGTAAATTTCGAATGACTTTGAAACATTCTCAAAGGTTAAAATTATAAATAATTTAAATATCGCCTGAAATAGTGGAAAATGGAGGAGAGACAAAAAAAATGATTTGCAAACAAATTAGAAGTAACGAAACGCTCTTAGCAATTCCAGATTGTAAGAGTTCCCTGCCTGATGCATGTCAGTTGTCATATTAGAATGGAAATGGCTTCTAAAATATTAAGCTGATATCCTTAAACGATCAGTCTCATTACTTTCTAGACAGATGATATTCACTTACCGTTGAATTCTTATGAAGCTTTCAGATTTCTGGTTTTAAAACTGTGAAGCCTTAATTTTGAAGCTTCGAGGATTGTTGAGTCACTCCTTAATTGCCACGACTCCCAGGTCAACTGAGTGGTAATACCATCTATTGATTAAATATTTATTTACAAAATATATGCCTACAAAACAATCTAATCTATAAATATTTGAAGATTTTAAAAACTTGAAGCATACAAAAGGGTTGATATGCCGTAAAACAAAACAACCAACCAAATTTGTGATTTGTTTCTTTTTATTGGATTGATATTCTGTAGTCGTCATCAAACTGTGAATAAGAAATAAAAATATCTTTTCAATTCTGTTTTCAGTGCCAAGAACGAGTTTTAGACATTGCTGCTGATATTGCCACAACCCAGAAGGAATGTGGAATGGCAACATGCGTCGACGACTATCAGAAACTCTTCAATTTTGGCCTCGTTGAAGTTGTTTATGAATGGTCAAAAGGAATGGTAAGAATGTTGCTCCTCTTCAACTGCAATCTATTCTGCCTCTTTGGCATTTCCTATTTTAATAAATAATCTTATTTCAATTTTTGATGAAAAAACAAATGTTGCCCTGATTTCAAAAGTTAATAAAGAAAAAAAAAACTTTGTAGTTAGAATAAGTACATATTGTGGTTCAAATAGTTTTGAACATTTTATCACCAAAGTGAATTAAGTGCCAATGTCAACGTAGCTTTAATTTTTACATTGTTGCGTCGAACTAAAGTCTGTTTGTTCCGGGACAGAACAGATGCCGCAATTTCAAGGGTTAATAAAAAACGACCACATGATCACGAGTACATTTACATGGCTTTCTGGTTCAAGTGGTCTTGAAATCGTCGACTTGTTAATGCAGTTTCGAAGTCTCTCTCGGAAGACTGTGTAGCCCTTTGAATTATGTCACGTGGAATTGTATTGATTTCCCGAGTTATTGCTGCCTTCAAATCTTTTAAAGTTGCTCACCAGTGTTCATCTACTCGTACTTGGAGTCCGTGTTATTACACGGACTACTAAACATACAATTCAGATTTTCTTTATTATTATTGTTGTTGGTATAATGTAGACTTCTTTACACCATGATAAATTGTTTGTTTGTATTCCTGCGTATCGCAAATTGACTGAATGTTGAATTTCTGATGAGAGGGGATGATTTTCTGTTGCTTCTTGAGTTTTGAGCCGACTGATTTAAGAAAACTATTAAAATTAATCCTCTTGTGATGTAAAAATTCCTTTTCAGTCTGAGGTTTTTCATTTCGAAACCTGATTTAAATGGTATTATAAATCATTAAACACATATTACCAAACTTTATTTAATGAATATTAAATTTTCACATGGCAATTTGGAATTGCGTCATTTAGTTAACTATTATACGAATTTAACCATAACTCTGTTTTTTTTTTTAATGGGGAGGGGGAGGGGGTTATTTCCAGTTCTGTTTCTTTTGTATCCATTGTATGAATTTTTTTCATTATCATCTTTTAGCTCTGACGAAGCACTAGGGTGCTGAAACATAATTGCATTTGCGTAAGCCAGTTTCAATGTTTATATATCAAATATTTATGAAGCTCTACCTAGCATTAAGCACTTTTGAAAAAAATATTGGTTTTAAGTTAATTTTATTAATACATTTGAATTTGTTTAATTATTATATATATATATATATATATATGTGTTTTGTTAGGCAGCAATTATTTAACCCTTAACTGGAGAAAAAGAGATGAGAGAGAGGGAAATATAGCGAACAGAAGACTAATTTCGGACTTTGTCTTTTTAGTTTTTAACTGGCTTTGCAAACTCACTTTTTGCCTGATTCAAACAATCTAACCAGAGTTCAATGGGTGACCCAACAGTTCACATTTTTCTAGTATAAATATGTGTGTGTGTGTGTACATACGTATAATGGTGATTCACTCTATCTTAACAGATGATTACGTGTTGTCTTTGTCACATTTCTCCACTGTCATCTCATCCTCGTCCATGACTTTGTAGGTGCCTTTTTAGACCAGCTGCATATTTACATGGTCTGTAGCACAGGTGGCAAATAAACATCATACGTTCAAATTTAAGGTGACAGAGGAGATCATAATAGCAATACCCATCGCCCATAAAACAGTTTGGATAAAATACCACCATTTTGTTCGTGAATGAATATCCGTTCACGTGCATTAATAAATAATAATCTACATTATATATCTTGAGAGGTTTCAGCAAATGAAGTCATAAAAATGTTAACGCCATTTACGTCACTTCTTTTTTTTTTTAACACCCCGTACTTTAAAAAATGTTGTACCACTATGAGGAATTTCATCATGAAGTTTTGAAAACAATCAGGAAAAATATCAATTTCAATTGTTGTCGGGGTATGACATTAATTGATCCATTATTTTTTTTTGTAATCTTGAAAGTAAACCTTTAGCATGACGTGTATCGAACATTTTTAAAAAACTTTTTCGTACCCTAACTAGTAAATAAATCGATCTTTTATCTTTTTTTATACATTAAAATTATAGTTGTATGTTGTTTTGTCTTTCGGTAGTAATAATTTTAAATTACCCTTTTTTAGCAAGAGTCAATGCCTGCTAGTATTGCTGATATAACAATCAATCAGCAGCAGCTAGCTTTAAACTAGTCTTTGTAAAATTCGTTTACGAACTTCTTTTAAAAAAAAAAAGGAAAACAAAATACTTTTGTGCTTAAAAAAGTTAATGCTGTTTACGGTTCTTTTATAAAAAATACTTCAAGAAATACTGTTTTTTACTCAACTTTCGAACTTCTAGTAGTAATGACTTTCTAGTCGCTAATTAAAAAAAATAAATAGGATTCTACTTTTTTAGGCGTTTACGTGTGAACATCCTAAAAGTCTTGGCGGAAACAAAGACAACAAAAAATAATTAGAATTTAGAGTAGTTTTGCATATAAATTTAACGTAAAATGATCTCCCATTTCCTGGCCATTCTTGCCTTTTAGTTCAATTTTCAAAATATTTTTTCAAGCTGAAAACTTGATATAAAATAAATAATTACTCTACCAGTAACTCTAGGTTCGAGTGACAAGCCCACCTCCTAAAAATGCCTTCTCTTGAACATGTCGCACCATTAACCTTAAATCTGAGTGACAAGCAACCTTCTAACACTAAGTCCGAATGGCAACCTCCATCCAAAACAAAACGCCTTCTTTAACCTTATCACTAACCCTAAGTCCGAGTGGCAAGCCCCCAATCCTACAAAAAGCCCACTAAAACCACACATAATCATCATCTAAAAAAAAACAGCAGACCCCTATAAAGAAAAACGCACAGGATTTATCTTCCATGAAAAAAAAAGCCTGAAAACGTTGAAATGGTCTGGAAATGGTGAATTGTTTTACATAAAATTTATGTGAAACTAATCCCCTACTGTAAATTCTAAAATAATTGATTTTTTTTTTCTGTAAAGTTTTTCAGGGTGTTCACACGTAATTTCCCCTTGCCCTACCAATAACCCGAAGTCTGAGTGGCAAGTCCCCCCATCCACCCACAAAACCCTTCTTAAAACCACACATAATCGTCTAAAAACAGACCTCCCCCCCCACAAAAAAAACGCACAGGATTTATCTCCCATAGAAAAAAATTGATTAACTGCCTTAAAACGCTAGAATGGACATAAAATGGGGGATTATTTTACATTAAATCTATATATAATCCCCACTCTAAATTATAAAATAATTGTTTTTTTCTTTCTGCCAAGTTTTTCAGGGTGTTCACATGTAATTGCCTAAAAAAAGTAGAATCTCATATTTTGAGGAGGCAAGAGGGGCGATTTAGCAGAAGGTGTTAATCTACAATAATGTCAAAGAAATCTTGCAATATATTCATTGTTAAACAGTCCTAATATTAGATTTCAATTTTTTGTACATAAAATATATTACAATTCAAATTTTTTCTAACTTCTTTTTTTTAATGGATACATGGTATTTTTTAAGGTATTGCAGCATATTTATGTGCATTTACTGCAGATTACTTGGAAACCATTAATTTCTGGAGATTTTCAGTGGCACATTCTGATTCCTTGCAGAAAAATACATTTATATGGCAAATCTCATTGCTTAATCTCGTGTTTTAACATTTTTACTGAAAAAATAGTGTAAAAGATGTGACAAAACGCATATGGTCTTAAAGAGGGGAAAATGTCCAATCGTGTGAGGCACAAAAATAATCATAACTTCCTTAATTTTAGTCAAATTTAAAAAATGTAAAAAGATTCTTTCTTAGATCATCAAGCTCTTTCTACATATGCTATTGTTGAGATATTTTAAGCAATTAAAATTTTTTCATGTGTATTGCTAATCATAGACATGTACAACACGAGTAGCACTCTATGAAATTATTGAAGAAAAATGCGATTCATCATTATATCTGGTTTAACGTCTGTTTTGTATGCCGGCATGTAAAATAATTCTTCATCTTAGAAATATAAGAGAGTAGAAGAGGGACGTTAGGTTTACTTTCGGTAACCTCAAAACTCTCACTTCCCCCTATTTTGTCTTTTAGTCCTCGTATTTCATGAGCGATGTTTCTGACATAGGGGAAGAATTGCTGTTTTCTGGACCAGTGGTTATTATGAGTGTGGAGAATTGTCAATCCTCTCATAGTATTCATCATCATTCAACTGTCAACCTATCCATCTCATTAGCTCTTATCTTCAAGTGGTTTTTGGCCTTGATAAGTGATGACTCATTAGTATTTAAAAAAACAACAAAACAAATAAGCAGCCATTTTGTTTGATCGAATGAAAGAGGAGATTTGGAAGTCTATCACTCGGACTCCAAACGCTCTGTTCCACTTGATGAAACCAACAATCTCTCTGATGCTTCAATAAAAAAAATAATGCGGATCACAAAATAACTCGCGAAACAAGTCGGGGCCGAAACAAGTCGGGGCCACTTCCACCTCTCGATTCTGGATCAGGATAATCACTTCCGCCACACGGAATGAAGTTCACCGTTTCAGTGACTTCCTATCCAAAGGAGGTGATTTCACTAATAAAATGAACACTAATTCCCACTCGTTCTGAAATTTTTAAACACGATTTTCGTAACTGCCAATTCTTTTCACTTTCAGCCATTCTGTGAAATCACGGAACTGACCGATGTCCAAGAGGGCATCATTGTGAGATGCATTCAGCGACTGAACGAAGTTCTGATGGACGTCCGAAACGCTGCCCGAATGATTGGTGACCCCGTCCTCTCCCAGAAGATGGAACAAGCTTCGACTTTGATCAAACGTGACATCGTATTCACAGCCAGTCTTTATACTCAGTAGCTAATTCTTGCCAAGCAAAGTTTATTTTTCATTTGGAACTTTTTCTGGCTATCTTAAAAATTTATTCGTTTAAAACTCTGAAGAAATTTGACATGAATAAAAAAAATGTTACGCATTATCAAAAAGAAAAATGTTTTGTTTCTTATTAACTTGTCTTAATTTTCTTTCCATTTTATTGGCACGTGAATCATCGGCCCAATGGATATGGTTGCAAACTATTCAAATCCTGTCAATCTAATATGGTCATTTGTGCATTAATATTGTGAACTCAGTGTTTGAGTTCTAGAGTAGCTATTGCTAATAACCTTAGTAGGGCAACTCACCTAGGAGAAGGAAACTCTGCTGGTAGTTGGTGTTATGTTGATATCCTTTGAACATCTTTCAAGATAACAAACTGTTACTGGTCGACACGATGAGAAATCAAACCTTAATGTCAAAATAACAACTTGTGTTCAATTAAATGAATTCAATGGATCAGTTTTCAATAACAATTAATTTAATCCTTTCTTTTCAATAATACCTTTTAATCCTTTCTTTTCAATAATACCTTTTAATCTTTTCTTTTCAATAATACCTTTTAATCCTTTCTTTTCAATAATACCTTTTAATCCTTTCTTTTCAATAATACCTTTTAATCTTTTCTTTTCAATAATACCTTTTAATCTTTTCTTTTCAATAATACCTTTTAATCCTTTCTTTTCAATAATACCTTTTAATCCTTTCTTTTCAATAATACCTTTTAATCCTTTCTTTTCAATAATACCTTTTAATCTTTTCTTTTCAATAATACCTTTTAATCCTTTCTTTTCAATAATACCTTTTAATCTTTTCTTTTCAATAATACCTTTTAATCTTTTCTTTTCAATAATACCTTTTAATCCTTTCTTTTCAATAATACCTTTTAATCTTTTCTTTTCAATAATACCTTTTAATCTTTTCTTTTCAATAATACCTTTTAATCCTTTCTTTTCAATAATACCTTTTAATCCTTTCTTTTCAATAATACCTTTTAATCTTTTCTTTTCAATAATACCTTTTAATCCTTTCTTTTCAATAATACCTTTTAATCTTTTCTTTTCAATAATACCTTTTAATCCTTTCTTTTCAATAATACCTTTTAATCTTTTCTTTTCAATAATACCTTTTAATCCTTTCTTTTCAATAATACCTTTTAATCCTTTCTTTTCAATAATACCTTTTAATCTTTTCTTTTCAATAATACCTTTTAATCCTTTCTTTTCAATAATACCTTTTAATCCTTTCTTTTCAATAATACCTTTTAATCCTTTCTTTTCAATAATACCTTTTAATCTTTTCTTTTCAATAATACCTTTTAATCCTTTCTTTTCAATAATACCTTTTAATCCTTTCTTTTCAATAATACCTTTTAATCTTTTCTTTTCAATAATACCTTTTAATCCTTTCTTTTCAATAATACCTTTTAATCCTTTCTTTTCAATAATACCTTTTAATCCTTTCTTTTCAATAATACCTTTTAATCCTTTCTTTTCAATAATACCTTTTAATCCTTTCTTTTCAATAATACCTTTTAATCCTTTCTTTTCAATTTAGGCTTTTGTAAAGTGCCTAAAACAAGTCTTAAAACAAACAATTTTTGAATCTTTGAGATGAGGATTGATAATTTGTATATTCGGACTACCGTTCTCATCACAACGTTTCAGCCGATGTAACCTCCAACCTTCTTCAGGTGTCGCTTTTCGAACTCGGGAATCTGGACCCGTGGCACAGTGTATATAGTACAAAGTAAAATTCAGTTCTAAGTGATAGTCATCTGAAGGTTGCTTAGTGCGAAGAATTACGAATTACTGAAGACTTCTCCCAGTCATGGCTGACGGAACAAGAGCATGCTACCCCCGTGGATTAAATAATGGATTCCGTTTGAAATTCCGTCCCGAGTTTGAAAAGATACACCTGAAAAAGGCCAGAGGTTACAGCGACCAAAACGTTGTGATGATAATACTCAAGATGAAAACAGTAGTCCGAATAATCGAAATTATACAAACTGCTTTAGATTTATTTACTTTTTACTTTTTTTTTATTAACTCTTTGGACGATTGTTGATTAGGAACCAATTGTCAGATTAGAATTTATTTAATTTTAAACCGATTTGTTCAATTTTCGCTAGGGGTTCAATTTGCTACAGTACCGTAAAATTACTCCACTTCACCTCCCTGGAGTTGATATTTCTGAATGACATATTTCCCGCTCTCTTTATTTTCAATTTTTGCTAGGGGTTCAATTTAGACTTTTGTAAAGACAGTTGCAAAAAATTCCGAAGACCAGTCTTAAAATAAACCCAAAACCATTATAAATCCGTTCTTATCAATTTAGACTTTCGAAGTGCATAAAAGAAGCCTTTTAAAAAAAAAACAAAAAAAAAACACTTATTAATCGTTTCGTTGTTTGCGATTTGTCTGGTCAATATTTTTTCCCCTTTAAATTAGACATCAGCATATGGAATAAGGTTTTAAGAAGCTTCATGTGTTTTACAGTTGAAACAAAAGAAGGAATTTGGACGAATTTGTCCGAGACTCCACCAATGCTCCACCGTCCCAAGTTAAAAATAAGATTTTAATTTAACTACTTACGTTATACAAATGTTTTTTTTTCCATTTCTTGTACTTAGCACAAAACTGGTTCTTCGATATACTTTTGGGTCTGCGTTCACGCTCGATTTTTTTTTGGGGGGGGGGGATTCACACACACACACACTCCCTCATTTTTTTTTTGGCGGGAAAATTTTTTTTTTCCTTTTTAAAAAAAATATTCAGAGACAAATTATTTTTTTTTCATTTCAAACTAAAAATGTCTCACCACCCAAGAACGCGCCAGCCTAGCAAAAATTTTGCTAGTCAAGCAATATAATGAGCACCTTCTGTCTGTCTGGAGAATCTGGACGGAATTTCCAAACTATCCAACAACATCTTCCTAAAGAAGCATCTACTATTTTCAGTGCAGAATCCAATGCCATAGATTTAGCACTCAATATTATCTTTCAGAGTAAAAAGCATATATCCGTAAGAAATGGCAGTCTAGATGGAGCAGTAATACATTCAATTAATTGTTGACAATACAACCTCATCTAGGTAAATGGTGGCAGAACTGTAGAAAGTCATGAAGGGAGGAAGTCATCCTCTCTCGATTCCGTATTGGCCACACAAACGCCACGCATTAAAGTCCTGCAGGAGCAGAATAAGCCACCATGGTGTGCAACTTCTCAAGTGCCACACTTTATGTTAGAATGTATTGATTTTGCTCCCATGCAACGAAAACACTACAATGTTGGTACTACGAAGGAACTATTTAAAGATATCAGAGTAGAAATCATAATGTCCTTTCTGAAAATGGTTGATTTATACCCAAAAATCTAATATCTATAAGTTCAATAAACCAAACTTCCTTAGGAAAAAAATAATTTTAGTTTAGGGTTTATCTCGAGAAGAAAATCAGAATGGCGAACTTACTTGGAAGAGTAATTTGTCTGGCCAAATCTGACAGAAATAGAATAAACAAAATAGGGTCACCATTCCTCACAAAATAAACGATGGCTTCGCAACTAAAGACATGCAGTTTTATTCAGTTGAAACACAGGAACAAAATGAAGGTTGTACAATGGGTTAATTGTAGACAAGACGAAATAACATAATTCTGGAGTCCCTTGATTTCTCTACTGTCGGACCGGTTAAGAACGCAGAATTTACATCTTGTCTGTTTGAGAGTCAATCTGGAACTAAAGTGTTTCGCGCCAAGATGATTCATCGCGTATGAACCTCATAGGTGAGTTGCTTGTTTGTGCAGTGAACAGGCAATGGTTACATAATCGCCAAGCCGAATCACAATTCACTGTCAGCGACGTAGATCGATACAAAATAGGTTACTCATGTAACTGCTACAGGACTATTGGAATATCTTGCCTATTTCACTTGATTTTAACTGAAATTTTGGATGAGATATACAAATCTTTTTTTACTTTGACAAATTTCTTAATGTTTTCTCTTTGTGTATTGTATTCAAGCTTTTGATAAACTCATTGTGAGATTTTCATTTATATTTTTACTCGTGCCATTTTTACTCGTGCCATTTTTACCTAAATTTGTTATTATGATCTGGTAGTTTAAAAATCAATGAATATTTATTATTTAATCATTAGTATCAGCAAAAAAAAAATCAAGTTTTAAACAAACAAAAAAATAAATTTATTTTCGAGTTGATGAAGAGTACAGGGCATGTCTCAAAATATTCTTTATTAAAAACAATCTTTATGTTTTTCTAGTATTGAAATTATATACATATAATCAATCACGCTCCATTGTTTTTTGGGTTTTTTCGACACTTCTCAGAATATATATATAATTAAAAGGAGGCTTAAAATGTATTAGTACCTCACACGTATGTATAGATTTGCATATATAATGTTTCATCACACATTATTCAAGAATGTTACTTTTAGGTCACGAAAGTCAGGTCTTTTTGATAATTCGTAGTTCCAACAATCTAGCATCTTTTTATACATCGCTTTTGGGCAAAGATATGGTTTTGGCAAACGTCTACCATCTTTCAGGTGATTAACGTACTCGCGAAAGTTATTGAACTTTTTCTTGTAAGAAGGTAAAGAACCACACGAGTAACACTCCCACATGAGAACCCCAAAACTCCAAACATCAGATTTACTGTTAATTTTGTTCAATTCTGGAGCACTCCTGCAAAAAAAAAAAAATTTTTTTTTAGTTAAACACGTCTTTTCTGTAAGCAAATTAAATAACATAGCATCAAAATATACATTAGACTGAAAAAAGAAGGCGGCTTCAAATGGCAGGTGTATCTGCCACAGCACATGAGTATATAAGTCATGATTTTCCAGACATAATTCCTTTAAACTAAGAAATTACCAAGCAATGTTATGACTCTCCAGAAATTACAGTTTATGATTGTAGGAAGGGCTTTTCAAAAATGAAAATAAATAATAATTTCATCCAGGTTAGGGTTACCCCTAACCCTAAGGTTAAGTTTTAAAAGTCACACCTGAAAAAAGTCAGAGGTTACATTGGACGAAAGTGAATGTCACAACATCTCGAAAAATTCCGAAAGATAATATTTATGTTTGTTTCTCTAAGTTAATTCTAAAATGCTTAATTTTTTTAGATTTGTTTGAAAATTTTCTTTAGCGAAAATACTGATTACCTATTTAGCAGGTGTACTAATGCAACATCATACTAATACCTACTCGCTCATTGCTCAGGCTCGTTGCAGATTGGCACATTTTCGTCGAATATTATATTAAATTGGCATTTTGCTGGAATGTGTCACATTTAAAACAGAAAACATTTTAAGTTTAATGATTAAAAACTGTAATAAGTTGTTTCAGGATTTCACTGGAGTTAATGTTAACCGATCAACAGATTTTTATACCCGTCACCCTAACCCGTCACCCTAACCTGTCACCGTCACCCTAACCCGTCACCAATCGCAATTTGTGTTTGTTTTCGTAAGTTAAATGATTTTAATATTTGCTTACCAAAGAAGAGGCAAATTCCTTAGTGTGCTTATCATGTAATAATCCCCTTCGTAATCTTTAGATAAACCAAAATCAGTTATTTTTACGTGGTCATATTCGGTCAGCAGAACATTTCTGGCGGCTAAATCACGATGAATGATTTTCATTTGCTGAAGATATTCCATTCCCTGCAGAAAAAAAAAAAAAAAATACAATCATGCAATAAAAACATGCGAGAGCTTATAAAACTTTATTCAGCTTAGCATAATTTCAGACAAAAACGTAAGGTATTTATAGTTATCTATAGACTGGAGAGTTCTTATACAAGGGAGATAATCTTCAACTTTCATTAGGCTTGCTTATTTTGTTTGTTTTGCGTTATTAAATGTCACAACAAATTGTATATGATTAGCTGAATACGAGTCACTATTTTACTCGTATCCAGAGAGGCCTTGCTTGGACAAACATGATTTAGCAAAATGGCGACGCAATTTATGCGTAGAAACACAGCCCAACAATTCAACGAAAAATTGGGTTCACAAAACACCTAACCGTTCAAATGGTAGTCATGGTTTTGTTTAGATGTAGTTCATGTAGACACATAACACACACTCGTAACGTTGTCATGTAGCAAGTCAAATAAAACAAAACATACTTATTTGTTATTAAAATGCAGTGAGATTATAAGAATTTATGACGATAAAATTGAACTATTTAAAAAATACTAAAATATCTTTTTTTCTTTTTTAAATGAACAGATAATTGTAAAGAAACACAATTCCCCCCCCCCCCCCCCACTCAGACACACACCGTTTATACACAACTAACTCAGCCACCAAACATGGCATTGTTAAAAAAAAAAAAAGCTATCAGTAGGGGTGGGACGTAATGGGTGAAAATTTCAGATTCATGCGAGTAGTATTTTTTTGTGTTCATTTATACATAAATAACACTAAACCATCAAACATTTTGAAAATTTTTGCAAAATTCAGAAGATGCAGGCCACTAGTTTTTGGCTATTTTATATTCATGAAAACCCTTTCAAAGCCTGAAAATGGTCCTAAATTAAAGTACTATATCAGATTTAACCATCTATATCCATTCATAGCTTTTAAGGATGTTTTAGGACCTGCAATGTCGCATGAAACCTTAAAGGCTATTTTTGGCCTGCACATTCTGAATTTTGCAAAATTTTAAAAATGTTTGATTGTTAAGTGTTATTTATGTATAAATAAACACAAAAAAATACTACTCGCATGAATCTGAAATTTTCACCCATTACGTCCCACCCCTACTATAAGACAAAAGTGTCCTTACCTCAGTGATTTCATAAAGAATGAGTTTAAGGTTGGGAATCAAGCTATTCTGTGATTTTTTCAATCTGGAAACAAGATCACCACCTTTCACCAACTCCATGACAATTCCTAAAGCTGAAAAAGAAAGAGAGAGAATGGGGCAATTGCAGAGTAATTAAAGAGGGAGAGAATATGGCAATTGGAGAGTAAATTAGAAAGAGAGAATGGGGCAATTGGAGGGTAAATTAGAGAGAGAGAATGGGGTAATTGGAGGGTAAATTAGAAAGAGAGAATGGGGTAATTGCAGAGTAATTAAAGAGAGAGAGAATGGGGTAATTGGAGGGTAAATTAGAAAGAGAGAATGGGGTAATTGGAGGGTAAATTAGAAAGAGAGAATGGGGTAATTGGAGGGTAAATTAGAAAGAGAGAATGGGGTAATTGGAGGGTAAATTAGAGAGAGAGAATGGGGCAATTGGAGGGTAAATTAGAAAGAGAGAATGGGGTAATTGGAGGGTAAATTAGAAAGAGAGAATGGGGTAATTGCAGAGTAATTAAAGAGAGAGAGAATGGGGTAATTGGAGGGTAAATTAGAAAGAGAGAATGGGGCAATTGGAGGGTAAATTAGAAAGAGAGAATGGGGTAATTGGAGGGTAAATTAGAAAGAGAGAATGGGGTAATTGGAGGGTAAATTAGAGAGAGAGAATAGGGGAAATTGGAGGGTAAATTAGAAAGAGAGAATGGGGTAATTGGAGGGTAAATTAGAAAGAGAGAATGGGGTAATTGGAGGGTAAATTAGAAAGATAGAATGGGGTAATTGCAGAGTAATTAAAGAGAGAGAGAATGGGGTAATTGGAGGGTAAATTAGAAAGAGAGAATGGGGCAATTGGAGGGTAAATTAGAAAGAGAGAATGGGGTAATTGGAGGGTAAATTAGAAAGAGAGAATGGGGTAATTGGAGGGTAAATTAGAAAGAGAGAATGGGGTAATTGGAGGGTAAATTAGAAAGAGAGAATGGGGTAATTGGAGGGTAAATTAGAAAGAGAGAATGGGGTAATTGCAGAGTAATTAAAGAGAGAGAGAATGGGGTAATTAGAGGGTAAATTAGAAAGAGAGAATGGGGCAATTGGAGGGTAAATTAGAAAGAGAGAATGGGGTAATTGGAGGGTAAATTAGAAAGAGAGAATGGGGTAATTGGAGGGTAAATTAGAGAGAGAGAATAGGGGAAATTGGAGGGTCATTTAAGAGAGAGAATAGGGCAATTGGAAGGTCATTTATAAGAGAGCAGAATGGGGTAATTGGAGGGTAAATTAGAAAGAGAGAATGAGGCAATTGGAGGGTAAATTAGAAAGAGAGAATGGGGCAATTGCAGAGTAATTAAAGAGAGAGAGAATGGGGCAATTGGAGGGTAAATTAGAAAGAGAGAATGGGGTAATTGGAGGGTAAATTAGAAAGAGAGAATGGGGTAATTGGAGGGTAAATTAGAAAGAGAGAATGGGGTAATTGCAGAGTAATTAAAGAGAGAGAGAATGGGGTAATTGGAGGGTAAATTAGAAAGAGAGAATGGGGTAATTGGAGGGTAAATTAGAAAGAGAGAATGGGGTAATTGGAGAGTAATTAAAGAGAGAGAGAATGGGGTAATTGGAGGGTAAATTAGAAAGAGAGAATGGGGTAATTGGAGGGTAAATTAGAAAGAGAGAATGGGGTAATTGCAGAGTAATTAAAGAGAGAGAGAATGGGGTAATTGGAGGGTAAATTAGAAAGAGAGAATGGGGTAATTGGAGGGTAAATTAGAAAGAGAGAATGGGGTAATTGGAGGGTAAATTAGAAAGAGAGAATGGGGTAATTGGAGGGTAAATTAGAGAGAGAGAATAGGGGAAATTGGAGGGTCATTTAAGAGAGAGAATAGGGCAATTGGAAGGTCATTTATAAGAGAGCAGAATGGGGCAATTGGATGGTAAATTAGAGAGAGAGGATGGGGCAATTGGAGAGTAAATTAGAAAGAACGGGGAAATTGCAGAGTAATTTAAGATAGAGAGAATGGGGCAATTGGTGGGTAAATTAGAGAGAGAGAGAGAGAGAGAATGGGGCAATTGGAGGGTAAATTAGAGAGAGAGAATGGGGCAATTGGAGGGTAAATTAGAGAGAGAGAATGAGGCAATTGGAGGGTAAATTAGAGAGAGAGAATGGGGCAATTGGAGGGTAAATTAGAGCGAGAGAATAGGGGCAATTGAGGGGTAAATTAGAGAGAGAGAATAGGGCAATTGGAGGGTAAATTAGAGAGACAGAATGGGGCAATTGGAGGGTAAATTAGAGAGAGAGAATGGGGCAATTGGAGGGTAAATTAGAGAGAGAGAATAGGGCAATTGGAGGGTAAATTAGAGAGAGAGAATGGGGCAATTGGAGGGTAAATTAGAGAGAGAGAATGGGGCAATTGGAGGGTAAATTAGAGAGAGAATGAGGCAATTGGAGGGTAAATTAGAGAGAGAATGGGGCAATTAGAGGGTAAATTAGAGCGAGAGAATGGGGCAATTAGAGGGTAAATTAGAGCGAGAGAATGGGGCAATTGGAGGGTAAATTAGAGAGAGAGAATGGGGCAATTAGAGGGTAAATTAGAGCGAGAGAATGGGGCAATTAGAGGGTAAATTAGAGAGAGAACGGGGAAATTGCAGTGTAATTTAAGATAGAGAGAATGGGGCAATTGGAGGGTAGATTAGATAGAGAGAATGGGGCAATTGGAGAGTAGATTAGATAGAGAGAATGGGGCAATTGGAGGGTAAATTAGAGAGAATGGGGAAATTGCAGTGTAATTTAAGATAGAGAGAATGGGGCAATTGGAGGGTAAATTAGAGAGAGAGAATGGGGCAATTAGAGGGTAAATTAGAAAGAGAGAATGGGGCAATTGCAGAGTAATTTAGAGAGAGAGGATAGGGCAATTGGAGGATAAATTAGAGAGAAGTTTCAAAGGAAATATTTTACACACACTTTTTTTTTCTGTCAACAATAAAAATGTCAACAATAAGTAAAAAAAAGTGAAGAAAATCTTACCAGGGCAATTTCCAAGGAACTTGATTATTCTCTCATTATTAAGGTGTCTCAGAATCTTTATCTCAGAAGGGGTCGAGTCTTGAAGGCTTCCTGACAGTTTTTTTATGGCTACCAATTGTTGTTCGCCAACTAGTGGCGTATAAGTGGCTGAATACACTTCGCCGCATGAACCCTGCAAAATGAAGAGATAAAAACATATTTGATGAAGAGTTTGAGACATGTTTACACAAAAATTCAATAATAGCAGCAATATTATCGAATGTTAAGAAGACAATATCACCAGCTAAGAACAAAGCAAAGCGATAGACATCATAGACAGCTTGAATCAGGTTTTTACGAAAGCCCTGTCCGTTTTTTTAAGGCTGAATAAAACAATAAAATCGTTAATCTAGTCACCATTCTTTTCTATGACCTCTTTCAACTTATTAATAAACTTTTTATTGATGTAAACCTGCAGTAGGTTGCATGTTTTATTGGTGCACACGTTGCACGTGTTAGATGCTCGGTCAATGGGAACAGAGGAATTTGAAAATATCTCTGATTGTGTATTTTGGACCATACAGAATCTTATTTCTCTTTGAAATGAAATAAGTTCCCCATAAAAACAGAGAATCATGCTGAGACCAAAAAGTAATGTTCATAGATTGTCTCCATGATAAGCCCCCTTGAGTAGACTATCTGGTAGTAATCTCTAGTGGATATCTCCAGCGGTCAGCCTCTGGATGGTCAAATGCTGATTTTTCATCCCTTCCTTTCACAATAAATATTAAGCATGCAAAAAGTTTGAACATTACATGTTGTGCATGAGACGGCATTCGAAAGAAAAATAACGGACGATTTTGTCCAAATAAGGAATGTACTGATGGAGATGCCAAAAACGAAAATTAATAACAGCATTTCTCAATTCCAGGGTACATCTCACAAGGCAGAGACCTTAAAACCAAATGTCCCAAAGTTTAATCGATTCCAACCTGCTTGTTGGAATCGAAAGGGAAATACCAGGGGAGTATCATCGGCTGCGGACAATGTAAATAACACTTAAAGTATCGACAAAGATATGAATGGACACAGAATGTTAACAAACTTGAAAGCGACTAGAGAGAGACTTAATCGAATAATTTTGAAACGAGTGGCAAACTCTATTATATAATTCAGATTACGACATGAGATACAATGTGTGATAGGGAAAAAAAAAAAAAGAGAAAAACAAAAACAAACAAACAAAGCAAAAAGAGAAACCAACCCAGATAAGTTTACTTTTTGTATTACAAACAAAAAGTATGCATACACGCCCTCATCCAGCCTCCCCAAATATCATGCTTGTTTTATGACATTATTCCCTTCCTTTATTATTCAAAACAAGTACATAATTTCAAAACCTTGTATTTGTTAGGGTGTTTGTTGTTGGTCACTGTTTGATTGCTGTTCACGTAAATGTTCAAACCTGAATAAAACATATTTTTTTAATGAGAATAATTCTTGGTCCCATTTACACCGCATCGATTTTGCGTTGTTAAAAAGTGTTTTGTTATCAACCATATGTAAAAGGAGGTTTTTAATAAGAGGAGGCTTAGTAAATTTATATATAATTATACCTTTTTTTCACGTTTTTACAACTTTTCAACGACCCCCCCCCCCCCCAGATGTCCATATTCCGTGCCGTAATAAAATTTGGTACCACGAAAAGTCTATTTAAATATCATTAAATATATAATTTCTTAGTTTTGATATTGATTGATAATCAGGTTTTCACAAGAAAGTAAGCAGAGGTAATAAAGAGTGAATGGCAGCTTTTGGCAATTTTGAAAAAAATAAAACTCATTTTGTGATGTTATTAATTTTCAATACACACACACACACACACACATAATTTCTTGATAATTATTCGTTTTTGTTTTTTGTTTTTTTTACATCCAACCCTCATGGGGAAGTTGGTGGATAGGGATAAGCAAGCAAAACATGATACAGGCCTTTGTGTGAAAGGAAAGGCATACAATAATCTCTTAAGACTGACAGTTTATCGTGATCACAGGATACCAACCATTACGTATCGTAAAAAGAAGAAGATACAACAAATGACTAACTATTCCATTCAGACGTGAGTGAGTGAAAGATCAGCAGACCCTCTCATTCCCTCCGATTTAATTTATTTTTATCTGCTCTCTCCGCTTCCAATTATTTATATCATTCCATTCCTCCCACTACTTGCAGTCATTCGACCATCCTCCCACCACCTAAAACATTCATGTATAGATAAAGTGTGCATGGTGACAATAAAACAAACAATATCATTAGAGTTTTAGTAGTACATTAAATGATCCATCATCTAGTCTAGTCTCTCTTTGCTCTTCTCCTATGACCTGTTGGGTCATCTAAACCCAATGGGTCAGGGGGTTTTCATTACATCTATATAGTTGCTAAAAGCTACCATTCATCCTTTATGCAAAACCTACCGTTTTTTATAATCATATATATATATATATATATATATACATCCCATTCTCACAAATTCCAGATCTGAAGCCCTATGCAACTGTAGAAACCCTAATAACTGTCCATTAGACAGGAAATGCTTGCTTTCAAATATAGTGTATAAATGTAATGTAGTAATAGGAAATAACTCTTGACCTTACATTGGGTCTACCGATTGCAACTTTAAAGACAGCTACAGACATCATATGTGCTCG
>OY744529.1:109982207-109994707 GCA_963556195.1 Sepiola atlantica
AACCTGACACTTCTAACTCTGAACAACGTTGGACTCATTGGAGAGCGACATTTGAAAACTTTTTGCAAACGTTGCATGCAGAAAATCCACTACGACCGATAAACAAATTCGGACTACTAACTAACTATGTATCTCACACGATACACAAAATTATTATGGACTGCAGCACTTATGAAGAGGCTATAGAAACATTACACACCACTTACCGAAAGCCCAAAAATGAAATATTTTCGCGATATTTACTTGCTACACGGCGACAACAAAATGACGAATCTTTAAAGGAATTCCAAACTCTTAGCAAGGACTGTAATTTCCGGGTAATGTCTGCCGAAGACATTCGAGACGAGCACATTATGGATGCTTTTATTAACGGACTCCAAAATGTGCAGGTAAGACAAAGACTGCTCAAAAACAAATGTCTGGACCTCAGAACAGCTTACGAACAGGCTTATACGTTCGAAATTGCCCCAAAACAGTCGGTGTTCTACCTGCAGTCGGATACGGTCGGTGCTGCTTTGAACAACACACACTCTTGTTATTCGGCCCCCTCTTGTGTGCATTCTTCTCCGGACCCCTCCTCTGTGACTTCTTTCCCTAACCAGGAAATTCCGGGCACTGCAAACCTTTCAGAGTTGCCTATCACCACTGCTTCCACAGGTAGTAAATGCCACTTTTGTGGGTTAAGTACACACACTCGTTTTTCTTGTCCGGCCAGAGATGCTAGGTGTCACAAGTGTGGGAAATTGGGACATTTTTCTAAGGTGTGTAGGTCTACCAAAAATAATGTTTCTAAAAATTCTATCACCTCTCTCATGGTAGCTACTATAACAGCTGCGTCTCCAGACTCTCTCTCGAAAAGTATAATGCGGGTTAAAATTAATGGCGTTTCTACTGATGCATTAATTGACACCGGCAGTTCTAGTAATTATATTAATTTTAATATTGTAACAGCTAATAACTGGAAAATATTTTCTTGTTCTACTCGTGTGTCTATGGCAAATGCTTCTTTATCATCACATGTAATTGGATATTGTCTGGTTAATTTACTTTTAAAAAATATTTCATACAAAAACATCAAACTTTTGATAATGAAAAACCTTTGCAGTGATGTGATACTGGGGCACGATTTTCTTCAGCATCATTCTCGTATTGAGATTCCCTTCGGAGGACCCAAACCAGCCCTTAGCATTTGTGGTTTAACAGCAGTCAATGTTCAGTACCCATCTCTCTTTAATAATTTATCTCAAGACTGCAAACCTGTAGCGATGAAATCTAGACGCTACTCACTTGAGGATAAACAGTTCATAAAAACCGAGATTACGAGAATGCTTGGTGAAGGAATCATTGAAATGAGTGAGTCTCCATGGAGGGCACAAGTAGTAATAACATCTTCCAAAAACCAAAAAAAAAAAGACTAGTAATTGATTACTCTCAAACAATAAATAGGTTTACTCTACTGGATGCGTACCCACTATCACGGATAGATGAAATTATAAGCGAAATTGCTAAATATAAACTGTATAGCACACTAGACCTTAGAAGTGCCTATCACCAAGTGGCTATCAAACCAGTCGATCGACCCTACACGGCTTTTGAAGCAAATGGCCGCCTCTACCAGTTTAAAAGAATACCATTTGGAGTAACGAATGGTGTTGCCAGTTTTCAGCGAATTATGGATAAAATAATTAGCGATGAAAAATTGGAAGGCACTTTTGTCTACATTGATAATGTAACAATATGTGGACACAACTATGCAGACCATAATCGTAATCTGAAACGATTTATGGCGACGATAAAAAAATACAACCTCACACTAAATAACGATAAATGTACTTTTAGCGTAGACACCATTAATTTACTAGGATATACCGTAAGCAAAGGATCTATGTCACCAGACCCAGAACGATTGAAGCAGCTGCTAAAACTGCCAATACCTAATAATATGCGTGCCCATAAACGAGCCATTGGTATGTTTGCACATTACTCACAGTGGATTGCTTCTTTTTCAAGCAAAATTCACCCATTGGTACAAACCGACACTTTCCCTCTCTCGCACACAGCAATGGAGGCCTTCAAGAATATTAAAAAGGATATAACCAATGCAGCAATTATGGCTATAGACCCCACTATTCCTCTGGTGGTGGAGACAGATGCATCTGATTATGCAATTGCTGCCTCTCTAAGACAATCCGGGCATCCAGTCGCTTTTTTTTCAAGGACCTTGTCGCGTTCAGAACAGCGACACTCAGCAATCAAAAAAGAGGCTTATGCTATAGTGGAAGCACTCAGAAAGTGGAGACACTATTTGATCGGACGACATTTTAGACTGATTACTGATCAAAAATCCGTCGCATTTATGTTTAACACCAGGACAACAAGCAAAATCAAAAATGATAAAATAGCGAGGTGGAAAATAGAACTCTCCTGTTTTTCTTTTGATGCAAAAGAAATAACACGAATGACACACGTTGTACGAACCAGAAATGTACCATATTCTTCAGATGACATAAAGAAAATGATGAAATCGTGTACAATATGTGCTGAACATAAACCACAATTCTTCAGGCCTAAAACCGGGACACTGATAAAAGCGACACAACCGTTCGAGAGAATATACATCGATTTTAAGGGTCCACTACCATCTAATAATGGGAACTGTTACATTCTAACCGTCATCGACGATTCCCATTCGCATTTCCTTGTCCAGACATATCAGCGAAATCGGTGATACGGTGCTTGTGCCCTTTATTTGCCATTTTTGGTGTTCCAGCCTACATCCATTCAGATCGTGGAGCCTCTTTTATGTCTGAACAACTCTAACAATTTCTTCACGAATGAGGAGTAGCCACAAGCCGGACGCCGCCGTAACACCCTCAGGGAAACGCCCAATGTGAGCGCTATAACGGTATAATATGGAAAAGCATACAACTAGCGGCCGCAAACCGCAAATGCCCAATTACCCACTGGGAAGATCTTCTCCCAGAATCTCTGTACGCCATTAGAACGCTCTTATGTACAGCCACAAATGCCACGCCTCACGAGAGGTTTCTTCTATTCCAACGAAGAAGCTCGGCGGGAACTTCGCTTCCATCATGGCTCTCGAAACCTGGAACGGTTCTTTTGAGACGTTTCATCCGTCATAGTAAGAATGACCCATTAACGAACCAAGTAGAACTGATTGATGCGAATCCACATTATGCGTTGATACGACATTCTGATGGAAAAGAATCGACTGTTTCCCTTAGAGACCTTGCACCTGCAGGGGATATACCTACACTCAATATAACCCCCGGGGAGACGTCTACATCTCAAGACCCTTCTACCTTGGCTGAAGGTCAAGCTGCACCATATGACTCATTTACGGACTCAGTACAACCATCAGATACAGAGTCCATAACATCTGTAGAAAGTCAAGGTGCTCAGAACGATCATCCACTTGCTCCAAAACAAGCTCATCCCCGAACCGATTCAGAACCCCTGTTTTCAGAATCACAACCACCCGCACCCAGAAGGAGACGGATTTTTACTCACTCAGGACGGAGAGCGAAAATCGACCCCTGCGTATCGTCAGACTCAGAAACCCAGAGTCCTGATTCTACTCCCGATATCAGACTACCGATGCGTTCCAACAGAACCAGCAAAAAGCCCGGTCAATGGAACGACTTTATTCCCTTATGATTGAAATAGAAAGGGGGTGAATGTAATGAATAATTACGAGTAAATTTCCTTACTCTGACTCATCTCCCCTTTGGAGAACTCTCCTGCTTCTACTAACCACTATAAATAGTAGCACTAATACTGTACTGACATCGTGTGCTGAATAAAGCTTTCCCAAGTTACGTCTGTTCTTGTTAGTCATTACACATGGTTTAATTACAAATAAATTCTAACAAAAATGAAAGTAAATATTTGCTGACTGATTTTTTTTTATTTATTTTACAATAAAACATGGTTTAATTACAAAAAAATTCTAACAAAAATGAAAGTAAATATTTGCCGATTGACTATTTTTTATTTATTTTACAATAAAACATGGTTTTTTTTCTGCCATTACTAACCAGCAGAGCGTTACCACTGTTGAACAAGGGAAGAGTCTATCAGGCATGTGTACGCAGTGTGATGATGTATGAAAGTGAAACCTGTCCATTGAGAGTTGAAGACATGCGTTGCAGGGAGAGAAATGATATGAGAATGATGGATGTGTAATGTGAGTTTTAAAGACAGGCTGATTAGATCTGATGACCTCAGAGGAAGATTAAATCCGAACAATATAGGGAGATGTGTGCAAGACAAGAAACTGTATTGGTTTGATCACATTAAAAGAATGAATGAGAGTTCTTGGGTTAACAATTGAGGTAGCAGGTCCAGTTCACAGGGGAAGACCAAAGAAAACATGGGAGGAAATGATAAGGAGGAACTTGAGAGAAAGAGGGATAAATAAAGACCTGGTCAGAGATAGGTTAATTTGGAAGTCAATTTCTTAAAGCCGTCTAACGCATGCCAGCATGTAAAATGGACATTAAACCAATGATGATGATGATGATGACGATTGAAATTGTTGAATGTGAAAGAAAAAGGCTGAAAAATATGCATAACCTACTTTCATGTACAAGTTCATTAAGTTTTGTTGAAATGTCCAAGGGTTGAGGTCGATCTTCCATCTTATAAGATCTGCACTTGACGACTAATTCATGGAGTTGTTTTCTCACAGTGTCCGCTATTCGGGCACATTCCTCATTGTTATCAACTTTTAAAAGTAGACGACAAGGTGCTTCATATTCAATCTAGAGTTAAAAAAAAGACAAGTATATCTTAGATCTTTTCTGAATTTTTGAGATGAGGATGGATAATTTGTATTATTTTAATTATTCGGACTACTGTTCTCATCTTGAGTGTTATTTTCACAACGTTTCGGCCGATGTAACCTCTGACCTTCTTCAGGCGTATCTTGTCGAACTCGGAAATCTGTACAAAATCAGCGCGGGTGATACTAAGAATACAATTGCGAATTACTTAAGACTTTTACCCGGTCGTGGCTGACAGAACGAGAGCAAGCTACCCCCATACATTAAATAAAAGGTTCCGTTTGAAATTCCCTACAGATTCCAGAGTTCGACAGAAAGATTTCCGAGTTTGACAAGATACACCTGAAGAAGGTCGGAGGTTACATCGGCCGAAACGTTGTGAGAATACCACTCAACATGAGAACAGTAGTCGGAATAATCCAAATTATAAAAATATATCTTAGAGTTTTAGAAACCTTCAAAATATTTAATGAGATTTCTAAAAATGGAATAGTTTTTAAATATCTCTCTTCACACTGGAAATTTACCACTCAATTATATAGTTTTTCTAATAGAGTAATATCCTTTTTTAAACAAATTACTTAAATTCAAATATCAAAAATTTAAAGAATACATAAATAAATGGTAAAAGAATGAATTTACAATGATATTTTTGGGGCTCATCTGATCAAATATTTAAGAGAATATGATCAGTATATTCCTATTATATATTCTGTTAAATTATAGGTAATTATGTATATATGTGCATGTATGTATATATATATATATATATATATATATATATATATATATATAGCTCATTAGGTAAAACTAATTTGAGCTCCCAGCACTTGCAATGTTTACATTGAGATATTACTTACATTCAGTCAGTGTCGTATGATAGCGCAGGGGTAGGATCGCCGACCGTCAGCTCGACGGTTGAGTTTCAATCCCGGCTTGAGGCACTAACCGGTCTAGCACTGAAGAGCTGTGATAGAGCGAAAGTCTGTATGTGGATGACTATATGTATATATATATATATATATATATATATATATAATCCAGGTAAAACATCCACAGGGTAGTAATCCAAAGAATTTCAACCGGGTTTATAAAAAGTGCTCAATATCAAATAGAGCTTTTATATATGATTATTTTTATTTACACAGACATGTACAAAATCTGCGACACTGGCATATCGATGTTATCGATCAACAGTTATTATAAACTGAGATCTCATCAGATCGGATTCTAACTCTGCCTGATGAGATCTCAGTTTATAATAGCCGTTGATCGATAACATCGATATGCCAGTGTCGCAGATTTTGTACATGTCTGTGTAAATAAAAATAATCATTATATATACATATATATATATATATATATATATATAGTCACCAAGTCTATTCAACGTATTCCTGGAACAACTAATGAAGGATATTACAGGTCTGGACAAAGAGTTCCAATTGTCAATTAATGTTAGATACGTAGATGTTACCACACTCATATCTGCTATTTTTGAAGAGCTTGAAAAAACCTGCCAAAAATGGGTCTTGAAGATTAATCCCCTTAAATGTGCAATTATGTCATCACAAGCTGATAAAGAAAATCAAAATAGATGATCAATTAATTCCAAAAGTTGCAGAGTTCAAGTTTCTTGGCAGTCTAGTTCTCAACTGTGCTTCAGATGTCTTGCACAGGATATCCATGGCATCACGGGCGTTTGGCCGCTTAAGAAACGCAATATAGATCTCTCGAGTCGGATGTCCAAAACCCTTAAGATTAGATTGTATAAGGCACACTAGTTCTTCACTTCTCCAATGGAAGTTTAAAGAATTTATATTATTCACATATGTATATATGTATCTATATATATATATATATATATATATGCTGCATGTATATGTACTCATGTACTTATAAATAATTTAATAATAATGAATAAATAATTAATAAATAAAGAATAAATAATAAAATAAATAATTAATAAATAATAATTAAATAAAGCGAGGAACAGCCGAGACAGAAGTATCGCTCGAGTCACCCGCTACTATACAGATATGCCGGGATAAAAATGAGAGGCTGTGCGGACAATGAACATCACGGAGAAATGACTACAACCCCCTCCTACGAGAAGATTGGGTAGCATCGAGATAGAATTCAACAGCCGCATACGCACATGCGGTCTCCGACGCTTGCACCCCGAATACTATCAACACCATTTCCGTCCAAATGATCAGTATGGATCTTAGATGGATGTGACTACCAAACTTTTTCAACCGCGTCGGAGAGACGCATGTCCACGAATGAATAAACCCCCATTTTATTTTCCTTCCGTGAGCTGCTTTGGACTTATCGTGTTCATGGATTCTGCTCACCATAGTTATGTTAGACAGTCTCCCTCGCCCTTAAAATAATGCTTTGTCTTTTTTTTATTATATGCATGATTATCCCTTACTTATTATTTTGTAAATAAATATTTTTTGTACCGTAACTTGGCGTTTGCGTCGTCTCTTTGTTTTTTATGCGATGTCTTGAATTGGAAACACCCCTTCCCCCTGTATTCTGTTGGTAATATCGGAACCTGAGGACCTGCGAGCCATTTTCCAGACATTTTTACATTTTTTTATAATTATCATTGTTACGCCTTCGCTGCCATGGTCCCGACGAAGACCATGCGTGACAACGTTTATATATATATATATATATGTTTGCGTGGGGTAAACTCTGAAACTAATTACCTGATCATTATGAATTTATAGCCGCTAGGCATAAGGGTAGGTAATGTGGGCTATATTTAGTTAAATTTAGTTTCATGCAAAGGGTTAAAAGCTCTTTGCGAAAATACAGATAGCTTTAATTTTTATGAAATTTTAGCAATAGGTATTAATTAGACAAAATTTCAGTTTCTTGAGTGTATTTTAAAGGGGTTTTAGGGGTCATAATATGAGCACCACCTTCCATTTGAAAATTCAAATATTTCAGATTTGCATGAAATTTGATTCATATACACTAATTAAGCAAGATCCCTTGAATTTTAATTACTTTCTTAAAACCCCTGAAGTTTAAATCTAAAATTTTCAACATTTTTCAAGAATCAAAATCATTTAATAAATTTTGATCAAAATTAGAAGAAAGAATCTAGACATTAGTAGCAAATATATCTTCTCTTTCTCTGATGCGTTAGTTCCGAGCTATGGAGGGGTCCGCAATAATGGATTTTTGTCTCCACTTGGCATGATCTTTTTGCAGGGCATTTGTTCATTGGCCTCCCTCTTGGTGGCTTCTCAGAGATTCTCAGAATATATATATATATATAGATATATATTTATTTTGGTACAGAAAAATTAGTACAATATTTGTACCGTCGGTTTCAAGCACAGAAAGTCTTAGCCATCCGGCTCTCTTCAGCTTCTGTTGTCATCTCAGAGATGACTACTATATTACAAAGAAGTTATATATATATATATATATATATATATATATGTATATAAAAACATTCAATGAATTAAAACATTACAATTGTTCCAAGAATTAGAACATCAAGTCCAGTATGGCGTACGATCGTTTCCAAAACATTTTGGAAATACTTTATTTTATAAATTAACAAAGCTAATCCAAAACCTGTCTTCATCAGCGCCTATAGCAACACGTCTTACAGAAAGTCGGGGGAAAAAATTAAAAAGCTTGTTGTAGAGAAACATCCACTGACAGAAAGAGTCACCGGTTGATATGTTAGTAGTATAGTGTGTGTGTGGGTGGGGGGGGGGACACACAATGGTACCTACAAACCAAAACACTGGTACATACAGAAGAAATAATCCAATATTTTCCATGGATTTACGCTTTCAAATTATGCAATAAATTAATTAAAGATACAAATTCTTTTGTCAGAGGCGTAGTGAAAAAAATAGAATAGGAATAATAATAGAAATAAAATAATAAAAAGAATAAGTTAAAAAATATAAAATTTAAAAATATATATATATGTATGTATTGGCTTTAATCTTTCTAAGGAGTCACCACTTCTTTTACATTTTTTTCTATAGAAATCGCTCCAGACAAGGCATGAAGCCACTTGATGTAAGGAGCTAAAAAAAAAAAAATACTACTTCAAGGTCTAAAACTAACCAATGATAAGTATAAAAGCTAAAAGCCACTTGAGGATAAGGGTTAATGAGATGGATTGTTTGTCAGTTGAATTATGAGATGCAAAACTGTTCTATTCGCGGAATTCATTTTATTATTATCTAGCAGAATGGGTATTCTGGTAGTTATTTTATATAGCCAATTCCATAGTCTTCGATTGTATCCACTAGACCAATCACGCATCCCCATAATTTTTACTTTATAGCATCTTGGTTACAGGTTCGAATCCTGAAAGGAGATTCGAAAAATTGTAGCATTCATTCGCTTAGTATAACCAGTTCACAGTGTGACATACATACGCATGTAGGTAGTGACATAAGGGGTTCTACCTGTTTGTGTCGGTATTCCACAGGTGGCTTGCATTGAAAGCAGAACATTTCACAGAGCATGGTGCCATATGAAAATATATCAGACTCAAATGTCGGTGGGGACTGACCATTCCGAATCTGAGGGTCAAGCCAGGGTATTCTGCAAAAGAATAAAATTAAAAAAGGAAATGTATAAAATAAAAAATAAAACTTAATATTTATTTTGTTACAGGTTTCAATCCATTTCATTTTCGTTACGTTTTTCTTCCCTAACTCTTGATCGATGAACATTTTCTGCGTTAAAATGTATTACCTCGTTCAGTGTAGGTTATGTTTTTGGTCGAGTTTGTCTGTTTGTGTATAGCCTAGAATCCATATCGCTTGACCAAATGTCACCAAACTTGATCAAAATATCAGCCATGCTTTAACTTGGAACTGATTCAATTTTGGGATATCTAGGTCATGGTCAAGGTCACAGAAAAGGTGAAGATAATAATTTTGATTTTGTTCATCTTAGAGACTCGCTACTTGGCCCATATTGTAGCCAATGAAGTCCTGCACCTTATAGATTCTTGACCTTTGATCTTGACAACCATGGTCAGAAATTTTGTTGGAATTTCATCGTCTGATTTTTCTAAATTTGATGGGTGGATCTGATGTTCTTTGATAACAGCAATCATGATGCAAAATTTCAGCCTGGTCAGATAGTTTTTGAGTTATCAACGTTTCCATGACATAACTTCGGGAATACTTCATACAATATGGAGAAGTAAGGCCAAGATAAAACTTTGGCCCATCCTTATGTTGTCAGGCAGATGTATTACGACCGACTTATGTTCTATTTTTTTTACTCTATTTTTCTTATTCGTATCAGGTATCTCAAACCAAACTTACTTTCATTATATTTAAAAAATTTTAATGTGGACACATAAATCTTTTCAAAACATGATACCAAATTTATTTTAGTAGCTCAATTAGCCACAGAACTATAACTGTTCAAAGTTTGTTGGAAATTAGAAAATTCGCAGTCTTTTGTGCGATTGGTCCAGAAGCCAATTCTCACAGTGCATAAGTAAAAATGCAGGCTTCAAACAAAGGTAACGTCATCTTTTGTGGTAAATGAGAATTAATCATAATGGAAGTAATAATAAGTAAGTCTAACATTGGATAAAATCCCATTATACCTCGAAAAAATGTGCAAAAATGACACGAATTTGCAACTTTGTTCATATAAGATTCATTTCAACAGCTCACACATTGAATCCTCTTAATATGATTCATAACACATTAAAGATCAAGCTAGATTTTCCTTTTCATAATAAATCAATAACAAATAATTAGATTTGGACCATGTAAAAACAGACGGAAACACAATCTGATAATAGGGCAAAAATTTATTCCGTATTTCATTCACTAAAGTTTTTAAACTTGATTTTTTTTTTTTTGTAAAAGGCAACTAAAAAAAAAATCATATATTAAGCCCACCATATCAATGAGTAGCCCTTTTTCTTCATTATGGGATTATTTTTATATACATAGAGATAGTGTGCACACCAAATTAAAAAAACAAACATGATTTTCATGTAAAAATTAAATCGCCCGTCACCAGAAATAGTACGCTTATTTGAATTAACCTGGAAACAAATCTATTCATGACAAAAAAGAAAGAATTGTACATTTTTAAAGCGAAAAAAGTTAAATTTTTTATTTACATCAAAATTTTATCAAAATAACTAAAGCAAATAAATGAGATATTGCAAGTTGAACTTGAAGGGAATTTCACTATATTTACCCGTTTTTGCACTCTAAACTAGGCTGGTTGGTGATACCTACTCATACACTTCTTCGGTGAGACAAAACCTGAAAATCATAGAAAGTTTACAAAATCGTAGTGAACAAATATCATTATTAATAATGCTCTACTTTTTAAATATTGAGCACACTATTTTCACTACAAAAAAAAAAAAAAGAAACGTTTCTAATCCACTATTTCTATTTCTATGAAGTTAGGTTAGGTATGTGTATATGTTTATATATTTGTATGAATAGGATTCACTCCTAAACTAATTATTTAATAACTTAATAATGAATGTTGGAACACAGTTCCTAGGCGTAAGGGGTCCAAACCAATACATCAGATCTTGCACATAGAAAGGGTTCTATAAGAATAATAATTAAAAGGTGCTTATCTGAAAATTATACTGCAATTTCAGGTTTGCCCTAATTGTCAGAAGTGTATGATTACCTGTATACATTTGAATGCAAGTTTAGTTATTTGGTTGTTTTCACTTACAGCATATCAACCCTTTTTGAGTTACTTAATGTCGAATTCAGTCATTTTGGTAAAAGTTTTATGATTCAAGTCTTTAATATCTTCAAATATTTATTTGTGATATTTGATTTTGTTGTTTTGTTTTACAACATATCAATCCCTTTGGGGCTATTTAATGCTGAATCCAGTCATTTTGGTAAAAGTTTTTATTCTTAATCTGTGAAACTTATTTGAATTTATTCTGGTTTGGAGAGATTTATTTTCAATCTTCATTTCTTCAAATTCTTTGTTTGATGCGATTGTTGGAGCGAGTTGCATAGTTTTGTTTTTTAATTGGGTTTTGTTTTCTATTAGGATTCTCTTTAGATTTTTCTCATTTGTACTAGTTTCAGTATTTTGAGATTGGACTAGTGACATTACAGAACGAGGTCTAAACGCTCTCCATTTTCTATGAAGTAACCAGAAAAATGTATTACTATCCTGAGAGACGTACGAAGGTTAGAGTTAGGGTTAGGATTTAGCGTTAGGGTTAGGGTTCAGCGTTAGGGTTTAGCGTTATGGTTAGGATTTAGCGTTAGGATTAAGCGTTAGGGTTTAGCGTTAGGGTTAGGGTTTAGCGTTAGGGTTTAGCGTTAGGGTTTAGGGTTAGGGTTTAGCGTTAGGGTTAGGGTTTAGCGTTAGGGTTAAGCGTTAGGGTTAGGGTTTAGCGTTAGGGTTAGGGTTTAGCGTTAGGGTCAGCGTTAGTGTTTAGCATTAGGGTTTAGCGTTAGGGTTAAGCGTTAGGGTTAAGCATTAGCGTTAGGGTTTAGCGTTAGGGTTAGGGTTTAGGGTCAGCATTAGTGTTTAGCGTTAGCGTTTAGGTTAAGGGTTTAGCGTTAGGGTTTAGCGTTAGGGTTAGGGTTAGGTTACGGTTTAGGTTAGCGTTTAGCATTAGTGGTTAGGGTTAGGGTTTAGCGTTAGGGTTTAGCGTTAGGGTTTAGCGTTAGG
>OY744529.1:109999707-110027207 GCA_963556195.1 Sepiola atlantica
GTAACATCAAATAAAGTGAGCCATAAAAATTTCTTTTGTGTCGTTTTGAGTCTGCGAGCGAAAGATGCTTCACGAAATGCAAGAAGAATCCTCCAAGTGTTTCCTATTTCGCCTTATATAATGTGGCGCCCAGGAAAGAAATGAGGTCAACCATAGTACACAAGCATCTCTATCAGTTGAGCAGGGTTTTTAGTTGTCTTTTTTTTACTAATGGCTCAAGGCTAATAATTGTCAGTTAAGTGATGAAGAATATTATGAAAGGATTGAAAATGATGAATGGAATGAAAGAAATTTGATTACTTAGGAGGACGATTTATGACAAGTATTTGTTGACGTTGGATTTGAAGATGACCATGTTGTAGCTAGCAGGGAAACAATCCCGTGGAAACAAGTACCACAGGTAGGAAGATCTTGGAAAGAAACTGTGTTCATGAAAACTGTTTGATGTTAGACACACAGAGGAAGAAAGGAAACTTCTTTACAGTGGTGGTAGGAAGATGAGTTCTTGCTGTGAATGTCTTAAAGGAAGAAGAGAAATAAACTCAGCGTTTTTCATGGAAATAACACGTAGAGAAAGACTAGCAACGTCTTTTCTGTGAGAAAGTGGTTGTAAAGAACAGAAGAGATCATCTTCTACTAGATTGCAAAGTCGATTTTGTACTTTGTTAAGGCAAGAAAAAGTGTGGCTCTGAGTGGCACCTCCCCAGATGTGGCAGCGGTACCTCCCCATCTTAAGACGTATCTGACTCTTATAGAGGTAGATTCAATTCAATTTTCAATTCGATTGAATTAATTTGGCAAAAAATAAAGCAAGCATGCTTCAGTTGCCATGTAGGGAAACAGAGGTAGAAATTTACACAAAAGAGGATACAGTAGTCCAGTACCTGTCCAAGGATAGCATTTTCCGGAATGCTAGAATGATCCAACCATTTTTCCAGCAACCTTAGAAACAGATTGGATATAAATATGTCTAGTTTAAGTTTGAAATAGCATTTTCACTGTTTACATTGAGTGGAAACATGCTAAGAATATATATCTTTTTATTTATATAAGACTAGCAGGGGTACCCAGCGTTGCTTGGGGTTCCCTCCACTCCCTCTCTGCAGACAAAAGTGTAATTATATCTCTCTTCCCCGGGGCAAAAGCTGTGTCTTTCCGGTCGCCCCCTCTTCCCTTAACCCGATGGCTAACCCCCCTCTTCCTTGCCCCACTATCTCCCCCACCCCCTGCAGGCAAAAGTGTGTCTTTCCCGGTCTTTCCCTCATCCGATCGCCCTTTCTCTCACCCCACTGTCTTCCTGCTCGCTCTCCCAGCCTTCCCCTCACCCTGATGCAAAAGTAAGTACTAACCCTGTCTCCCCCCGCCCCCGATGTATATTTAAGTCACCGTCAACAAAAAACCTTTGTCTATAACCACAAGACCAAAAAAGCGAGTATAAAATATCTAAAAAAAAAAGAAGGTCAGTTAAACGATGTCTAAAGCTGACATGCGTTTAATGCGCGCATTCATACATAGATTGTACCTCCAGCAAAAGGCGACTAAATTTAGTGAACCCATCACAAAGAAATCAATGTTTTTTTCCAATTTTTGAATATTATGTGCGGAAAGCTGGCCAATTCAGAAAATTTCAACTTTATGGGTTTTGTCAAGTACCTAGAAGCCTTTTCTAGACATACAGACATACACACAGACGGTTCGGCTTTATATTATAGTGGACCAAAGAAAGGGGAAGAAGATAGAAAGAAACACTCACTGTATGTTCACAACACAAGAAAAGGAAACGGTAAATAATTATAAGCACATTTAGATGCACCTCTATCAGATGCTCTATCCGTCGATTAGTCTGTCATGCTTCAGTTTTAAATAGCATTTTCATAGCTTAACCTGAAAATTGAATGGATGCGTCTTATATCTTACTTGCTGTCCCCACCCGGCGTGCAATGAAATCATTTTAGTTTTTAATAGTTATTTGTTTGCACATTTTTAAATTTATACAGAAAAAGAAATAAAATTTTAGTTGTAAGGTAGACACTCCTATTATATTCTTCATTTTAGAATAAGAGTTATCCTCCTTACATTATTTTTTACTAATGAATTGTCACGTAACCTATTTCGACATTGAAAAATATGAGTTATTCCACGTGCTGATTTTAATTTTTTGGTGATTATTGAAAGGTTCCATATTACCAGTTGTTTGGGCCGGACTAAGTAATTTTAAAAATAGATTGTAGTGAAGTATGTTATTATGTTGCCAATAATATGTTAAAACAACAACGAAAGTGAATTGGCTAGTCAGAAACAAATTTTGATTTGTCAGTTGAGATGCTATTTGAGTGCGACTTTCAAAATTCCACAAGATAACTTTAGAGTTTCAAGCTGTTACACCAATCGTGCGTCCATGTTCAAAATTGCTACTTACTTTTTCAAAGAATTCCGATGGTCACTCAAGAAAAATCTTAGTTTGTCTTTTACAAAACACCATAATTCTTTTTAGTTTGTGTTAAAACAAAACAACATGGTTTCTACTTACAATACCTGCCCCCTAAAAAAACAACGATTGTTTCTTTATACTTACCAAAAACTAGCACCCTTATCTTACTAGCTGTCCCTACCCGGCGTTGCCCGGGATGCAGTGAAATAATTTTAGTTTTTACTAGTTATTTGTTTTCAACTTTTTAACTTATACAGAAAAAGAAACAGAAGTTTAGTTGTAACACATTTTATATTCTTCAATTAAAATATGAGTTATTCACCTTTTTGCTTTTGTTTTTCGATAATAATTGAAAAATGTTTCTATATTATCAGTTGTCCGAGCGGGACTACATAATTAGCTAGTCAGAATCAAAGCCAGCTTAAATATCATTTTTTCTACTTACAACCTCCGCCCCCTAAAAAAATAATCATTGTTTCTTTATACTTACCAAAAACTCGAGTCCTTCTGCAACTGTAAGTGCCATCTTCAGAATATATACGAGTGGTAGATTTTTGTCTGATAGATACGAGATCACGCTACTGAAAGTAGATTCGGTTATCATACCAAAGGTTGGTGCCAAAACTACACCTTTCACTTGCAGGAAGGAAGGACAATTTATCATTTTCCAAACATTATTTACATCTTCCATGAAGAGCTACAAAAATACAAGAACAGAAAAAAATATATATATTGATTGTATTGATGCTTCATCTAAAATAATTTACCATATATGGAGATTGAATCTTTGTCTATCTGTCCGGGGATGAATTGAAAATAAAGCACTATAGCAAGATCAAAAAGCTTTTCTCACATAACATTTTTATGAGAAGTTCAATGACGGTATGAATTCTATATGAAGGTGTTTTACAATGGCATTGTGAGGTCTGTATCCGCATGCAACATCTATAAACAGTAAAGACAACATTTTACTCTTATTTATAATTCGAAAAATTGAAACTTATGAATATTAAAACATAATAAAAATTGTAATATGGATTTCGGGTCCTCATTTACTCCCGAGCATCACCAAGTATGCCTGCTAGTTTACCATATATGAAGTAGCACCGCTAATTTCATAGACTATACCTTTTTTTGAACAACATAAAAATGGGTTATTTAACGCTGAAACATATCTACAAGGTCAGTTTAAAAAGTAATGGAACTGGGTATGCTGTGTGCGCTATGGGCGAAAGAGCGATCAGCGGATCGTGTTATCATCTAACCTGATATCTGCGGATCATATAACTGTCATCTTCACCTTCTTTCACCATTGCATATGATTTTGTTTACACCCAATCCCCCTCCTTCACCATGACAATGCATCTGCTCACATTGTCCTAAACATTCGGCAGTTCCTGGCTGAGAAGTACATCATCATAGTGGAACAACCTCCCTATTCAGCTGATATGGCTCCGTGTGACTTTTCTTTTCCCCAAGTTCAAAAGGATCATCAAGGGGACGCATTTTGAAAGTATGGAGACTAAAAGGGTCATGATGATGGAGCATTCGAAAGAAGGATCGGAAACTGCATTAGACTCGAGAAAGGAGGGGGAGGGTACTTAGGGTTAGGGTTAGTGTTAGGGTTAGAAGGGAAAACCACTTAGTTTATTGCTTGGAATTGAAATAAATTGTTTGCAATACCAGTTTCATTACTTTTCAAAAACACCTCATATTCTATACAATCTGCTACTTTAGGGGCATGAGGGTTCATACCCCCCCCCCTCCAACACTCAGAGAGCGGAAGTTTCTAGAGAATAGTCGCATGTGTAACCCGCTTTGGCGACATGATTTTAACACACCTTAGCTTTTGCAGTTTTTTTTTTGCAGGGAAATGTCGCTGTCCTCCCACATACAGCGCCTGGTATTTCCAAATGGTCACCCATCTGGTACTGACCAGGCTCAATGTCGCTTAACTTTGGTGATCTTACGAGAACCCGCTTTGTGTCAACGTGATTATGCCGGATATAATACATATACGTTTTACATGCTGATCTATATTTATCCCTCTTTCTCTCAAATCCATCCTTATCACTTCTTCCCATTTTTTCTTTGGTCTTACTCTACGATCCGACCCTGCTACCTCAACTGTTCTACATCTACTAATCCAAGAACTCTCATCCATTTTTTCAATGTGTCCATACCATCAAAGTCTCCTGTTCTGTACACATCTTCCTATACTGTCCAGATTTAATCTTCCTTTGACGTCTGTCTAAGACTCACATTACACATCCTTCATATCATTCTCATATCATTTCTCTGAATGCAACACATGTGCTCAACCTTCGCTGACCAGGTTTCGCTTCCATACATCATGACCCTGCATTGATGACTGGTAGACTTTTTCCTTGGGCAACTGTAGTAACGCTCTGCTGGTTAGTAATGGCAGAAGTTTCCTGAACTTACTCCATCCACTCTTAACTCTTGCAATCACACTAGTACCAGTTCCTCCCTAGGCTCCAATGGTACCTCCAAGGTAACAAAACTTCTGAACAACCTCAAATATACTGTCTCCACATTTGATTTCTCATCCGTCTCCATTGTCTTACATTTCTTGCACATAAACTGGTTACCATCTTTGAACCTACCTATAATTCTACCGCACTTCTTGTGTACCCAATTCTTACAAGTAACACAAAAAATTGAATTGTACCCAACCCCTTTTCCACAAATTGAGCATGGAAATTTTCCTATTAATGAGGGCTTCCCAACACTACAACCACTGATCATCACTTTGGTCTTGGTAACATTCATTTTCAAACCAGTGCTTTCCATAGCATTTGACCAAGTCGTCAACTTAACAAATACACCTTCCATTGTTTCACAGGCAAGGATTCAATCATCAGCATCTCTTCCAGGCAACTCATTCAAAACTCCCTGGATACCGCTTCTGAGACACAAATGAAAAGCAACGGATTCAGTACAAAACCCTGATGTACTCCTACTTTAACATTAAAGCTGTTACTAAATGTGCTGTTAAATCTAACACGATTTTGAGGATTTCTGTACATTGCTTGAACAACCTTCATTAAACACTTACTTGACCCTATTTTATGCAAAGCCCACCAGACAAGCTCTCTTCGCACCCTGTCAAAAGCTTTCTCCAAATCCACAAAAGCAAAATAAAGGCTGTTCTTCTTACTAAGATACTTCTCTTGCATTTGTCTCAGGATAAATATAGCACCAGTGGTACTTTGCCCAGGCATAAAACCAACTGCATTTCATCAATGCTTATCTGATTAATTTGTGGCTCAATTATTCTTTCAATCACTTCCAAGACCTAATCCATCAACTTTTAAGCCTCTGTAATTACCTCTATCAAGTGTCTTCACTTTTTAGCTTTGTAACAGTGACCATCTGAATGCCTTTTTCACTCGCAGCCTTCAACATTTCTGCAACAACATGTGAGGGATATGCAGCCTTACCCTTCATCTTTCTCACAACTTCCCGTGGCATTTCTTTCTCAATTCTAATAGTTGGAGCAGGAACTACTGCTGCAGCTTCTAGACTTTCTTGATCCGATGAAAACTCAGTATTCAATAATCTCTCATAATAGAATTTCCAAGCATCTCTCGTATCCGGTTCATTTATTGGGTTTAGGGTTAGGGTTAGGTTTATCCTGTTCAAGCAACCCATTGTTATTTCTGTCTTTTGGGGGGGGCGCACATAGAAATCTGCATCTTATATTTGTTGTTTCCAACATCTTGTTCATTTCCATTGCTTGTAATTGACAATTCAGTCATCATAATTCAAAATCATACCTTGTTTTTCTAGTCGGTCGTCTTGCATTTGTGTGGGCTTTTATCCTGCCGGACTGAGGACAAACTCGTAGGTGTAATGAAAATCATCTCATACTTCCCTCATTATTAATTTAATACAACACAAGGGGGGTCATGTATTCAATCGGCGTCAACTTGATGGTCTAGTGCTGCAAAGGGAGGGGGAGGAGCAGTGTACAGAAAAGAACTAAGAGACATAATTATTTCTGAGCACATTTTAACATAAATCTTGTCAGTTCAAAGCTCTCGTGCCAACTCTTCGCTCACAACTGCTACACTCTCAATCATCTGATGTAATTTCCTGAAAGATCACCTGCTTGACCTTTACTGATCCTCTTTCTACAATACATCCTGTTTATGATTTACACCTGCACAATATATGTTTAACTAATGTATCTACTAGTTGCCATATCTACTCTTCTTGGTAACAACTTGTCTACAACAATGTGTTTATAAACACAATTCAACAATGCCAATCCATTGATTTACAACTCTTTTATTTTTTAGTTCAAATATTTTTGTAGAATCAATTGCAAAAAAATATTTCTTTTGACAAAATACTTAAATATCAAATCAGAAAAACTAATTCCTCACTCTCTTCCTTAAAGAATTTAGATTCTGTATATTAATTTTAGATATCAAATAAAACTGTTTAATAATACAATATAATAAACAATTACACTTCAAGTAATTTCAATAATTAGTCAAATTTCTGTCCTCTCATGCCCTGTCAGATAGGGCTGTAGAATATACCAACTGCACGTAAAACCCCAATCCCCCCCCCCCCCCATGGGGCGATCTGTTGGCGACCCATGATGTCTAAGGATAAAATCATGGTGACTAAGTAGTTAGTGTCCTGGCTGCCTAAATGGTCACCTGATTTGTAACATCCACTTTGGCTGTTATATAGGCTAGATGGGAAGTCAGAGAAGCACGATCTGACCAAGTGGCTAGTCACGACATGCCCTAGCAAAAAAAAAAAGTTAATTCTGATTGCACTATTAAACCTGACTTTTTTCTTTTTTTTTTTTTATCAGACATCCATCTCCTCTGTAACTTTTAAACACTAAAAGGCGATCGGTGAAAGTCAATCGTGCCAAGAAAACAGAAGTCTGGATCACTGCTTCATGTTACAAAATATTAGTTTTTGGGTAGAAATCTGAAACTAGCAGGGAATGAAAACTGTACTTTGTGCGAGTATACTGGCTGTGTATCCATGTTTCAACCACAGCGGCGATTAGCATCCCCCTTGGTATATTCCCACCAGAAGTTGAACAATGTAATAGGTGGCGGAGCACAGAACCCATGAATAATTATATTTTTTTAATGAAAAAAAAAAACAAATTTAAAAAAACCCAAAAAGGCAGTGAAAGCACGCTTTAGCCTTGGTAGATAATCACATAGAGATGGTGTCCCGATACAAACACTGGTCCCCATCACCTCACTGGGTTGGTGTCAGGAAGGGCATTCGGACAATAAAAGTTTTTCCTGAACTAAGGATATGAGTCCGAAAGAAAAGTGTGACATCATATAAACTTAAATAAACAAAGAAATTTTTAGAAAACAAAAACACTGAGGTATACGTTAATATTTCACAACACAAGTGGAACTTGTATCGAGAAATATTGAATGTCCTTGTTACACACGAGGTGCGTTTGAATCTCAGATGTTTCTGAGGAAATAAAAAATCTGACTGGAGAGTTGAAGAGCAAACAGCTGCTTTTACGAGGATTAACACATCAGGAGAGAACATCCCAAATCATGTTAGGCATGGGGATGCCTTAGCCATAAAAATAAGCAAGGAACACAACCGAGAAGGCGAAAAGCAACAGAATGGATGTAGTGCGATTCACAATCCAACCTACACCAGCACGTGATGTTAACTCGCCCTCTTTATTCGGCCTTACCTTGAAGATGTCTGTTGACAAAGTCGTTAACGAAATACAAAAGAACTTATAGCAAATAAAGAAACAACTTTTTATCTTCATAACGCTTTCGTTATGGCGGTTTCTTTGTTAACACCAAATTGAGCATTTAACATTGAGTTACCTGCATAAAAACATGGGAATCAGGAGAGTAGCGAAGGGTTTTCATGTCAACTTTTGTTTTGCTCACATTGTCCCTAGCTTTGTATGATTCAGTGAAAATTCCCCTGTGAAAAAACCCTGAAAAGTAATAAAAATTATTTCTTTAAAATAAAAAGAAGAGAATGTAGCGTGTACAGAAAAACTTTAAAAAATCCGTATAAATTAGAAATTAAGAAAAATTCAAAATTTTTTGGGGGGTGAGGGAAATCTTTTTCTTTTTTTTAACTAAAAATATTTCTTTTGGGTGGGGGAGAGTAAAAAAAAAATTGGGGGTGGAGGTGGGGGAGGAATGTTTTTTTTTAAAATTTAAAATACTTATTGGGGTGGGGGAGAGTAAAAAAAAATTGGGGGGGGGGTCACTTAAAATACTTCTTTGGGTGGGGGGGAGAGTAAAAATTTAAATTTAAGACCTTGTTAAGAAATATATGTAACAAAAAGAATAATAATAATGTATAAATACTAATAATGTATAAATAATGATAATGTATAAATAATAATAATGTATAAATAATAATAATGTATAAATAATAATAATGTATAAATAATAATAATGTATAAATAATAATAATGTATAAATAATAATAATGAATAAATAATAATAATGTATAAATAATAATAATGTATAAATAATGATAATGTATAAATAATGATAATGTATAAATAATGATAATGTATAAATAATGATAATGTATAAATAATAATAATGTATAAATAATAATAATGTATAAATAATAATAATGTATAAATAATAATAATGTATAAATAATAATAATGTATAAATAATAATAATGTATAAATAATAATAATGTATAAATAATAATGTATAAATAATAATAATGTATAAATAATAATAATGTATAAATAATAATAATGTATAAATAATAATAATGTATAAATAATAATAATGTATAAATAATAATAATGTATAAATAATGATAATGTATCAATAATAATAATGTATAAATAATAATAATGTATAAATAATAAAAATGTATAAATAATAATAATAATGTATAAATAATAATAATTTATAAATAATAATAATACATAAATAATAATAATGTATAACTCATAATAATAATGTATAAATAATAATAATGTATAAATAATAATAATAATGTATAAATAATAATAATGCATAAATAATAATAATGCATAAATAATAATAATAATGTATAAATAATAATAATGTATAAATAATGATAATGTATAAATAATAATAATGTATAAATAATAATAATGTATAAATAATAATAATGTATAAATAATGATAATGTATAAATAATAATAATGTATAAATAATAATAATGTATAAATAATAATAATGTATAAATAATGATAATGTATCAATAATGATAATGTATAAATAATGATAATGTATAAATAATAAAAATGTATAAATAATAATAATAATGTATAAATAATAATAATGTATAAATAATAATAATGCATAAATAATAATAATGTATAAATCATAATAATAATGTATAAATAATAATAATGTATAAATAATAATAATAATGTATAAATAATAATAATGCATAAATAATAATAATGCATAAATAATAATAATAATGTATAAATAATAATAATGTATAAATAATGATAATGTATAAATAATAATGTATAAATAATAATAATGTATAAATAATAATAATGTATAAATAATAATAATGTATAAATAATGATAATGTATAAATAATAATAATGTATAAATAATAATAATGTATAAATAATAATAATGTATAAATAATAATAATGTATAAATAATAATAATGTATACATAATAATAATGCATAAATAATAATAATGTATAAATAATAATAATGTATAAATAATAATAATGCATAAATAATAATAATAATGTATAAATAATAATAATGTATAAATAATGATAATGTATAAATAATAATAATGTATAAATAATAATAATGTATAAATAATAATAATGTATAAATAATGATAATGTATAAATAATAATAATAATGTATAAATAATAATAATGTATAAATAATAACATTGTATAAATAATAATAATGTATAAATAATAATAATGTATAAATAATAATAATGTATAAATAATAATAATGTATAAATAATAATAATGTATAAATAATAATAATGTATAAATAATGATAATGTATAAATAATAATAATAATGTATAAATAATAATAATGTATAAATAATAATAATGCATAAATAATAATAATAATGTATAAATAATAATAATGTATAAATAATGATAATGTATAAATAATAATAATGTATAAATAATAATAATGTATAAATAATAATAATGTATAAATAATAATAATAATGTATAAATAATAATAATAATGCATAAATAATAATAATGTATAAATAATAATAATGCATAAATAATAATAATAATGTATAAATAATAATAATGTATAAATAATGATAATGTATAAATAATAATAATGTATAAATAATATTAATGTATAAATAATAATAATGTATAAATAATAATAATGTATAAATAATGATAATGTATAAATAATAATAATGTATAAATAATAATAATGTATAAATAATAATAAAAATGTATAAATTCAAATTTAGCGATTTTTAAGTAATCTGCATCTAACTTAAAATATTTGAAACAAAACTTTTAAATAATAAACTTTTAAATAATAAACATTTCATTGTTGTAAACACGAAACAAACACTTTCGTATTTATTCTTATAGAATCGATAAACATTAACATTTTGGTCATTTTGAAAAAAAAAAAAATTATCTTTTGGGTACTGCTATCGATCTTGACCCAATCTCCATGAACTTTGCGTTGCCAGCATTCGGGCATGCTACGTAAACACCCGAGAGATAACGAGCCGAATGGTGGCAGCCGATAACTTTGATGCATTGCTGTGTCGTATTTTTTCCAGTTTTATTTTCAAGAAAGATTGAAAAAAAAAAAAGCGAAATTACTGTTAATAAATAAATTCTTGATTTTTATTTTTTGTAGCAAAACAATGCTAAATAACTGTTAATAAATAATAAATAATAATAATAATAATACCATTTCTTTCTATCAAGAGGCACATGTAATAGCATTTCGGACTTTTTCTTTTTGCCAACAGCTTTTTAAAAGCTGGTCGACCTTTGACTTACTGTAGATCCCGTTTGCAGTTCTGTGGAAATCAGGATACAAGTGTGAAACAGTGATTTCAGCCGACGCAATCTGTCTTTTTAGGGTGCACCAGTGTGCATCTCAGCGAGGATGCTGGATCCTACGTAGAAATGAGGTAGAGTTACCACTAGTATATGTTCGGCCCAAATCGGTTGTTTTGGCGAAGAGGGAGAATGGCGCCAGCGAGACTGAGATCGGTCCTTAGGTTGTCTGTAGCAATTATCCAGATACAATGGATGAGTTTGACCAGCTGAACAATTTGGTCAGGGGTCTTTTAGATACTGATGGATAAACGCCCCCCCCCCCTAGAGAAAGAAGGGGAATAAGTCTTTTGCGATAACAGGAAAGAAGAAAAGGCCAAAAGGAGAATTGTAATTGCCCGTGTCGTATTATGGCGAGAGCCTCCTCTCCCCCAATGATTGTTTTATCTAGATAGCGTCAGAAAGAACCGAAGACACAGAGAGAGAGGGAGAGAGAGAAAGGGAGAGAGAGAGTATGAGTTATACGCTTTTCGTCTTTGTTATTTGAGGCGAAAAGGCGATCACAAGAGTCAGATCTAAGAATTGGTCGAGAACGGACGTCTCCGCCGGGCTAGGGGATCACCGGACGAGATGCTGCGCGAACAGCTTCTTGTCTGGGAGGTGTTAACAATAGTGTCCCCCCCCCCCCACCGTTCAGTAGACAAGCCACAACTTGATTAACCACTGGGAAATAGTAGAGATTCACACACGCACGCAGAGAGATACGATAGTTGGTAAATAAGCCATTATCAAAAGAACAGACCTTTTGCCATCGCCCTTCCCTCACAGAGTAAGAGTTCGTTGACTGTTTGCGAACATCTTCGTACACTAAGACGACGACTAGTTTAGTAAACCGGGACAATTTACCAAAATAAGAGACTCAATTCACTGTAAAATTAATCCTTTCTTTTATTTGTTATTAATAATTAATGGATACAAAAAGACCAATGTTGTTGAGTTATTCTGTTGTCGATTTGTACTGTTAAGTAATCTTGCCTTCACAGAATCACGAAGTCGTCATTCATCTGACCCGGAGGAGATTCAACGCCACTACAGACGACATCACGAGCCAAAGAAAAGGTGTTCACAGTCAGGAAGGATTCCTGCGCCGAGACGGTTCTCATTACATTTGATGCCGTCACAAGGAAGAAGAGTGTGGGGTACCTGTTTGTAGGTGGCGCCGCGACCAGGATATCAAACACCTGTGCGCGAGTGGCCGACTACGATACCCACGGAAGAAGCAGAGTAAGAGTGTGGGGTCTATGTTATACAAGCAGTTTTACTCTGATCCACTTTTATTTACTAGAAATATCTAATTATAATGGAGATTGTGTATCTGTCTATCTGTAGCCGAAACTATATTATTAGTTCTGATAGCTCTCTTTCTATATCTACTTATCAGCTGCTTTATATATCCATTCCAAAGCTTCTCCAAACATCACGCGTCTTTCAAATTTACATAATTAATTTGTTTTAAAGTTTCTAATAAATCAATATTCACAAATATACTCATGATTGTTTTTTTTTTCAGATTTCCAGATGTATTTAAAATATTTTCCTCGATAATAATCTTAATAAAAATTATAAATATAATTGATTAAAGACATTTTTTTTTAAAATCTATATAATTGAGTTACGTAATTAAATTAGATTGTAATGGAATATGATGGAACAGCCGGCAGCCATTCCAACATTTGGTTATCCACCCTCTGATTATTCGAATGGACAGAAAGTTCTATTTCAAGAAAGAGAGAGAGAGAGAGAAAGAAAGAAAGAGAGAGAGAGAGAAATTAAATAATAGTCTATATAATGATCGTGCTGGCTTAGTTAATTAGTATTCACATGCTAAATCAAAGTAGACATCATTTTGAAAAGTTGTGCTATGATCTTATTAGTATAAACATAGGAAATGAAATACTCTTCATGTAACTTTTATTTTAATCTTCAAGTTAAAATAAAAGTTATCTCCCTTACATTATTTGAGTTATGAAGCTGATTTTTGCTTTTTAAGTTATAATTGAAAAAAAAATTACTCCATTTTATCAATCCACCAGGCCAGAATGAGTACTTTTTGAAAGCAACTACTTTTTTTATTGCAAAGAACATGGTACAGCAGTAATAATAAATAATGGCTATGCAGAATCAAATATTGATTTGTGAGACACATTGCTATTTAAGTCTAACTTGGAAAGTCCGATCAACTTAGTTTTATATATGAGATAAAAATGTGAAAAATAACATTAAAATATCTTAGAAACAATCAGTAGAATAAAATTTGAGATATGTTAGAGTTTTTAAATAAAATAAATGTTAATTTAATTCATTCAATAGTTTTTAATATGTAAAATATTCTTGTAACATTGGCTACTCTTACGATAATTTCATATTGTATATATATATATATATATATATATATATATATATTTCTTATTAAATTTAACAATAGATGCTTCTTAAAAACAATATGAACCTTAAAACATTATATATATATATATATATATATATATATATATATATATATATAAACACCTAATCAGCAAAGAGAACAGATTTAACAGCATTTTATCTCAGTAACTGCCAGTTCTATTTCTCACAAAACAGAAAAACAGACATTTAACCACTAACCAAAAAGAATGACAAAACATTTCGTCATAAATAAAAATATTGTTATCCTTTTTGTGTATATCTATCTAAATGAATAAATGCAAAAGTTTTTCCTTCCATCTATCCTAACTATATTAACATCAAAACAAGTTGTGTCAATTTAATTATATGATACAGCGTAAGATTTTGATATGCAAATACCCACAAACACTTTTAAGTCTTCTTAATTTGCATATTTATTTTATAAACAACCTCAAATAAATTAATATTTGCTGTGATTTAACGTTACTGTGACAACAATAGCCTTGGAATTTGAAAAATCTTAAGAAAATAGTGAACGGTTAGAAATGAGATTTCAAATTTTTTAAACATAGTTTTTATAGTTAATATTAAAATATTCAATTTTTTATTCACAAGTGATTATCTTAATTATTAATCTAAATATTCAATTTTTTATTCACAAGTGATTATCTTAATTATTAATCTAAATATTCAATTTTTTATTCACAAGTGATTATCTTAATTATTAATCTAAATATTCAATTTTTTATTCACAAGTGATTATCTTAATTATTAATCTAAATATTCAATTTTTTTTTATTCACAAGTGATTATCTTAATTATTAATCTAAATATTCAATTTTTTATTCAAAAGTGATTATCTTAATTATTAATCTAAATATTCAATTTTTTTTATTCACAAGTGATTATCTTAATTATTAATCTAAATATTCAATTTTTTTTTATTCACAAGTGATTATCTTAATTATTAATCTAAATATTCAATTTTTTTTTATTCACAAGTGATTATCTTAATTATTAATCTAAATATTCAATTTTTTATTCACAAGTGATTATCTTAATTATTAATCTAAATATTCAATTTTTTTTATTCACAAGTGATTATCTTAATTATTAATCTAAATATTCAATTTTTTTTTATTCACAAGTGATTATCTTAATTATTAATCTAAATATTCAATTTTTTTTTATTCACAAGTGATTATCTTAATTATTAATCTAAATATTCAATTTTTTTTTATTCACAAGTGATTATCTTAATTATTAATCTAAATATTCAATTTTTTATTCACAAGTGATTATCTTAATTATTAATCTAAATATTCAATTTTTTTTTATTCACAAGTGATTATCTTAATTATTAATCTAAATATTCAATTTTTTTTTATTCACAAGTGATTATCTTAATTATTAATCTAAATATTCAATTTTTTATTCACAAGTGATTATCTTAATTATTAATCTAAATGAATAAAAGCAAAAGCTTTGTTCATCTGTCTTAGATATATAAACATCAAAACAGGTTGTGCTTATTTAATTCTAATACAATATATTTTGAAATACTGTATATATAGTAAACTTCAAATACTCACGAACATCTTCAGGTCTTAATTTGCATATTTATTTTATAAACAACCTCTAATAAATTAATATTCTGTAATATACAGTTGTAATTTTGCATTGTCATATTTTTGCTGATAATAAAATGCCTAATGTCGCTGGGATGCTTAGAACAGATAACACACTTTGATCTTAGCCAAGATGCCAAGGAATCATAAAAATGATGTTTTTATGGCTAGACATCTTTAGCTGAATAATAAAAAAAAAATTAATCCATTATTGTATTATCTTTTAATGGATGGGAGGGGGGTAGGGATAGTGTAGTATCGATTCTGTTGTTATAAGACTGTCTTCCCAGGAATTACTTCCTCCGTTTTAAAGGGATGTGGGTAATCCTCCCAAGTGTTTCATCCTCTATTTGTCATGACACCATCTTCCTAGGACTACCTTCTCCTTTTTTTTCGGAGGGAGGGAGGGGGGGGGGTAGTGTAATATCTTTTCTGTTGCCATAATAGCATACTAACAAGCATTACCTTCTCTTTTTATGCAGCGATCCTCCCAAGTATTACCTCCTTTTTTGGGGTGCGGGGGGGCAGTATAGTACGTATTTGTTCTTCATGATACCATCCTTCTATTATTATCTTCTCCGTTTTTTAGTGTTTTGTTGTCATATCATCCTCCCAGCCATTAACTCCTCCTTGGGGGGGGGGGCGCTTTTATTATTTTCAAGTTCTGATCACCTGAAGAAATGTATGAGCATAGAAACCATTTGAACGATCGCAGTGGACACATATGTATTTTTTTTTGTCTCATTTTACTTCAGTCAAAGTTCTCAGAAATCAAGGGGGCTCCTTCCTGGGGCTAACACTTAATCTCTATATGAGATACATAGATATTCGAATATTCTATTAAAGTTCTCCTTTATTTCTTCAAACGTTGAGTTAGTAAAGAAGTTAAGAACAATAATTTCCTCTCCCCAATAGACCAGTTAACTATGTTGTAGCATATCTTTCTTGTAGTCTCTTGGCCTTACCGGATTCCAGGACAAGAATTCATCTAGTCTAGTGGAGTATCCAGCTAAGTGTTGTTACTTGGGGTAACATCACTAGGAGAATGGTGCACTATTCCTTGTATGATCAAGTGTATAGCCGTGTTGAGGGGATCTATTTTGTGCTGCGAATACTATGTTATTTTGAATATTTGGTGAGGGTAAACTTGTAGGGTGAAATATTCTCATGTCAGGTTGTCCTGACAAACCCTTGTACAGAGAGACTGAGGACACTCGAGGATAATGTCTAGTAGGTAATTCAAACTCTCCAGTCTGATATATATGTGTGTGTGTGTGTGTGTAAGAAAAAGACAAAAGGAAAAACAAATTAAATACAGGAAAACATCATCAAAAACAAGAGATTTACCAGTTTCGTTCGGATCAATGAACATCTTCAGAAAGACAAAACCGGTAAATCTCTCGTTTTTGATGATTTCTTCCTTTGTTTGATTTGTTTTTCCTTACATCTTGTCTCCACAACATGTCATTTTATGATATATCGTGTATTTTATTACTCATATATATTAATGTTAGCAACAAACTAATATAATAACTGTAAAAGTTAAATTGACTTACATGTGATTTTCCACTGAACGACTTGGGACTTAAGTTTTTTTTTTTTATATAGTTTTAATGGTTGAGAAACTTCCAAGACATATATATATATATATATATGAAGAGAAGTCTAACATTTTCAAAGTCAGAACTAAATAGCAATCCATCTAACATATCGCTGTTTGATTCGGGCTAGCCTATTTTTTTGTTAGTTTTCCCCACTATGCTATTGGTATCAATATATTTTATTTCAGTCCATTTTTTTTTCTGAAAATACTTATTCCGTTTAAAAAAAAAAATAATTTACTAAATAAAACTTTTTTTAATTACTTTACAAATTACTCTTTCTGTACAATTAATTTGTAATTTTTTATTATTTATTTCTTGGAATTTAAAACCAGTGGGGACCAGCAATACCCGCCACCTCACTCAAGAAAAAGAAATATGCACTATTTAAAACTAAGTTTGCTTTTGTTTATTATTACATAAAATATTTAAGTATGGCAGTACCCATGTGCCGGCGTTGTCCTGGAAAAGTGACTAACTAAAGAAACAAATACAAAAATTGACTATATAAAATCACCCTGATTACATATCATCCTTTAAAAGATACTGTATTGAACGACCGTAAATGACGCATACACCAAATCAAAGGGATGTAATTCATCTAAACTCGATGCAGTAGTAGTGTTAATACAGCTTTCTCTGTCTATGTAAACAAAAAGCAAACAACAACTTAATTTTTTTTCAGCGCGCATGTGGAGGGACGAAGACAAGAAGTCATTCTTTGATGAAACAAGCCGCGCGTGCATGGTTCCCCTCTGTATGTGACTCGATGTGGCGAGTGTAAAATGCAATAAATTTGGGCAATTTGGGGCATTTTTGACCCCCCCCCTTTGACCCCCGGGGGCGCGAACCAGAATTTTTCTGAGTCAAGGATGCTCAGTTTATATCCAGAACAATTGCTTCTACATTTTGGCCAAGTTTCAGAAAAATTGAATGGATGGATCAAACGTTATGGGAGAAAAAGGTCATTTTTTGTCATTTTGGGGGCTTTTGACCCCCTGGGGGCGCGAACCAGATTTTTTCCAAGGTCAGCGATACTTATTTTCTATTAGGAACAATTGCCTCCACATTTTGGCCAAGTTTCAGAGAAATTGAATGGATGGATGAAAAGTTATGGGGCAAAAAATCATTTTTTGCCATTTCGGGACCTTTTGACCCCCTGGGGGACTAACCAGATTTTTTTTCAAAAATCGGAGAATGTCACTTTTTAACCTGACCAAAGTTACAACTTCATGCAAAATTTCAGAGAAATTCAATAGATGGTTACGGAGAAAAATCCGGACAAACGGACATGCCTCAAAACATAAGTCCCCCGATTTTATAAATCGGGAGACCAACAAAAGTCATCTAACTCCTTTATCCTGACCATGAATCGTATAAAGTGTTAGCCTTCACGGCAAAATTAACATTTTCAGTTTGCAGAGAGAACTGTCATAAGAGGGAAAAGGAAGGCAAGACAGAGAGGAAGAGAAAAACTCAGGAAAGGAGAAAGATAAAGCTAGAGAGGAAGAAAGAGAAAGAGAAATAAAATCTAACCAAATAGTGACAAAAATATAAGGAGGTAAGGCTCTAGCGATTTGGCAGAAATTAACTTCTTATTAAAAAAAAAAAACATCAGTGGTAAACTCACATCCATGGGAGTACCTCTAGCGATTTTATTTAAACAAAAAAATACATTCATAACAATCACAAATTCATTTTTTGTCTTAGGCATGAAGCCCGAATCGTTTTGGGGGAAAAAGGGGAGGGGTTCTGAGGTCATGCAATTTTGACAAATACTTTTGGACTTACCCTACGCTAGACACTCACCAAAATACCGCATTCACTCTATGGCTTAATCTTACTTAAATGATCCTTAAATGGTTTAAATGAGTCATGATGGGGAGTGTGACAATATTAAAAACACTCAAAAAAGAAAGCAAAAATAAAGAAACAAACAAAATGCTAATGATGAAGGCCCTCCCAACAATTTGCAAAGTATAGACCATCCACTGTTATCTGAGTGATCCGAAAGCAAGCAAGTCAGTCTCTAAATGGGAGTGGGAGCCAAGTAATGGGAGCCAAGTAAGTATCAGAAAATAAATAGATCGGGATGGAATATGGGAATGGATGGTGTCCTCCAAAATAGAAATAACATTTAGGGGTGGCCAGGGGTAAAATAAACATGAGGAGTGGGTATCTTTTGAGGAAGTCTATTAACAATAAACAAAACAGGGTCAGGACTGATTTACTCAACTACCGCTTTTTCTGAATTTAAAAAAAAAAAAAAAAAAAAAAGAAGCGAAATTTCGCTAAATAGCAAAGAACTCACATCCCTGAAAATTATTTCATTTCATTTATTTACATATTTTGAAAAATCTAATTTTATTTTAATGCAGCGTATAATTTCCAGGGGGGGGGGGGGGTCGTCTTAGTAGTAGTAGTAGTAGTAGTAGTCGTCGTAACAACAACAACTGAGATAAAAATTGATTTCAAAGGAAGGGAAAATGTCTTACTGTCTTCGAGAAATGAAATGTTTGAATAGATAAGATTATTCTTATCTGAAGGAGGAACTGCGGATTCAACCGGGCTGACAGGTTTGTAGCAAAACAAAAGGTTACACCATTCTGGAAGTAAACAAAAAGAAAGATTATATATGTAGCTACAAATGGAAAAAGCGGATATACCAAAACAATAGATCAAATTAACTCTTACCATGAAAATTTTAATATTTTATCTTTATTATCAAAAGACTTCCACAGAAATGAGTGAAGATATGTTTTTTTTAATTTTGACAAAAACTGACAAATATCAGAGATGGGGGGGGGGGGTAGAGATAGATAGAAGACAGCAAAAGAAGTAAGATTTCATGAAGTATTTTATTATTTATCTCCTCTCCAGGAGGTTAGACACAAGGTCAGATGTGAGTTTTGATGACAGTGTTTTTGAGGAACGAACTGGATTCGAACCTGGCACACCCAGGTCTTCAGTCCATGTCGCTAACCACTTAGCCATCGTCATGAAGTATGAGGGCTTGATTATCTGACATTCTCCACGGATAAATTTGATTATAGCAGATCATGAATTTTAAATAAGTAGACCCACTCTCTCCACCAGGTAAGTAATGTATGTAAACGTGTACTGAATGTCACATGTCAAAGACATACGAGGGTGTTCAATAAGTAATGCCCCTGACCCACTTCCAGTTGTCTGATCTAGATGAAATTTTGCATGCGTAATGATTTATATCTGTATGGATTATGTTGCAAAAGACAGTTCTAAACTAATTATGATTTCTGGTTTGCAGGTGTTTGAACTGAGTCAGGTGTGAAATGGAGCCAGTTGAGTGTCGTGCAGTGATCCGATTTTGTATTTGAAAGGACGTACACCAAAGGAGACTTTTGATGAAGTGAAAGAAATTATGGTCATGATGCCCCATCATATGACCTTGTAAAACACTGGCATAGTGAATTCAAACATGGCCGGAAGTCTGTGGAAACAGCTCCAAGACCTGGTCGTCCCTCTTCTGCCATTGATGAGGCATCTGTCCGTCAAGGTGAGGCTACCATTTTGGAAGATCGACGCATTACTATTCGCCAAATAGCCCTAGAGGTCAAGATTAGTACAGGGTCTGTGGAAACTATCATTCATGACCATTTGCATATGCATAAGGTGTCTGCCAGATGGATTCCCAGGTTGCTCACACCTTTCTAGAAGCAAGAACGCGTCGAGTGCGCGAGGATGAATTTGGAGATGTGCCAAGAACATGAGTCAAAGTTTTTCAAAAGACTGATTACACAGGATGAAACTTGGGTCCATTACTATGATCAAGAAACCAAAGCCAAGTCAATGCAGTGGAAGCACTTGGACTCAGCACCTCCAAAGAAGGCAAGGGTGCAGCCCTCTGCTGGCAAGGTCATGCTCACAGTCTTCTGGGACCAGGACGGAGTAGTGATGACAGATTTCCTGGCAAATGGGTACCACAATTACAGGAGCCTATTACGCTTCACTTTTGATGAAATTAAGAGAAGCTATCAAAATCAAGAGGCGGGGCAAGATCAGCAAAGGTATCCTCCTCCTGCAAGACAATGTTCCGGTCCACAACTCGCATGTCGCCAGATCAGAAGAACGGGCATGTGACTATGAAATCCTCCCCCATCCCCCTTACTCTCCTGACCGTCATCTCTTCCCAGCCATGAAGTTGTTTTTGAAAGGAAAGCGTTTCCCAGATGATGCAGCCTTGATTTCTGAAGTTATGACGTGGTTGGAGGAACAACCTGGGGTGTTCTACAAAAACGGTGTCCAGAGCTGCATCAAACGATGGGAGAAATGCATAACTCTTAGTGGTTTCTATGTAGAGAAAGACTAACAACTGTGCCAAGTTTCATTAATCTACTGCTATGGGAAATGGGTCCATTACTTATTTAACACTCCTCGTATCTGATGATATTTTAGAGTTTTCCTTCTCCTGGAGTTGTTGTTCTTGCAAACGTTTTAGAGTCTTACTATAGTCTTCACTCATAACTGGTGAGAAGATATGCTCTACTTTTAATCAAGTTTTTGGATTCAATATATATTATATGTTGATAGCAACATAAAACTGAAATTCTCTTTTTTGTTAAAACATAATTTCATGCAGAGCTGACAAACGTCGTACAAATTTGAAAATATCTAGTTTTTCATTAAATATGTTTCAATTCATTTTTATCAATACATTTTTAACAATACATTTTTATCAATACATTTTTAACAATACCTACAATTTAGATGTTATGCTTTCCATAAGGATGTTTTGTCAAATGTGAAGAAATTCATCATTTTTAGTCAGAAAACACACACACATACATATATATATAGTAAGCTATGAAAATATATTTATGGCAATTAAGCTACACAGAGGCTCCAGCGTTTCATCCCTGGGGGGAATCTTCAGGCTAAAATGTATGGTTAGTTTTGCCAGGTCTTTTTATATACACGGCTAGCTAGTTAACCAATCAGATTCTTTGTTGTTCTCTTAGCCAATCGTTGGGCTTCCCACGAACAAAGGTCAGGCTAGTTTTACTTCCTATATTCTGTTCTATTGTTCTTATGAGCACTGTTGATGTAAATACTGAAAATTGATGCATAAAAAAATTATATCTCCTTATAAAATTTTATGTGGATACATGAAATAGTAATATATATATATATATATATATATATATATATATATATACACAAAACATCATGTGAACCTTAGTTATTCAGAGAAACATTCCATATTTTCTTTTAAAAACACTTTATATACAGACAACTGTTTCTACCCATTTCAAGAACATATTTTCATGATATACAAAATATCATCGATATTCATGAGGAGACTTCATTAATGTATAACATTTTGCAGTCGAAAAGGGACTAAGATTCAATTCAGATGACTATATTGAGTTTTTGCCCACTGTTGTCAAGCACTGGGGAGAGATGAGGTCATACGTGAGGCAGCACGACTCACTTTCGCGTCACACCTCCGGAGAAACCCAGAAGTGGCTGTCTGAGAACTTCCACAACTTCACTAGTCTCAACATCTGCCCCCCCCCAACTCGTATGATTGCAACCCCATTGACTATTATGTGTGGAGCGCAGTTAAGAAAGACACCAACTGTACCACCTGCAACACCAAGGACAAGCTGATTGGCAGGATCGAACTGGTGTTCAGGCGTCTCTCGAAGAACACTGTGAAGGCAGCGTGTTCCAGGTTCACGTCATGTCTAGAAGTCATGATGGAAACTCAGGGAAGCTTCTTCGAGTAACCTGTATTCGGAAGAAGATGCTCTAATTAATGAACTTATCCCGATAACTATGTGTATATATATATATATATATATATATATATATATATATATATATATATATTTATGTAATTATTTTTATTGGTGATTGTAGCGTTCGTTGTTAATTTGCTTACTATTGTTTCGATTGTCTCACTTTCCTAAGTGATTAAGATGCAGAAAATTGCATTATTAGTCGCCCTTAACTTCATAGGACGTATTTTTTCCGTTAATATATATTTTTATTTTATACGTACATAAAAGTAATCCATGGACACGTGTTTCTGGCTCACAGCCGTAATCAGCATGGCTAACTTAGACAGAGATCGAACCTTCAATATTGATGTCTATAGTCCAGCGTTCTACCACTGGACCAAGACGCTCTGTCTAGAAATATGTACGATGACGGCTATGAGCCAGAAACACGTGTCCATGGATTACTTTTATGTACGTATAGAATACGTATAAAATAAATAAATATATATATATATATATATATATATATATATATATATATATATATATACATATATATATGTATATAGTCTCGGAAGTTTTTTTATAACCTTCAAAACTGGAAAAAAAAAAAAAAATTAAAAAAAAAAAATTTGTTGAAAGATTTTTGTCTAGTAAGTCAATCAATCTACTGCAATCACTATATTAGTTAACTTCCAAGAATTTACTCTAATATAAATATGTTTTTTTATATAAGGGATCGTCAGTTGTTTACCATGAATATATATAATATATATATATATATATATATATATATATATATATATAGAATCAAATATGAAACTAAAAGTAAACTTTTAGTAGATAGAACCTTTTCCTTTCCAGCAGCAGCCATGGATTATTCAACTAACCCTCCCACCTTTTTCCATTTATGCTTCACTTTCCCTTTTTCCAGCCCCCTTCCTTCATTTGGCCTCCTTTTTAACTAAAAGATTTCTTTTTAGAATTGCTTAAATATTTCCCTACCAAAGTCATTTGTATACAATTCAGTTTTGGCCCAGGAAATATTTTTAAAATGGCCCGATTTCTCCTATTAATTCCGATTGAGTGCGCTCCACCTACGATTTGAACTCAACATCTCACTGTGACGCCGGATGTGACGTCACGGGCGGGACTACAAATAGACCCGAGGAATTAGGTTCAGGGACTCATTTCGTAGACAGTAAACCTGGCGACGAGGTAAAACTAAACAACTGGGAAAAAAAAAAAAACCCCGAAACTGAACAACAACAACTAATATTTAATTTCTCGAAGAAAACAGCAACGAGTAACCGAAACTGAACAACAACTGAAATTTAATTTCTCGAAGCAAACAGCGACGAGTAATCGAAACAACAACTGAAATTTAATTTCGTGAAGCAAACAGCGACGAGTAACCGAAACTAAACAACTGGAAAAAAAAAACCCTGAAACTGAACAACAACAACAACTGATATTTAATTTCTCGAAGAAAACAGCAACGAGTAACCGAAACTAAACAACAACTGAAATTTAACTTCTCTAAGCAAAACAGCGACGAGTAACTGAAACTGAACAACAACTGAAATTTAATTTCTCGAAGCAAACAGCGACGAGTAATCGAAACAACAACTGAAATTTAATTTCTCGAAGCAAACAGCGACGAGTAATCGAAACAACAACTGAAATTTAATTTCTCGAAGCAAACAGCAACGAGCAACCGAAACTAAACAACTGGAAAAAAAAAAAAAAAAAAAAAAAAACCCGAAACTGAACAACAACAACTGAAATATAATTTCTCGAAGAAAACTGAACAAAACCCCCTCCGAAGAGAAAATAAATAAATATGTCTCTTTCAATGCCAACAATAGAACCCCTAGACTGGTAGGACTCTAACCAGGAGCAAGCATGGAGGGAATGGAGTGAACACCTTGAGGACGCATTTACGGCGTTCGAAATAAGGGATGACAATCGACAGCGTTCACTTTTACGATTTTATGGGGGACGGAAACTAAAAGAAATCATCAGGACTTTAACCCCGGAGGTACCACAAGACCGATTAGAGCCAACGTACAAAACAATGAAGATAGCTTTGGACGAATACTTCATCCAGAAAACCAATAAGGTTTTCGAACGTCATAAATTCCGAATGCTTATGCAAGATAACGAGGAGTCTACACACGACTACGTCACCCGTTTGCGGATACAAGGGGCAAAATGTAATTTTAACGAATACAGTCTAGACAATGCTATAGTAGACCAACTAATAGAGAAATGCACCTCCAACAAATTACGTCGAGCGTATTTAAAAGAAACGGATTTGACCGTAGAGGAAGCACTTCGGAGAGCATTCATATTCGAATCCACTGAAACACAGGCCGAGCATATTGAAGGGAACGGGAAAGGGCATTCGGATATCCACCAAGTTAAAACCAGCTACAAACGGCAACAACTTAACAGTGATCATAGACATCTCCCCTCCACAGACAAAAACAGCCCTTTAAGACCTGTCACAAGATGCTACGGCTGTAACAGTTCAGACCATATACATGGTCAAACAAAATGCCCAGCATTTGGAAAAAAATGTAACTACTGTGGATTAAAGAACCACTTCGAGAAAACGTGCTTGAGGAAAAGGAGCGATAGAAAAAAAGAATCAAACCTATCAGGCGAAAACAAACGTGTCCAACCAGTATCAACGAAACTGGAATCAGACAACCAGACATGGGTCTTCCAAATAGATCACATTAGTGCGGCAGGAAGCGAAGTCGTCCACATTGACGACGTACCCGTCACAATATTAATAGACTCTGGAGCAGATATCAATCTCATTGACGGCAAAACTTTTTCGGGAATCCTTAATTTACGACCGAATTTGACATTAAAACAAACCAATTGTAGACCAAAAGCCTATGGGAACACACCGATACCTCTAAAAGGGGAATTTTTTGCTACGCTAACAAAGGGGCCCAGGAGAATAGCCCACAAGATATTTGTTACTAAGGCATATCAAGGGGGTAACATATTGAGCAAACGGGCCAGCATTGAACTAGGGTTCATTACCACCCCACAAGTGAAATCACTCCATACAAACAGTATCCCACAATCAACAAAGGACATTCTCAAACAACATCTACCCTCATTAGAAGGGTTAGGAAGAATGAGAAATTTTCGACTCAAAATCAAAATTGACAATAACATTACGCCAGTAGCCCAACCACCACGACGAACACCATTTCACATCCAAGAAGCGGTGGAGGAAAAAAATCGAGGAAATGTTAGAAAATGATATCATTGAACGAGTGGAAGGACCAACTCCGTGGGTCTCACCATTAGTAGCGGTACCAAAGCCAAACGGGGAGATAAGAATATGTGCCGACCTACACGTAGCGAATAAAGCAGTAAAACGCACTCGCTATCAAATACCAACAGTTGAACAACTATTGAGTGAAATTGGCAACGCAAACACTTTCTCGAAAATCGACCTAAACTCCTATTATCACCAAATAGAACTAGATCCAGAGTCAAGGGACATCACCACTTTCTCTTGCAAGTCTGGGATCTACAGATACAAAGTACTAGTGATGGGAATTACATCTGCAGCCAAGGAAGGGCAGCGATTACTACAACAAATCCTCCAGAAAATCCCAAACTGCTGCAACGGGGCTGACGACATTCTAATCTGGGGAAAGGACACAAAAGAACACAACAAGACCCTAGATGCGGTATTGCGGACGTTGAGAGGAAACAACCTCACAATCGCACAGAAAAAGAGCATATTCCACAGTGAAGAACTCGAGTTCCATGGGTTTATTGTGTCCAGCACAGGGATCAGACCCACCGACTCCAAAATAAAAGCAATAAAAGAATTCAAAAACCCCGAAAATATCCAGGACGTACGTAGTTTCTTGGGGCTGATAAATTACCTCGGGAAATTTATCCCTCGTCTGGCAACACTCAGTGAGCCCTTAAAAAGGTTGACTCGTGCAAACACGGAATGACGATGGACCAAGGAAGAGGAATCTTGCTTCCTTAAACTGAAAAATATGATAATTCAAAGCAAACCGCTTATGCACTTCGATCCAAAGCTGGAGACATCAGTCTTGGTAGACGCCAGTCCCGTGGGACTGGGAGCAATACTGTGCCAGAACAAACTAGGAGTACTTACCCCCATCAGCTATGCATCGAGAACTCTGACCGACGGTGAACGTCGCTACTGCCAACTGGAAAAAGAAGCCCTAGCTATTGTGTGGGCTTGCGAAAAATTCCATTTTTATCTGTATGGAAAAAATTTCCTGCTAATGACTGATCATCAAGCCTTGACAACTATTTTTAATCCCAAAGGCAACCCCTCCGCACGAATATTGCGCTGGATCCTACGCTTACAACAATATGACTATACTATCAAACATATCAACGGTAGGAATAATCCAGCAGACATACTCTCTCGACAACCGATGAAATATCAAAAAACAGTATCACCAGAAGAAGAGATTGCCGAAGGGTTTATCAACGCCATCGTAGCAAACAGCACGCCTAAATCAATCACGTTATCAGAGATAATGGAAGAATCTCAACGGGACTTAACTCTCAAAGC
>OY744529.1:110032207-110207207 GCA_963556195.1 Sepiola atlantica
CTTATTATAGAAAAACATGTTAATCAAAACAAATACCCCCTCCCTACCTACCCACCCAACAAAAAAGTCTCATATTTCTGGAGCAATAATAATACCAGTAGTAGTAGTAGTAGTGACAGAGTTCGACTGAGAATAAGACGGATTACGGCAAGAGACGTCATAGTCAGTCTTAGCTGAGATCCTGAATTTAAGAGACAGATGTAGAGACCCTAATGACACACACACACACACCTGTGTCCAACAAGTCGTAGATATATGTCTTTCTTATAATGTATATAAACTGTGGACTATGGCATTGTGCACTGCGACCGTCAACATTAGAGTCTAGACACGTCCTATAATAAGAAAACCTATAGTAAATGTGCTTAAAGTAAGGCAGTCGGTTAATGGTGTGGATGTGGTTCTACAAGGTCACCAGATCTAAACCCGCCTTAAAGACTCACATTACACGGCCATAGTATCATTTTCAATCGGTTTAAAATGTGATTAATAGTGTTTACTATTCATATGGAGTCTGTACATTACTCAAGTTATTTTTGTTCATACAATACACAGGCAATGCCAGATAGCCCTGCGAGTACACCATATATGGGATGTATTTTAATACTACTGTAGTTTGAATAAACAGTGCGAAGAAAAAAGAAATTTTACTTACCTCGTGGAAGAGGAGGAAGTGGCACCAGATGTCTTTGATAAAGAAAACGGTTATCGGAGAGATTATGGGAAGGAGGAGAGAAAACAAAAAACCTAAGAGAAAAGAGGAATGGAGGAATTTGTATCTGATGAAGCCAGGTGACGATTGGGAAAATAAAATAAAGATTTAAGAGAAGGGTCGTAACACAGATGAAAGAGGGGGAGGGGTCACGAATAATGATGTACAAGAGTAAGAGAGGGGGAAAAAAGCCCACTCCCATCCCCGGTTTATCTTTCTACTTTTTTCCTTCAAACCACAACTATATATGAAACTAAAAGAATACCAATCAGGGTAAAATGAATTTTCCAAACAGAACTGTTCTGCACCACTTTTATGTCCCCTTACAAAGATTAAAATCTAGCTATGATGATACTCGACCCTATGTCTAGAATCCTTATTTCAATTTTGATCAAAATCCATTATATGATTTTCATTCTAGAAAATGTCTAAAATTTAAGGCTTAAGGAGTCTTAAAAAATTGAAATTCACAGAATCTTGCTTCAATTATGTTTAACAACCATAGATGAAATTTAATGAAAATCTGAAATATCTGAATTCTCAAATGTGCCCATTTTATGCCTCCCTTAAAAACATTTTAAAATACTCCAAAGAAACTGAAATTTGGAGAATATTTATTAATTTATGTCTAATACCTTTTTTTAAAATTGCATAAAGATCGGACGGAGGTATCTCAATCTTCATGAAGGATTTCCACCCCTTTTCGCAAAAAATAAATGAAACTAAATATAGCTCACATTAAAGACCCTTTACGCCTAGCAGCTGTGTTCCAAAATCAATAATGATCAGTTAAATAGTTTAGGAGTGAATCCTGTACCTAAAAATATATAACTTATATAAATAAAGATATTATGAGGGCGTTTTTTTTTTTATTGTCTCATGTATATTTTGTTCGAAATGACACTAAAATTATACAAATAAACCAACTTACTCAATGTAGTCATAACAGCCCAATGTCTGTAAATGTTTAATCCTTGGAGATAGTACATAATCACAGATACCATAATGGTAGTCATATGCCAAACGGTAAAGACCATCCATGGCCGACACAAATGACTCTGCTATTTCAGGTTCCATCTGGAGCATCTAAAAAAATTTTTAAATCAAAAAATTTTAAACATTTAAAAAACAAAAATCAAGTTTTGAATTTTTACAAAATTCACATTCAAGTTAAAAAAAAATATATAAATGAGGCTTGTCTAAAAAGTAACAGGACTAGTGTCAAACAATTTACTTTGATTCCAAACAACAAACTACAGGATTTCTCCTTCAAAGTAACGCCCCATTTCCACCTTTACTCCCGCTCTCGGGTTTAATGGACTTTTCTCATCTTTCTGTCACGCTTGGCAGGATACTTCAGCTTCATTGTTATGACCCTCTTCATGGCTTCTATGCCTTCAAGATGGGTCTACCTGATGATTGCCTTGAGCATGAGTAAAAGAAAAAAAAAAGTCACATGGAGCAAGTTCCAGTGAATAAGGAGGTTGTTTCAATATGACATGTTCATAAACAGAAATTGTTGGATGCTCAGGATGTCATGAGCAGGTGCATTGTTGTCGTAAAGAAGGTAGGTAAACAAAAACACATGAAAAGAACATAATTGTTGCAAAAAAAAATCGAAGATTATACTTATATACTTGTAAGATATCAGGTTAGACTACTTCCATTACTTTTCAGACAGACCTCATATGTGATTTCTTCTAACAATTTTTTTTTTTTTAACTAAGTTCACCACAAACAAGGCAGGCCGCCACTGTAGACGTAAGGAGTTACTGAGAAAAAGGGTGAAAGTTGCAGGGGGAGGGGGGGGGGGTAACCTAAATTAAGAGCTGTGCAGTGAGATGTCTGTTTACATTAGTTTTAAATTTCTGCATGTCAGTACCGTCAGGAGAGCAGGGAGGGAGTTCCAGAGTCCAGCAACACGAGGAAAGAAGCTTTTGGAGTAGAAAGCTCTTCAGCATCTGGGGAACTCCACAGTGAATGGATGGGATTTGGCAGATTGTCGGGTTGGTCTAGTGAATTTACGTCGTTGGGGCACCAGAGCAGCAAGTTCATCAGAGCACAATCCATTGAAGTACTTGTAAAACAAGCACAAGGAAGCAACATTGCGGCGATGGGACAGGGGCTGGAGCTTGGTGGACAGTGAGGGACCTATCAAGTTGGCGACTCTTTTTTGGACCTTGTCTAAGAGGGAGAAACTAGTGGATGATGCCTCAGCCCAGATGTGGCAACAATACTCCATGCATGGGCGGATGGTGTCTTTGTAAAGATATAGGATAATGTCAGGTGTGAGAAGTTTACTGGCACGGTAGAGGGAGTCCACCCTCTTTGCAGCAGCTTTGGCAATGTTTTGTCTTTTTCATCACAGAGTCAAGCTGGTCTACCTCTGCACCAGCTCAGTGAGCGCTTTCCTGTTTCGGACGAGCCTTTTAGCAAAAACTAGAATTTATGACACATTTATCCATGGATCTCTGGAACATGGTCTCGTGGTATTGGTAAACAAGATTAGTCTTATCAGTGCAGTATTTTTTGCTCTACAAACATGTCCTCCAATATGGCTGAGACATTGTTTGTAGATGAGATTTTTTTTTTAATGACAGTGCGTAGATAATTTTCTGAAAACTGTCATTGGGACACAAAATCTACATAATCATTGTAACTGATTCAATATCTATATATTAATACACTAACCTGTGTAACGCTCTGACACGTCTTTTTAAGAAGACGGGGGGGGGGGATAGTGGGTCGAGGAAGAGGGGGGGGGCAACAGGGGAAGAGAGAGATTGTTACACTTTTGCAACGCCGGTTACCCCTGCTAGTTAATTCTTAATATGTCAGTTTAAGAACGATGAAATTTTACACATAGATTGTGTTTGAAAAATTAGTAATTTCTCTTGACTTAAAGTTATCTCCCTTTGGGTTGAGAACTCTTCTTCGCAAAAGCTGTGGCTGTGACGTTACAAGTGTCAGGGACACGAATGTTGAACAGGAGTTGTGAACAACGCTGTTCGTCTCGCAAGCAATACAACAGCTCCATTAAGTTATTGTTGATTAGCAGCCAGTATTTTACAAACAACTAAATAGTAAATGACTCATGGTTGTTTGTGTCAACTATAAAATGACAATATTTAAAAAGCAGCAAGTATTTTACAAACAAGCTAAATAGTAAATGACTCATGGTTGTTTGTGTCAACTATAAAATGACAATATTTTAAAAGCAGCAAGTATTTTACAAACAAGCTAAATAGTAAATGACTCATGGTTGTTTGTGTCAACTATAAAATGACAATATTTTAAAAGCAGCAAGTATTTTACAAACAAGCTAAATAGTAAATGACTCATGGTTGTTTGTGTCAACTATAAAATGACAATATTTTAAAAGCAGCAAGTATTTTACAAACAAGCTAAATAGTAAATGACTCATGGTTGTTTGTGTCAACTATAAAATGACAATATTTTAAAAGCAGCAAGTATTTTACAAACAAGCTAAATAGTAAATGACTCATGGTTGTTTGTGTCAACTATAAAATGACAATATTTTAAAAGCAGCAAGTATTTTACAAACAAGCTAAATAGTAAATGACTCATGGTTGTTTGTGTCAACTATAAAATGACAATATTTTAAAAGCAGCAAGTATTTTACAAACAAGCTAAATAGTAAATGACTCATGGTTGTTTGTGTCAACTATAAAATGACAATATTTTAAAAGCAGCAAGTATTTTACAAACAAGCTAAATAGTAAATGACTCGTGGTTGTTTGTGTCAACTATAAAATGACAATATTTTAAAAGCAGCAAGTATTTTACAAACAAGCTAAATAGTAAATGACTCATGGTTGTTTGTGTCAACTATAAAATGACAATATTTTAAAAGCAGCAAGTATTTTACAAACAAGCTAAATAGTAAATGACTCATGGTTGTTTGTGTCAACTATAAAATGACAATATTTTAAAAGCAGCAAGTATTTTACAAACAAGCTAAATAGTAAATGACTCATGGTTGTTTGTGTCAACTATAAAATGACAATATTTTAAAAGCAGCAAGTATTTTACAAACAAGCTAAATAGTAAATGACTCATGGTTGTTTGTGTCAACTATAAAATGACAATATTTTAAAAGCAGCAAGTATTTTACAAACAAGCTAAATAGTAAATGACTCATGGTTGTTTGTGTCAACTATAAAATGACAATATTTTAAAAGCAGCAAGTATTTTACAAACAAGCTAAATAGTAAATGACTCATGGTTGTTTGTGTCAACTATAAAATGACAATATTTTAAAAGCAGCAAGTATTTTACAAACAAGCTAAATAGTAAATGACTCATGGTTGTTTGTGTCAACTATAAAATGACAATATTTTAAAAGCAGCAAGTATTTTACAAACAAGCTAAATAGTAAATGACTCATGGTTGTTTGTGTCAACTATAAAATGACAATATTTTAAAAGCAGCAAGTATTTTACAAACAAGCTAAATAGTAAATGACTCATGGTTGTTTGTGTCAACTATAAAATGACAATATTTTAAAAGCAGCAAGTATTTTACAAACAAGCTAAATAGTAAATGACTCATGGTTGTTTGTGTCAACTATAAAATGACAATATTTTAAAAGCAGCAAGTATTTTACAAACAAGCTAAATAGTAAATGACTCATGGTTGTTTGTGTCAACTATAAAATGACAATATTTTAAAAGCAGCAAGTATTTTACAAACAAGCTAAATAGTAAATGACTCATGGTTGTTTGTGTCAACTATAAAATGACAATATTTTAAAAGCAGCAAGTATTTTACAAACAAGCTAAATAGTAAATGACTCATGGTTGTTTGTGTCAACTATAAAATGACAATATTTTAAAAGCAGCAAGTATTTTACAAACAAGCTAAATAGTAAATGACTCATGGTTGTTTGTGTCAACTATAAAATGACAATATTTTAAAAGCAGCAAGTATTTTACAAACAAGCTAATAGTTAAAAAAACGGAACTTTTCCATTCTTCTCAGTCAGATTGGGCTGTAACGCCTACACTGAGAAAGTTGGTTTATAAAACAGTCCTGATTCAATTCCTGTTGTCATTCTCAAACATTGAACTTTTTTCTATCTTCTTGAACTTATCCAATCTGTTTGTCTCAGTCTTGCTTCCCTTCTTCAGGGATGAGAGTAGCTAATTGCAAAAAAAGCTGAAATAGAAATTAATTTACAACACCCCCCCCCCCCAACCCCACCCCTGCCCACTCCCCTTGTGTGTGTAAGGAGAGTGGAGCACAAAAAACAACTTTTCCTAAACAACTCCACCAATCAGTTTCAACTAAGTCAAAATAAAGAGAAAGACACTTGGGAAAGGGACAGGAAGGCATTCTTTCTTTAATGAAACAAAAGTCATCTAACTCCTCTACCCGCTTCATGAATTGCTTAAAGTCTTAACCTTCACGAAAAAAATAAACATTTTCAGTTTTCAGGTAGAACTGTCATAAGAGGGAAAATCAGCTTTTTCTTATTTAAAAAAAAGAAGCAGATTTCAATCAAGAAGCTGAGAGCTCACATCTATGGAAGGTTCTAGCGATTTAAACGGAAATCCGCTTTTTCTGGATACAAAACATCCCTGCTTCTTGTTGGAAAAAGTTCTCTTGTCGCTGCCTTTAAAAAATGCTGGTGATCCGTCTGCCCCAACTAAGTATCATCCTGTTAGTTTCTTCTGTTATTAGGAACATTTTTGAAAGATTAATCAACGGAAAGCTTGTTCACTTTCTGAAGTTTGAGCCTCTTTAATAATGTTCAGTATGGCTTTCGTGGTTTTCTTAACTGTTGTAACTGAGCAGATCTGTCGGTTTATAGATAATTCAGGAGAGGGTAGGGCCGCTTGACATTTCTAAGGCATCTGACACAGTATGGCATTCTGGTCTTCTACACAAACTTCCGGCTTATGGTAAAGTTCTTGGCATTATTTGATGCCTTTTCTTTCTAACCGAAGTTTGCGAGTAACTCTGGATGGTGTCTCTTCATCCTCGTTTCCTGGTGTTCTTCAGGGCTCTATTCTACGTTTAACTCTGTTTTCTCTATATCAATTCCAGAGAATATTATTCAGAAGATTAACATCTATACTGATGATACCACTCTTTATTCTGCTATTTCTTTTCGCCCTGGGATCAGTTGAAATATGCAGCTGATCTAGAAATTGACTTGGGTTTGGTTCTGGATTGAGGTATGAAAAATGGCTTGTTTCGTTTAATCCTGTTAAGATTCAGTTTGTGTCTTTCAATCATAGGCGTGTCCCTTTTCTTCCTGAGATTTTCATGAATGATTTCGTTCTTTAGGAGAAATCAACTCTGAAACTTCTTGGTCTTTCTTTCTCAACAAATCTTTCTTGGAGTTCGTACATTAGATCCATTGCTCTTTCTGCTTCTCGTAAAGTCGGTTCTCTCTATCGCTCCAAACACTTTCTAATATCTGAGGCTATTCTCTATCTTTACAAAGTTACTATCAGACCATGTATGGAGTACTGTTGTCTCATTTGGGCTGGTGAATCTCCATCCCATTTGAGGGTTGTTGATAAGGTTCAGAAGCATATCTGTAATTTGGTTGGCCCCATCCTTTTTTCTTCTCTATACCCTCTCTCTCTCACAGATGTGGTTGCTAGTCTCGGTCTCTTTTATAAGTACTGGTATGGCATGTGTTGTTCAGAATTGTCTGATTTGTTCCCTGCTTCCTTTGTTCCAGCTTGTTTGACTAGTTTGTCTAGTGGTCTCCATCAATTCGCTGTTTTGATATCTCATTGTAATACAGCTTCCTACTCCAATAGCTTCTTTCCAAAATCTGCAGGCTTGTGGAACTCTCTTCCTGCTGACTGTTTTCCTTCTACCTATAGCCTTTTCAAGACTACGGTCAGTAGGCATCTCCTGTCTCTGTGATAATCATCTTTCATTATTTTTAGTTTCTTACATCAAGTGGCTGGAGCAACTTCAATAAAAAAAATTTTTTTTAAAAACTCTAATCTGACTGCCCATCTGAAATGAGAACAAGGTTGGCACAAAAAGAAGCCTTGAGTGAGGGGCACATGATATAATACACACTCAAAATTTGACTACACCGGCCAATAAATACCATTCCCAGCCAGAGTTATCTTCTCTTGATGACTTGAGTGTCGAGAGAGGAAATTTTATCAGCAAAGGTGGCACTATCAAAATCTGAGCAACAGTTGTGATGCTAATTTGAATGGGGTAGTGTTACTGGTTCATCATCATCAGATTCGGTTTAACGTTCGTTTTACATGCTGGCATGTGTTGGACGGCTTTTAGAAATTGACTTCGAAACTAACCTATCTCTGGCCAGGTGTTTCTTTAAACTATATAACCTGAAATGAAACACATTTTCTTGAGAAGTCATTTCCTATTCAATCCTAGGCAATATTGAATTTGGATTTTAGGTAACACAGCCATATAAGATGAAGATTTTCTCAAACCCAGCACGATGCTTTTGACTTGCGGAAGAAATGAAGGAGAGTGTAGTATTTATTCCTTAAGGTTAAAAATGCGTGAAAATGGTTGAATGTTAATGTTAGGGTTGAATGTGAGTTGTCTATGTCCATTGACCTGTGGGACCAGTAGTGTCTTATGTATATTTTCCTAGCTTGAATGATAAGTACACTTTGGGGTCCCGAGATCCTAATAGACGATAGCTTGCAACTGCCCTTTAACTGGGGTTAATTGTACACAACAGAGAGTAGATCAGATATTTCAAATGTGAGGAATTTGAGGGCATCAAAAGATATGCAAAGACGTTTTCTCTGTTTTTGATTCGACGAAAAGAAATCTCATAGAAAATACTGTTTTTTTTTTCTTTCTCTTTCTTCTTTTTTTTTAACGCAAAAATCCAACAGACACTTCAACTGCATATACAAATTCTTATGCGATGATATGATATGATTTTCTGACCATCAACTTTAGATGGTATCTCACTTCACTTGTATCCATTACAAATATATTTCAAATGACACACTGAAAAAAAAAAAAAAAAAAAAAAATCGCCATGGCAAATCCAATGTATGCCAACCGGAACAGAAGTGTCAGACCAATTTGAAATAAATTACCAGCTGCCGCAAATCATACGTTCAAGTGACATTAGGGATTTTCATGACTAGAGAAAAACCAGCAAACAAATTTGCTAATTGAATCACCTCAACACGAACATGGATTCCTTTCGCTTACACAAGGCCAGATTACTGGGTTTTTATTTCCATGGTTACACCTAAATTGAATATGGATGTCAAAACAATAGCAAGAAACCTTTATGATGTACTTACTTGTGAGGGAAAATGAAAACCGTTCACCAAAAATTACAGAAATTCATCCAGTAGTCTTGTTTTTATAAAATAAATTGAATTTTAGCCGTACGTGGAATATCGCCGCCATTATCGGCATCATTATGAAAGTCAATGGAATACTTCAAACTTATGGGAGAGATATCAACCTTTTTTTTTTGTTTAAACGCAAAAAAAAAAAAAGAAATTATCTCCATTGAATATCATAATTGCGGCGATATTCTGCATACGGCTAAAAGTTGAATTTATTTTATAAAAAAAACTACCGGATGAATTTCTGTAATTTCTGGTGAACGGTTTTCATTTTCCCTCACAAGTAAGTACATCATAAAGGTTTCTTGCTATTGTTGTATGACATCCATATTCAATTTAGGTGTAACCATGGAAAAGCACCAAATATTTATATTAGAAAATGGACTGGTAGCGTTCTATCTTGTTTACCTAGCATGCAGAAACACGCACACACACACGAGAATTGTATAGTTCTGGTAGCAAAGTGTGATTGGTTCTATTTCATTTTCTTTTTTAAAATCTTTTGTCCAGTTTCCACTCAAAACTTTCACTTTAAATTTGATTCACAATTTTCCCCAAAATAATTAATATGGGAAAGCATTAATCAAACGTTACATGTGATACATACCTTCGGAGATTTCTCCTTGACAAATATTTCCACAAAATTATTTCGGATCGTCACTGACCGCACATTTTTTAAAAAGTAAGTTTCAGACTAGAAAAATAAAATTACAAAAGTTTTTAAATAAAACAAGGAAGCAAACAAAAACAACAAAAATGTATTTGTTTTCTTTTAATTGTATAACAAACTAGGAGTACCTGGCATTGCCCGGGAGTTAAAGTCTTAGAATATTGTAGCAATTTAATATACACAAAAACATTGTGGCCTTCTCTGATAATGCAGGTGACAGAAAGATGCAACTTCACCAGTATGTAACCCTACATAAATAATTTATAAATACACTCTTCCTCTGAAACCTAAAATTTATAAATTTATCTCTCCTCGGAAAAGTAAAATTTATAAATTTACCTCTCCTCGGAAAACTAAAATTTATAAATTGACCCCTCCTCGGAAACCTAAAATTTATAAATTGACCCCTCCCCTGAAAACTAAAATTTATAAATTGACCCCTCCCCTGAAAACTAAAATTTATAAATTGATCCCTCTCCTGAAAACTAAAATTTATAAATTGACCCCTCCTCTGACACTTAAAATTTATAAATTGACCCCTCCTCTAAAACTTAAAATTTATAAATTGACCCCTCTTCTAAAACCTAAAATTTATAAATTGACCCCTCCCCTGAAAACTTAAATTTATAAATTGACCCCCTCCTCTAAAAACTAAAATTTATTTATAAATTTTATAAACCCTTCCAAAATCTAAAATTTTCTAAATTAAATATATATAAAACTCATCTTAGATATGACAAAAAAAGTACCTGAAATCAGTGTTGACGGCACTGATGATCTCCCTTGATCCATCTAGAAAATGTACTTTTTAATTGATGTTAAGAAAATTATATCTCTAAAAACTTCTTATGAGCGAAGATCTTTGCAAATGAATAAAATCATGCAATAACATTAGAAACAAACAAAATAATGCAATTATTTCAAAAGTTATGGTAGATTAAAAAAAATATATTTAGGTCTTTTTATTCTGATTTTTCACTCTGCTGATGCTATTTTTTTTTTTACATAATATGTGTAAAATATATTTTTTTAATAGTAAAGAAATTGGTGCTTCTGTAGTTTCACAATGACATGTTAGGCCTCTCTTATGGAAAAAAAATAGCTAAAGAAATATATAAACTTTGTTATGTACTTACGTGGTAGCTGAAAAGACTACACCAAAAATTATGCAAATTCATCCAGTATTTATTAAATTAAAAATAAAAAACAATTTTATGTCGCCACTTTTCTTATATTTTAAATTTTCCAAAAGTTATCTCCCTTGCCTAATCAATAAGCTAAAATGTCTACCGATACGTAAGATCGTTTTTTTCTTTCTTTTTCTCATAATTTAATAAATACTGGATGAATTTGCATAATTTTTTCTGTACAATCTTATTTTCAGCAAACACCTAAGTACATAACAATGTTTATACATTTTTTTAAATATTTTAATGTCATTGTGAAACTACAGAAGCACCAAGAAATTAAATTGCAAAAAAATTATCCTGAATTTGCCCATTTCTGAATTATTATAATTTTCCCCACTAAAATATACGTTAACAATTGAATATTCTTTTGTTTTTTATATCTCTTTGCACTGGACATTTATGGCAAAAAAAATTTCAAAAAATAAACTGACCACAAAATTATGAGTATTTTCTGAATAAATTATCTAATGTAAATTATTTTAGGCATAAATTGGATTGGTTCAGAACTAATGATAAGAAGATGAATTTACAAGATTTGTTGGGGTCTATCTGATGAAATATTTAAGAGAATTTGATTAGTATATTGGTAATATATATTCTGTGAGATTTTTTTTTTTTAAAGCTGACATGATATTATTGATTAAAATAAGAGATGCTCAAAGCGATATAAAAATAACTAAATAATTCATTTGTATTGTTTTTATATAATACCTGGGCAATATCAGATAGTCTTGCCATTATATAAATGAAGGTCATTTGTCTGTTTGTACATGTGTACGGTTTTGTTGAGAAAATTATTTCATTAAACTTTATATTAGCAAACAGCTTTGCAAATAAAAAAATAAATGTGTAGTCTCAACTTTAGAAATAAACAAAATAATACATCATCATTTTGACATTGTAAAAATTACAGCAGAAGAAACCAATTTATCCTGAATTTGCCCGTTACAGGACAGATGAGAATAGTTTATTTTTGTTGAGTTTTCTAATGTTAACAATCAAATAATTTTGTATTCATCAATGGTATTATTTTTATATACAAGATGTTAGGGACAAATTTGACACTTTTGGAAAGGAAAGAAAAAAAAAAGTCATATCTTGGCTAATAATTGATGTATTCTCAAAATTCAAGCTACACCTCTTGAGGAATTTTTAACGAATACAGCTCACTCAAGGAAGCCGCCCTGAGCTTCCATCACAGTCTCCAGGTTGAGCCGTAATCCTGGAGAATGCGGCCTTCACGGTGTCCTTCGAGAGATGATGAGACACCAGTTTTATCCTGGCAATCAACTCATCGTTGGTGTAGCAGGTGCTTTCTCGACTGCGCTCCACACATAATAGTCTATGAGGTTGCAATCAAGCGAGTTGTGGGGCCCAAATATTGGAACTGATGAAGTTGTGGAAGTTTTCAGAAAACCACTTCTGGGTATTCCCGGAGGTGTGACATGGAGCTAAATCGTATGGTCTAGCAGTTAAAAACATGGACAGCAACTCAATATAACCCGATTCTGAGTCTCTTTTCAAAGATGTGAGTGGCATGATGTGGTCTTCACTGGAAATACACCGAAATGCCATCCCAATTTAAAAGAACTTGGTCTTCATAATACACAGCAGTGCATGCAGCTGTAGGCTGGCAACCTGTTGTTCTGCCTGTTGCGATCTTGAGAAGAACCAGAGAGCTTGATCCCTCGGCTTGACTGGGGTTTTTTTTTTTTTAACCTTGTTGATGAGTTTCTTGTTTTTCGTAAGACGATTCTTTTGTGCCTTGTCGGTAAGTAGTTGGTGCCTTTGCGACTCTTGTATGACGAGTAGCAAAGATCCTCGTTCAGCACTTTCTTCATATTCGTCACTCCGACGCCATCTCTCTCGCCTTGCCTAGATCTTGCTGCGTCTTTCTTTTTTGTAGCTTCTTGAAAACTTTCATTACGCGGGCAGTCAGAATGCCTGCGATAATTCTTCCTGCTAGCCACTTCTTCCACATCTCCATCGCAATTCTTCGGCTCACATCTCACGGCCTTCAAAGTATTCAAAAAACAATGAGCTGCAGTTAAGACTTCCAAATTTTTTTTTAATCGGCACAAATCCGGATGATGCAGGTCATTCTCCTCCGATATTTACGGTGCTTTCCGGCTGTCCATGATTCCACAGCTCTCAAACTCAACAATAAATAGTACACAGAAACGGCTATCCATTGCACTTTACCACTATTGAATACTTCAAATAATTTTGAAATGAAAGAATATCAAAATGATCAAATTTGTCTCAAACACCTTGTAATGCAGGGGCGACACCGGGTTGCCCTGTTAGTATTGCTAATAGATGGCATTCATTTGTGGGTGTTCTCGCTGCCACAACTTCTAATGAATGAAGAAAGAATTCTTATTTTTCAAAAGACAAGTGGGTGCACTCGTAACAAATATTCAAAAAATCTTACCTTAAAGCACACGACAAACTTGGCGTCCTTTTCTTGAATGGTCACTGTCTTTTCGTTACCATTTTTATCTCTGTACATGTAAGTTTCTGCGGTGAGCTGAGTGTGAAATTCTTTTTTAATCCAGTTGATGTATGCATCGCGTAAGGTGTCAATTTTGCAATTCTTGTATTCTTCGTGAAATTGCAGCAGCTTCAGTTTCAAGTTGCGTTTCAAGAACATTTTCTGCAACATGCTGTATTTGATTAACGCTTGCTCGGGAAAAAAATCCTTGTACCGCTTACCCTGAAAGACATTATTTCGGTGGGTCAATTGTCTTGTGTACGAATCGGTCATCATATCCCAAATACTCCATCCAAACAAAACAGAAGTTGGCAGTGCATTCACTTGAAACTCTTTTGTTAAACACTGCCGATACTGCAGCTGCAAATAGTGCATGAAGTTACTGCTTCTGATCGTGCTTTCTGGATGGAAACGAATTCGGAATACGTACTCAACATCTTTTTCCAAGTCAGAAGGGTTGAGCAAATGATTTGGACTTAACCAAATTCTTTTTTTGAGATGAAATAAGCCAAACAATGGAATGCATGTGAAATCAATCCGAAGAATTTTGGCACATTCTTTGCAAATATCCTCCACTCTTAATGGACCATCAACTCTGATAAGTAATGTCTTATCGTCGGTGTATACACCGACCTTAAAATTGTCCAATGTCATATTTCTTGCATCAAGTCAAATGACTGCAAAAGAAATGAAAAAAAAAAATCAATAAATAATACAGCTCTATATTAAAAGGTACAAATTTCAGACCTAGGAACATGAAATTTGTTAGGAACGACAACCTACACTAATAAGTCACCACTTATCAAAGCTAAAAGCCCATTCAAGAATAAGGCTTAATGAAATGAATAGATTGATAGCTGAATGATGATGAATACTATAAGAGGATTAAAAGTCTCCACATACCACCCACTCAAAACAACAGCCGACCCAGAAAACAACAATTCTTCTCCCTTTATTAAAAACATCACTCATGGAGTATGAGAACTAAAAGGTACCTTCAGTTACGACAACGGAAATGTTTGCTTTCTACTCTTTATATTTTAAAAAGAGTCTTCTAAGTTGGAAGCCAGAAAACAACAATTCGTCTCCTAGGACAAAATAGACGAAAGCGAGAGTTACGACTGTGGAAAGTTAACCTAAGAGGAGCATAAAACCTCCCATTTTAATTTTATTTTGCCTCCACATGCCCAGAGATACTTTGTTTTCAGGATTAAAAAAGGTTTATAAAAATACTAGATCACCCCTGATCCATTATAAGATATTATTCTGACATAACTAAAATGTCTCCTCATTTCTATATTATTAGTAGTATATAGAAGTATTATTGTTCTTAAAGAAATTAAAAAAAAATTTTTTTTTTTTTTTTTTTTATAGAAATCGCTCCAGACAACGTATAAAGCCACTGGATTAAGAAAAAAATAAAAAATAAAAATTTTCTTTTTTTTATAGAAATCGCTCCAGACAAGGTATAAAGCCACTGGATTAAGAAAAAAAAAAAAAAAAAAAATTTACATACATGTTTGTGGTGTTTTGACTGTGTCGCCACACTGACAAGCGTTACTCTTTCTCTAAATGCACAGAGACATAAAAAAAATGTTAAAGAGTGGTTGAATCAACATAGAGTGAAAGCGAGTGAGAGAAATATATAGATAGTTAATAGCGAGATAGGTGACTTGTTGTTCAGTTAATTATAAATAACGGCTAATCAGAGCAATTAAAGCAGCAATTTTTTGTATTTTTCAAACATGACTCAATCCCAGAACAGGTTAATTTTACAGACCAAATTTTATTTTTTCTGTGTACACTCAACTATTTGGTAGCTAGAGAATTTCGGTTTATTTTTTTACCCAATATTCTTGATTTCAAACTGGGAGATCACTTACCTATATAATTTTAACGTAAAATGATCACCCATTTCTTGACCGGCCATCATCAATTTCCGGAAACTTTTTTATTTATTTATTTTTTTGACGTAGTTCACCCCAAACAAGGCAGGCCGCTACTGTAGACGTAAGGGGCTACTGAGAAGAAAGAAAAGGGAGAAGGTTGAGGGGGGGGGGCGAGATCAACCTAAACTGGGATCTGCACAGCGAGATGTCTGTTTACATTAATTTTAAATTTCTGCATGTCAGCACTGTCGGGGAAACAGGGGGCAGGGAGGGAGTTCCAGAGGCCAGCAACACGAGGAAAGAAGCTATTAGAGTAGAAAACTCTCCTGAATCTGGGGACCTCCACAGTGAATGGATGGGATTTAGTTGATTGTCGAGCTGGTCTAGTGAATTTACGTTTATGTAGAAACAAAAAAGTGTAACCAAATTTACGTTACAACGGTGTAAAAAATTTTTTACTTTTTGGAAAGGGGGGGGGGGGTCATTTTTTTTACCGACCCCATTTTTTTTTTTTTGTGCTTTTTCATTATTTTTTTTTAGTTCTACAATTCCAATTCCAGAACAGTGCACAAGTGATGTTATTAGTTTTTGTTTTTATCGACAATTTCTGTAAAGTGAATTCACTACATAATATATAATAACTTTTTTTTTCACCGCATGTTTAATTTTTTTTGTGTGATTTTAAAACACTTGTCCTCTGAATGTATTCACTCTGGCCATGCCTTTGTCCCCCCCCCCACGTTCGAGCACTACCAACGATGCCCAAATTAACCCCAAACGAACTAGTTTACCCATGCAACAGAAACTGGCAAATGTGCACAACTCATTAAGGCTCTCAACTTACTAGTATAATCTCTATGGGCAATGCTTTAAAGTTTTTTTTCCACATTTTTTCTTTAAAGTGCTCAATACCCTAGATAGAGCAGGTGTGTTTGAATGCGGCATTGCCTTTTAATGTGTTTCGTTATAGTGCTGTTATGGTGTTGTATGCTAGACAAGAAACTTGGCGTTGCCCAGGAGCAATAACAGTAATAATACAGTATTATATTTGGTAAGTGGTATATGTTAAGTCAAAAGTGCTCAATATCCTAGATTGACCATGCATGTTTAAACACCACATTGCCCGCGGGGAAAGAACTTTACTGTGTTTTGTTATTGTGTCGTATACCAGACAGGGAACTCAGTGTTGCGGGCCTCGACTGCCACCTCTAAATTATGACGCAAAGCAATTTCCGGCTAAGATTAGTTCAAAATCGGTAAAAAAACTAGACCCCCACCCTCCATCAGTTTCTATCCAAAATGGTCACAGATAGTATGATAAATATTTACCCCTCAAAAATAAACTTTGAACATTGTTTTCGCAAAAAAAAGCAAGTTTTAAAGAATTTAAAATAAAAAATGAAGAGATTTAAAGCATCATTGTCGGTTCTACATCAGTTTCACATGCTGGCATGTGGTGGACAGACTTTAGGAATTGACTTCCAAACTAACTTATCTCTGCCAGGTCTTTATTTTTCTTACTTTCATCCTTATCACTTCCTCCTCCCATGTTTTTTCTTGGCCTTCCCCTGCCACCTCAACTGTTCAACATCTACTAACACAGGAACTCATGCCCATTCTTTCAATGTTACCCTACTAACAAAGTCTCTTGTTCTGCACACATCTCCCTGTACTGCGCAGATTTAATCTTCTTCTGAGGTCATCAGATCTAAGCCTGTCTTTAAGACTCACATTACACATCCATCATATCATTTCTCTCATAATGCGCCCCCCCCCCCCCAAGCACGGGTTCATAATGCACTCCCTCCCCCAAGCACGGGTTCATAATGCACCATCCTCCCAAGCATGGATTCACGATTAAAGTTGTGGACTTCAATCAATCAATCAGGTTGAGAATTTTCGGATTCTTCCAACTCGTTCCCTTCAACCATCTCTGTTATACATCACTGTGGCAGGAAGTCCTTCCGATGGCATCCAGAATCTTCTACAAGTTAGTTGAAGTAGATGCAATGAGGTCATCAAACCAATCTTTTGCCGCGTAATGGATTTCATAGGAGGGGGTGGGGGACTCACAAGTTCTGGCTTACTTTCGCAGGAGTGACCAGCAAATTGAAGCCTTCTCTCTTTCTCTTTCTCTCTTAGCAAGACTAAGATAAAGGAAGGTGTCCACATAGGCGTTTCTTGGTTGGGTTTTTCCTTCAGATGATGTCCAATGCACAAGTACCCACTAGAGGGTCTTAAAATATTCACATTCTACTCAAATTTTGAGAAAGTGAAATTACAAAAAAAATGAAACAATGGTTTACATCTCATTCAAATCAGACGGTAAAAAAGAAAATTTAGTGAGAGTTTCGTTTATACCAACTTTCATGTTCCTATGTCTAATTTCCTAAATGCAATTAGGGGACTTACAAATCGACACACACATCTCTAATACTAAAGCAAACAAAACTATAGTTGATATATAAATACAATTCTGATCTTGCTTGTCACCGTGTGCATTTAATAACATCACAAAAGGCGAATAAGTAGCGGGAGAACGTGAATGGCATAATAAATTAAGAGAGAGAGGGGAGAGGGGGGGAGAGGGGAGGGGAGATAGAGAAATAGAGAGAGGAGAGAGAAAGAGAGGAGAGACCAAATAAAAAAACGAATGATTGTTATAAAGAAGAATATTGGAATTTATAAACTGATTGATTGGTCAGTGGTTGTCTCCCTTGTCCTTTTAAGGATCTTCTGGATTGGCCAACAGATAACTTAACACCTTTCCTTGTCTGCACTACTTCCCAGACTATGGTGACCTATGCACGGCAGTCCTGACCAAGGTTGCTAACCAATTGCGATTCCACTGTCACGTGAAACAGTCAATATAATCCCAAAATACCGTCCTATACGACCTCTTTTCCACTATTTTCCTCTTACCACCCGGACACTGGTTGACTACTTAGCAACAGAAGCTCACGAAGGCAGTCGCTGCCAGTCAACCTATTTTTTCTCTACTTTCCCTATTACACATCTTGGACAAGGTTTGACTGCATTGCAACAAGCTCACAGAAGGCCGTTTGTAGGCAGCCACTTCTCCTTTTCCAGTTTCCTCATTTTGGTTGACATCGACCTGACTGTATTTGCGACAGAAGCCCTCAGAAGGCAGTTCGCAAGCAAAAGCCATTCCTTCCATATCAGAAAGAGCCAGAATTGATGTGCCAGCAGTTACCGTAAAATTTTTCCTTAGATAAGTTCTCACGAAGCCACATATTCACAAACCTCCTTCTTCCCGTACATTCACCATTTTCTGTTGTATATCATTCTTTATTATTTGCGTAAGTTGAATTGTTCAATTATATACATGGTTGTTTTTCCTTCTCTCCAAAAGCTGTCGCTCCATTTCAAATTTCAATGCTTATCTTGAGGATTATTCCTAGCTTATGTGCAAAAATTGAATTTTCTTTTGAGGATAAAAATCCACACAAGAAATATATATATATATTTACTTGAAAAAGAGTCACCAACTTGATAGGTCCACCAAGCTCCAGCCTCTGTCCCATCGCCGCAATGTTGCTCCCTTGTGCCTGTTTTACAAGTACTTCAATGGATTGTGCTCTGATGAGCTTGCTACTCTGGTACCCCCACGACGTAAATTCACTAGACCAACCCAACAATCTGCCAAATCCCATCCATTCACTGTGGAATTCCCCAGATGCCGAAGAGCTTTCTACACCAAAAGCTTCTTTCCTCGTGTTGCTGGACTCTGGAACTCCCTCCCTGCTCCCTGTTTTCCTGACGGTACTGACATGCAGAAATTTAAAACTAATGTAAACAGACATCTCGCTGCACAGCTCTCAATTTAGGTTGACACCCGGAAACTTTCACCCTTTTTCTCAGTAACCCCTTACGTCTACAGTGGCGACCTGCCTTGTTTAGGGTGAACTATGTTAAAAAAAAAAATTTTTTAAGTCACAAAATGAGCTTTATTTTTTTGAAGTTGTCAAAAGCAACCATACATCCTTTATAACATCTTCCATTTGCAAATAATAACTTTCTTGTAAAACATGATTATTAACCAATGTCAAAATTAAGAAATTATATATTTAATAATATTAAAAGGACTGAAAACTCTTAAGTAATGTGAAAGTCATACCTGGTGAAACGCAAACCGGTTCTTTGCAATTTCACGGTGACGAAAGCTCATAAGGTAAATAGAAAGTTTATCCCCAGGAGAAAAGATGTGGAGGTTGAATGAAGAACATGTGAAATACGAGTTTAGAGACCAAGTGATGGCGCATTTGGCTACCAGATCCACTATAGGAAGTGTGGAAGAACACTGGAAAACACTGAAGGATACACTGTTGGATGTAACAGACCAGACTTGATGGACGGAAGGGTCCCCAAAGCATAGGGTGACATGGTGGTGGAATGAGGAAGTTGAAAAGTGTATCAAAGAAAAACGGAAATGATGGAGTCAGTGGATAAAAGGTTTAGTAAATAAGAATGCGTATCTGGTGACAAAGAGGGAAGCAAGAAGAACAATATACAACGCCAAGAAGAAGACTGATGAGCAAGCCAGATTTCCAGATATACTACGAAGGAATGACCAAAAGAATGAAATATAATAGAATAGCTAAACAGATGGCAAAGACGGATATGGATATTGTTGGAGAGTGGTGCATTTGAAATGACAATGGAGATGGATTTCAGTGTTCGGATTGACTTCCTTATCTTGGCTGCCATGCTCACAACGTTTCGGACGTTCTGCCCTCCGGCCATCATCAGGTGTTCTGTATCGAACTCAGGAACCGTCTGGACTCTCGAACCCAATCCCTTTATTGTCATGGGGGTACCACGCTCGGATTCCATTTTTTAGGACACCTTCATTAATTCTCCGTTGCTTTCAGTTCTGTTGCTGCTGCTGCTGCTGCTGCTACTGCTGCTGCTTATCGCCGTATTGCTGCTGTCGCTGAATGTTACTTTCACTGCCTTCGCCCAGGATTGAACTTAGCACCTCCAGATAACTTGCAACTTTTGATCCAACGGCTTCGACCTCACGACCATGTGTCACTAGAAGTCAGTTGGAAAACTGAAATCCATCATGAAAACGCCTCATCTCAGAAATACTGACAATGGAGTGTTAGCAACAAAGGAACAGGCAAGAAGGATGCTTGGAAATGCTATCATAAGAAATTATTGAATATTGAATTTCCATAAAACCGTGAAAATCTAGAAGTTGCAGAAGCAGTATCCGGTTCAACTATAAGAATTGAGAAAGAAATGGTATTGGAAGCTGTGAGTAAGATGAAGATAAGGCTGTAGGACCTTCAGCCGTTGTTGCAGAAATGTTGAAGGCTGAGATGTAACAGGTATTGAGATAATCACAGACTCCACAAATTAGAGGTTATCCGCCCAATGTGTTATGATTAAAGTCTGTGATGGGTAAGACACTTTTGTTTATCCAAAACTGTCATGGCCGACGTTGTTTACTCTAAGAGCAGATCTATATCTCTCTATATATCTCTCTATATATCTCTCTCGTGCAATGGAAATAACTCAGTATTTTTATTTTAGGCTGCACCTAACAGGAACAGTATGAGATGATTTTCATTACACCTACGAGTTTGTCCTCAATCCGGCAGGATAAAAGCCCACACAAATGCAAGACGACCGACTAGAAAAACGAGGTATGATTTTGAATTATGATGACTGAATTGTCAATTACAAGCAATGGAAATGAACAAGATGTTGGAAACAACAAATATAAGATGCAGATTTCTATGTGCGCCCCCCCCCCCCCAAAAAAAAAGACAGAAATAACAATGGGTTGCTTGAACTGGATAAACCTAACCCTAACCCTAAACCCAATAAATGAACCGGATAAGAGAGATGCTTGGAGATTCTATTATGAGAGATTATTGAATACTGAGTTTTCATCGGATCAAGAAAGTCTAGAAGCTGCAGCAGTAGTTCCTGCTCCAACTATTAGAATTGAGAAAGAAATGGCACGGGAAGTTGTGAGAAAGATGAAGGGTAAGGCTGCATATCCCTCACATGTTGTTGCAGAAATGTTGAAGGCTGCGAGTGAAAAAGGCATTCAGATGGTCACTGTTACAAGGCTAAAAAATGAAAGCACTTGATAGAGGTAATTACAGAGGCTTAAAAGTTGATGGATTAGGTCCTGGAAGTGATTGAAAGAATAATTGAGCCACAAATTAATCAGATAAGCATTGATGAAATGCAGTTGGTTTTATGTCTGGGCAAAGTACCACTGATGCTATATTTATCCTGAGACAAATGCAAGAGAAGTACCTTAATAGGAACCTGTATTTTGCTTTTGTGGATCTTTTTGCGTAAACTAGGGGTAAACGAGTGGTTGCTGAAGATTTTTCAAGCAATGTACAGAAATGCGTAAAGTCGTGTTAGAATTAAGAGCACATTAGGGTTCTGTACCGAGTCCGTTGCTTTTAAGTTGTGTCTTGGAAGCATTGTCGAAGGAGTTTTGTACGCGTTATCCAAAAGAGATGCTGTATGCTGATGATTTAGTACTTGCCTGTCAAACAATGGAAGAACTTCTTGTTAAGTTTAAGACTAGCAGAAATGCTATGGAAAGTAAAGATCTGAGAGTAAATGCTACCGAGACCAAAGTGATGATGATCAGTGGTTGTAGTGCTGGAAAGCTCCCCAAAAGAGCAAAGTTCACCTGCTCAGTTTGTGGAAAGGGAGTTTCATTCTTTTGTGGTACACAAGATGTACAGTAGAATTACTGGGAGGATGAGAGAGGATAACTAATTTGTGTAGAAGAAGTGTAAGACAATGGAGATGGATGAGAACTCAGATGTGAAGAATGTATATCTGGATGGCAAAGCTATTTAAGTTGCTGAAGTTTTGTTATGTTGGTGATACCATTGGAGCACAGGGTGGAGCAGGTGCCAGTATGATTGCAAGAGTTAAGAGTGGATGGAGCAAGTTCAGGGAATTTCTGTCATTACTAACCAACAGAGTGTTACTACTGTTGACTAAAAGAAGAGTCTATCAGGCATGTGTACACAGTGTGATGATGTATGGAAGTGAAATCTGGCCAGTGAGGGTTGAGGACATGGGTTGCATGGAGAGAAATGATATGAGAATGATACGATGGATATGTAATTTGAGTCTTAAAGACAAGCTTAGATCTGATGATTTCGGAGGAAGATTAAATCTGGACAATATAGAGAGATGTGTGCAGAACATCGATGGTATGGCAACATTGAAAATAAATGGATGAGAGTTCTTGAATCAGTAGATGTAGAACAGTTAAGGTAACAGGTCCAGGCCAAGGAAAACATGGGAGAAAGTGATAAAAATGGACTTAAGACAAAAAGGGATAAACAAAGACTTGGCCAGAGATAGGTGAGTTTGGAACGGTCAACATATGCCAGTATGTAAAACAGACATTAAACCGAATATGATGATGATATAATTAGGTATCACAAACCAGCCTAGAGTTTAGTGTTAGAAAATGGGTAAATATAATAATAATTTACATCAATTTCAACTTGTGATGGCTCATTTGTTTTAGGGATTTTAATCTTTTATTACAAATGTACAATTCTTTCTCTCATGTCATATAAGTTTTTTTTTCCAGATTATTTTAAATTAGGTTACTATTTTCAGTGATGGGCAATTTATTTTTTAATGTTGGTGTTTCTCAACTTAATGCGCACAATATTGTGTTTCTATGCATATAAAAACAGTTCCATCTTAATTTTTTTGAAAAAGCCACTTGTCAATATGGTGGGGTTAATATAGGGTTTTAAGTTGTCCTTCACAAAAAAATTCAAGTTGAAAATTTTACAGAATTAATTTTTTGCCCCATTATCAGATTGTGTTTCTGTCTGTTTCTATATGATTCAAATCTGAGAGGTTTTTTTTTTTTATTGATTTACTATTAAAAGAAAAATCTAGCTTGATCTCTACTGTGCTATGAATCATATTACAATGATTCAATATGTTAGCTGTTGAAATGGATCTTATATGAACAAGTTATTTATCTACCTCTCACAGCGGTAAGATGTGACACAAGGTCGGGAAAGTGGGATTTGATAAACCAGCACCCGAGGTGAGCACTCTGGCCATTAAAAATTGCCTGGGCAGCCCCATCGGCATTCCCTGGTAGGGGCGCCTCAGGTAGTAAGCAATAAACTTACTCCTCCCCAAAGAGGGGAGGCAAAGCCTGGGAGGGTGCACCGCCTAGAACTGCACAGGACAGACCCACGTAAATCAAGACCCCGAAGGCCAAGACAATACCAGTCTATGGGGTGCAGTATCCATCGGAACAGATACTACACTTTGATCCCGGTCAAAAGGCCGGCCGAGAAAGAAAAAAAACTGAACAATCAATGTTGTACTTCAGTGTCATTTTTGTACATTTTCTTGAGAGGTAATGGGATTTTGCCTTATTTTTAGGCTGGCTTGATCTAATAATTATTGTTCCATTATGATTAATTCTCATTTGCCACAAGATGACATTTCATTTGTAAGGATTGATCAAAGAAATGAGATTTCCAGCATAGGTCATTCGTGAAGTCTATTAAGGGATAGAGCGCTCTCGCGCCTCCCTTGATTAAAACTACTATACCCAGGGTACTTGGATAAGTATATTTCATTTTGATCAAAGTAGTAAAACATTATTGTGGGGTCTGCATTCGAGCTTGACATACAAAGCTGTTCAATCGTTGCTTAAAGGGGAAATGCTTCCCATCACCTTGGAAGACTTCTTTGGTTCGCCCAGTATTTAAAAATACTCAAGATCAGTCTTCTGCATCTCAGTACAGACCGATCAGTCTTGAGTAAGTTGCTTGAATCTGTAATAAATCAAGAAGTTGTCAACCATCTTAGCAAAAACAAACTACTTAGTGCCAAGCAATATGGATTTCGTCCTGCAATGTCAACAGCTGATGTGCTGACTGTGATATGTCAGTGAATCTATCAACAGGGGCTCTGTACTTCGTAGCTAGAGCAATAGCTTTTGATATCGAAGGTTTGCTTTACAATCTTGTTAGCTATGGAATATCTGGAAATGTGCTCTCAACCATCAAATCCTTTCCCTCTGAGTGGTTTATAAAAATAGTCGTTAATGGACAGAAGTCTAAACCACATAGTATCAATGCCGGCGTGCCTCAAGGATCCATTCTGGGCCCAACCCTCTTCCGGATCTTCCAAATCATATTCCGAGATCATTCGTTGACATCTATGCAGAAGACAACTATTTATGACAGCATTTAGAAGAGCATTGATAATAAAGATCTTTCTGACTCTCTCCCTTCTGACTTGGAGCACATGGTACGGGGGGGGGGGGGGGGAGTGACTAGTTACTTTTAACACCTCTAAAACAAATCTTCTCTCCTTTCACCACCAACGCTCGGATCCTCATCTTTCCCCAGCTGAAATGAATCGCTCTCTCTTTCAGGAAGCCTCCTTTTTTGATAAGCTCCGAAGACTGACTTTCACTCCAGACTTTAAATGGAAGACTTACATCGAATCTGTTGCTAAATTCGCTGGAAAAATGGTTGGATCATTCTACCGCTCCACAAAGTGCCTCGCTCCTGACGCAATCCTCTACCTGTAGAAGAGTCAGATATGTCCTAAGATTGAGTACTGTAGTCATATATGGGGAGGTGCCGCTCGGAGCCCTCTTTCTTGCCTTGACAAAGTACAAAACCGACTTTGCAATATTGTGAGGGATGATGGGATGATCTCTTCTCGTCCCATACAGCCTCTTTCACAGAAGAGATGTTACTAGTCTCTCTCTACTCTATCGTAATATTCATGGTAAGTGCTCGACAGAGCTCCAATCCATGATTTACCCCCCCCCCCCCCCGAAAAACATTCACCACAAGAACTCATCTATCTACAACCACAGCAATGAACTTTCATTTCTCTCTCTCTCTCTCTCTGTGTAACAAAAAGAAAAACGGAACATCCTATCTGTGGAACAAAATATCACGAGTCTGCTTCCCAACCGACTACAGCATGGTCGTTTTCAAGTCTAATGTAAACAATAATTGTTGAGCCGTCCTCTTGGATAATCAATTTCTCTTAAGTAATCCCACCCATTTGATTCCAATCCTCTTATGGTGACGATCATCGTTCAACTGAAAATCTCCTTAACCCTTATCCTCGAGTGGTCCCGCATTTCAAAACCGTAAGATGTTTTTTATTAATTGTTATAAAGTTTATAAACTTTGTGTCAAAGTTATCTCCCTTGCCAAAGTATAAGCGAATTCGGAATAGCGGCGGCTAAGTCAAATAGAGTTATCCCCCTCAGATCGGTCACTGCTTATACAAGAGCGCCATAATGTTTATGTTGTTGACTTTTTTTTTTTTAGGGGGGGGGGGGGGGATAATCAAATTTTTCTTTTGGAAATATAAAATGTTACCAGCCTTCGAGCTTTGTTTAATTAATATTTCGTTACGAGTCGGTTAATATTCCGGTATCGTTTTATCATTAAGTTGTTAATTGAACACTGAATCAAATTGCTACAAAACCGAAATTAATTATTAAAGGAAATGGGTGCTTCTTTAGTTTCGTTACAACATGAAAATATTTAAAGAATTGTATAAACTTTGTTATGTACTTACGTGTTAGCTGAAAATAAGATTGTACAGAAAAAGATACACAAATTAATCCAGTATTTATTAAATTATAAGAAAAAAAAACGATCTTATGTATCGCTAACCAGTTCAGCTAACTGATTAGACAAGGGAGATAACGCATTTTTTTTCTCGGAAAAATTAAAAAATTTAACAAAAATGACGACCGATAGATAAATCGTTTTTATTTTTAATTAAATAAATACTGGATGAATTTGCGCAATTTTTGGTGTACAGTCTTCTTTCCAGCTACCGCGTAAATACATAACAAAGTTTATACATTTCTTTAGCTATTTTCTTTTTAAGAGAGGCCTAACATGTCGTAGCGAAACTAAAGAAGCACCAAGGAAATGTTTTAATCTCTAATTCATAAAATTATTGGATGTAAAAAGCTTCCAAAACTAAAAAAATAGATAAGGATTTGCGAAGAATTTTAAAGCCAGTTTATATGACTTTCTTTCGAATTCCCTTCAAATTTTGAAGGGTCACGAGTAAGTCATTCTTTTATTTTTCAACTATTAACAGAAGATTAAAATGGCTGACTTGTTTACGAAGAAACCAACATGCATTATGGTGGATTTAATTTCGTAACTAAATTAGGTGCTTATGTATGTAAACAGCACTAGTAAACTATGACAGTTATGTGAAAAAAAAGGGGGGGGTACTTACGGATTGTGTGCTCAGCGTTTGGGGGATATGTGGCCAACATGAGTGACTATGAAGGGATGACTTTTATAGTGGGGTATTGTGGGAGTAATTGCACCTATAAATACGGGTGCAATTCTCCTGTTGCTGTTACATTTCACCAGTTCTAGTTTCGTTAGAGACCAGATCGATTGTGAGTCACTCCCCAGATTGTTTCTTGATTGATACCAGACCCTGTTGGCGTGGGTCGCTTAAAGAGAACCCTTTTGGTGCTCTTATCTATCTTGAACCAGCTGTTGTGACGTTCGATTCGGAAGCGTTTGACTGTGTTGCATGAGGGACTGAATAAGAGTTTCACCGTCTGGAGTTACGCCCCTTTACCGGGGCACTCATGTTTTGCCTGATGTAAATAAAGGACGCCATTTTTTATAGAACCTGATCTCTGTCGTTATGTTTCTATTCAATCCATTGACATCCTCTAAAATGACACATGGTGGCAGCGGTGGGATGAAGATATGTTTAAGTAAGATGTACAAAAGGATAAGAAACAGATAAGTAACTTTATTATTCTTGTTTCAAATTGTAAATTCGTACGTACGTCACGTGGAGAAAAGAAAAAAAAAAAAAAAAAAAAATGTCGGAAGACACAAACAGACCAGTGGCTAGTAGAGTTGGGCGGTTTTGAAATTTTGGTTTCGGTATCGGTTTCGGTTATTTTCCCTTAAAACCTCGGTTTACGGTTCGGTTTTTCGGTTTTTTTTAAAAAAATTTTTTTACTATGGAAGCTATTCATTCTCTTGTGTGATGATTAGTTATTATTCAACGTTTAGTTGAATTATGCCACTGTTTCGATAATTTTGTGACTGAATCATTCTCCATGATATGAATCATAACGATTCCTGCGTTATTTTGCCGGTTCATGTATATTTAACTAAATTGTTAAACATACAGTGACGCCCGGCACAATAATTATTTACTAATGTAAAGGGATCGTTATTATGCCGGTTCATTTTTTTTTTAAACCTAATTGTTATAGCCTTGCGAAAGAAAAGGTAATGAAATAAATAAGGGCAAATATTTAAAAACAATTTGTTTTCATCATCAGTTGTGTCGGTTAAAGAAATAAAATAAAATCGACCTGCCCTATTGTGTCGGTTAAAGAAATATCTGCTTTTAATACAAAAAAACCATTAAAAGTAAAATAATTAAATGAACGGAAATATTAGAGACAATTAGATTATTTAGTCGGATTTCATTTGCTGTAAAGCGTATCTGATGTAATTTATTTACGAATTGCTGTTTGCAGACGAAAATATTGGGACCCCATTCGTACACAAGCATCTGAAATCCGGCTAAAGAATCTAATTGTTACTAATATTTTCGTTCATTCAATTAATTTTTATTTTCAACTGCTACACATTTTAATCCAAGGTTGAATTGTTTTACAAACAAACATTGTGAAGCGGCAGCACTTTTTATACCCGCCACGGGAGCCGGAGATACCACGGGCACCAGTAGGCGTGGCTCAAATGAACCAAACAATCGCAATCATTTTAAAATAGATATTTTACCTTTATTATTAAAAAAAATACTATTTTTCTTTTCGGTTTATTTTTATTTTGTTACTTTTCATAATATAATTAATGTTGATGAATTTTCCCAACATTACTAAGTCTGCTCTCGATTTAAGTAATTGAAATTAAGGAAAGTTATATATAAAGAAAAAAATAAGCAACAAATAAATGTTACCAAAGGCAACATAAATTCTTCTTCTACCTACCTGTATAAGTTTATTTGTTTATTTTATTATTTATTTTGATAAATGATTTTTTTTAAATAAAAATAAATAATAAAATAAACAAATAAACTTATACAAGTAGGTAGAAGAAAAATTTATGTTGCCTTTGGTAACATTTACTTGTTGAATTAACTTGTTAAAAATGTGCTTTAATAGGTGTTGCTTCGTAATCCTTGAACCAAAGCCAAACTTTTAAAAATAATGAAGTTATTAAGTTGTTGAATTAACTTGTTAAAAATGTGCTTTACAAAGGAAAGATTTTAATGTAAAATTCTGATTTTCTTTATGAAGAAAAACTTCGATAATGTTAAAATATACAGAATATCACTGGATTTAAACAGTTTCTATTTTAAAATGTTCTTTCAATGAAATCATAAAATAAGTCGTAATTTTGAAGAGTTCACTCCTAATCGAATCAACCAGAAGTAAAAATTAATTTTATCGTTATTTTAAAATATATTGTCGCTTAATAAAGTTTTAAATTATACAAAAAATCAATTAGGCAAAGTTTAATTAAAAACAAACAAAAAAAATCAATCCAGCAAAGTTTTAAATAAAAAAAAACAAAAAATAACAATCAGGCAAAGTTTTAAATTATAAATAAAATTTCGTTTGATAAAGTTTTAAATAATACAAAAAAATTAATTTAAATAATAATAAAAAAAATTTATAGTTAAATAAACATGAGCCGGCAAAATAGCGTAAGACTCATTATTGTGCCGGGCGTCACTGTATGTTTAACAATTTAGTTAAATATACATGAACCGGCAAAATAACGCAGGAATCGTTATTTTGCCGGGACCGGCAATATAGCCTATTCGTAAGTTTTAAGGTGTTGACTGTTGTAATCAAAGTTCTGATACCTTTTCAACAGTTAACTCGTTAAAACAGTGACCAAAGATTCATGAAAGATTTCTGAAGAATAAAACTAAGTTTGAATATACATTCTATCTAATTCTTTAACCCATCAGAAGCTAAAATATAACTCAGAAATGCAAGAAATTAAAAAACGAAAAAACAAACAAAATAATTTTACAAATAAAATTAAGCAAAAATGATGATGAAATGAAATATTGTGAATTAAATAGATTTTCGACATCATACGGAACGCGTTTGATTTTTTCTTTTTCATTTGAAAATGCTAAAAATACGATGTCATGTTGTTTGTCGTATTTCTCTTTTTTTCATTTGAAAATTCAAAATGTTAATGATAAACAAACTGTAAACAAAGATTTCTTCCTACAAGTCAATTAAATGTTTGTATCATATATTTGTTCAATCTGTCCTCTTACTAATATACCATTTTTTGGTAATATTCCATTTTATTACAATCGGAAAATCTTTTCAACCGTGTTTCCTTGTATATGGTGGCTTACTGTAGTAAAAACACAATACCGAACGGTTACGGTTTAAAAAAAAAAAACCGATTCGGTATTCGGTATGGAGACGAAACCGAAAAACCGCGGTTTTTCGGTAAAACCGCCCATCTCTAGTGGCTAGTATAAGACCACCAGCGCCCTTATGTATGGAAGATAATTTATCGGCGAACTGGAAGTTGTTTAAACTGAAATGGCATAACTACGCCATTATTACGTGTTTGACGAAACATTCATTACAATATCAGACGGCACTTTTGCTTCACACGTTGGGAGATGACGCATTGAAAGTTTACTACGAATTTCAATTTCTAACACCTGAAGATGAAAGAACACCCACCGAAATTATTCAGGCATTTGATAAATACGCTATAGGGGAAACGAACGAAACCTATGAGCATTACGTATTTCATTCTAGAAAGCAAGGAGGATCAGAGACTGTGGAATCCTTTATTACGGCACTTCGGACGTTAGTAAAAACGTGCAATTTTTGTGACAATTGCGTTTCATCAGTACTCAGAGATCAGGTAGTGCTGGGAATACACAACCCCCAGACACAAGCTGAATTATTGAAAATAAGACAGTTAGACTTACAAAAATGTATTGACATTTGTAAGCTGTCTGAAAATGCCACGGTCCAGTCCAGAATCCTAAGGCCTGAAGGAGTGAATAAGGTTGATTTTAAACCCAGGAGAAAGACATCGGCACAAACTGACAGAGATTGCCGGGCATGTGCACTGCGGCACGGACCAAGAAAAGAGTTATGTCCTGCATTTGGCAAGACCTGTTATCAATGTAATGGAAAAAACCACTTTGCCGTGAAATGCAAAGTACCAAGGAAAAAGAAGGTGCAGGCTGTCAAAACCCAATATGAGGACCAGGAAAACGACAGTAGTAGTTGTTCAGACTATGGACAGGTAGACAACATAACGATTAAGGAAAAAGTGAATGCTGTGAGTCAAGAGGTGATAAAGGCAGAAATGAGGGTCAAGGGAAAACCAATTGCTTTTCAGCTCGATAGTGGAGCGTCCGTGAATATATTGAATGTGAAACACGTGATTGGAAAAACACTGGAACATTCAAATAAGACCCTTGTCATGTGGAATGGAGCAGAAGTGAAGCCGTTGGGAGAATGTCGAGTTAAAATGATAAACCCCAAAACTGGACAAAAATATGCGGTTAAGTTTGTCATTGTGAAAGAGGATTTCCATCCCTTACTGAGAGCAAATGCAATCCAGAAAATGGAACTCGTCACAATCAATAACAACAAATTCAAAATGGTCGCCAAAGTTTCCCAGATGAATGAATCCAGCAGCCAGTACTCAGACAGAATTATCAATGACTTCAGAGATGTGTTCAGGGTAGAATTGGGTCAATTACCAGGAGAGGTACATTTGCAGGTGGATCCAGGAGTAACACCAAATGTTGCAGCAACACGGAGAATACCAGTGGCACTTAAAGACAGGCTAAAAGTCGAGTTGGAAAAACTGGTTAAGAAGAATGTTATTGAACCAGTGAGCGACCCAACACCATGGGTAAGTGCGTTAGCACTGGTAACTAAGAAAAATGGAAACCTGCGGATATGTATAGACTAGAGATGGGCGGTTTTACCGAAAAACCGCGGTTTTTCGGTTTCGTCTCCATACCGAATACCGAATCGGTTTTTTTTTTTTAAACCGTAACCGTTCGGTATTGTGTTTTTACAGCCACCATATACAAGGAAACACGGTTGAAAAGATTTTCCGATTTGAATAAAATTGAATATTACCAAAAAATGTTATATTAGTAAGAGGACAGATTGAACAAATATATTACTGCAATTACTGCTATAAACACGAGGCGATTTTTGTTTATTTTCATTCTAGAACGAATTTTAAACATTTTAAAATATGAATATAGAAAATGTTGTTACATTTTTCGTACCCAACTAGTAAATAAATTAATTTTTCATCTTTTTTTATGCATTAAAATTATAATTGTACGTTGTTTTGTCTTTCGGTAATAGTAATTTTAAATTATCTTATCCTAAAAAATATTGTCCTTTTTTTGAGCGAAAGTCAAAATGGCTGCTAGTATTGCTGATATAACAATCAATCAGCAGCAGCGTCTTGTAAAGCTGTGTAAAATTAGTTTATAAACTTCTTTAAAAGTAAGATAAAAATACTTTTTGTGCTTAAAAAAGTTAATCCTATTTGGTTCTTTTATAAAAAATACTTTAAAAAATACTGGTTTTCACTCAACTTTCGAACTTCTAGTAGTAATGAATTTCTAGTCGCCAATTTAAAAAAAAAATTAAGATTCTACTTTTTTAGGCGATTACGTCTTAAAGTCTTGGCGAAAAAAAGAAAAAACAAAACAAAAAATAGTTTAGAATTTAGAGTGGGGGATCAGTTTCGCATATAAATTTAATGTAAAATGATCTCCGATTTCCCGGCCATTCTTGCCTTTTAGTGAAATTTATAAAATAAATAATTACTCTACCATTAACTCTAGGTACGACAAAAAAGCCCACCTCCTAAAAATGCCATCTTGAACGTATCGTACCATTAACCTTAAATATGAGTGGCAAGCCACTCCTAAAAAACTCCCTTAACCCTAACACTAAGTCCCTTACTTAACCTTATCACTAACCCTAAGTCCGAGTAGGAAGCCCTAATCCTACAAAAAAGCCCATTAAAACCACACATAATCGTATAAAAAAAAAAAAAAAAAAAAGCAGACGCCCATAAAAAAAACGCACAGGATTTATTTGCCATAGAAAAAAATTCATTAATGCCCTAAAACGCTAGAATGGCCCGGAAATGGTGAATTATTCTGCATTAAATATATGTGAAACTAATCCCCCACTCGAAATTCTAAATGAATTGTTTTTTTTTCTTTCTGCTAAGTTTTCAGGGTGTTCACACTTAATTGCCCCTAGCCCTACCACTAACCTGAAGTTCAAGTGGTAAGCCCCCCTCCTCCCACAAAAACCCTTATAATCGTCTAAAAAAAAAGGAAAAAAAACAAGAAAAACGCACAGGATTGATCTCCCATAGAAAAAATAATTAACTGTCCTAAAACGCTAGAATGGCCTTGAAATGGGGGATTATTTTATGTGAAACTGATCCCCACTTTAAATTCAAAAATAATTGTTTTTGTTTCTTTCTTTCTGCCAAGTTTTTCAGGGTGTTAACATGTAATTGCCTAAATAAAAAAAGTAGAATCTCATATTTTGGGGAGGTAAGGGGGTGAGTTAGCAGAAGGTGTAAATCTACAATAATGCTAAAAAAATCTTGCAATATATTCATTTTTAAACAGTCCTAGTATTAGATTTTAGTTTCTTGTACATAAAATGTATTACAATTCAACTCTGAGTTTTCTAACTTCTTTCTTTTAATGGATTCATGGTATTTTTAAGGTATTGCAGCATATTTATGTGCACTTAGTGCAGATTACTTGGAAACCATTAATTTCTGGAGATTTTCAGTGGCATATTCTGATTCCTTGTACAAAAATACACTTATATGGTAAATTTCATTGCTTAATCTTGTGTTTTAACAAAGATATAACATTTTTACTGAAAAATTAATGTAAAAAATGTAACGAAACGCATATGGTCTTAAAGAGGGGAAAATATCCAATTGTGTGAGGCACAAAAATAGTCATAACTTCCTTATTTTTAGTCAGATTTAAAAAATTTAAAAAGATTCTTTCTTAGATCATCAAGCTCTTTCTATATATGCCATTATTGAGATATTTTAAGCAATTTAAATTTTTTCATGTGTATTGCTACTTGTAGGAAGAAATCTTTGTTTACAGTTTGTTTATCATTAACATTTTGAATTTTCAAATGAAAAAAAGAGAAATACGACAGACAACATGACATCGTATTTTTAGCATAAACTATTTTCAAATGAAAAAGAAAAAATCAAACGCGTTCCGTATGATGTCGAAAATCTATTTGATTCAACTCAAAATTGTAAAATAATTATTTGTTTGTTTCAGAGTTATCTAAAAAAATAAGTTATTAAAATGAAATTTAAAAAAAATACTTGTAAAAGTAAATAAACGAAAAGTAGTGAGTAAGTATAAACATTTAAAAAGAAAAAAAGTAGTTGCCAATGCTAGTGTCACTTTATTCGGATTTTTAAAATTATTTTAAACATTAGGCATTTCATTGTTTACTTTTGAAAAGCCACTTCATACATAAATTGTAATTTCTAGAGAACTATCTCTCAACTATACCGTTTTCTCTCCCAAAAATGGGTTATTCAAAAAGTAGACTATGCAACGATTTATATTTTACTAAATTGTTAATATGGTATTTATTTAGAGTTGACAATTTATTCGAAAGTTTAATTATTAAACTTTAATCCAAGTCATGAATTCTATGACTAAAATTACCTTAAAGCTTAAAAAATGACTTTAGGTGAATTAATAATCTCTACTTTTTTTTAACCATCCTTCCTTTTCCCTTGGCGCGGTTTTCGGGTGTACTACTAGTCTTTTACGCATGTCTATAAAGTTTTATTACCCTGTCTTAAAAACAAATATTAACCCCAACACGCACCAGTTGACAGAACTTCGAGCACACAAAATGACAGACATCCCAACAGTCAACACCGGCAATTCGAGAAGTATATGATGTGTTTATTTTACGCGACAAGACACAACGTCTTGCAAACATTTTCACCTATTAAAAAATTAAAATTTTTATCTGTCAAATAATTTTGACAATATTTCATTTTTATCATCATTTTTGCTTAATTTTATTTGTAAAATTATTTTGTTTGTTTAAATAAATTTTCGTTTTTTAATTTCTTGCATTTCTGAGTTATATTTTAGCTTCTGATGGGTTAAAGAATTAGATAGAATGTATATTCAAACTCAGTTTTATTCTTCAGAAATCTTTCATGAATCTTTGGTCACTGTTTTAACGAGTTAACTTTTAAAAAGGTATCAGAACTTTGATTACAACAGTCAACACCTTAAAACTTATATGATTCATATCATGGAGAATGATTCAGTCACAAAATTATCGAAACAGTGGCATAATTCAACTAAACGTTGAATAATAACTAATCATCACACAAGAGAATGAATAGCTTCCATAGTAAAAATTTTTTTTTCAAAAAAACCGAAAAACCGAACCGTAAACCGAGGTTTTAAGGGAAAGATACCGAAACCAAAATTTCAAAACCGCCCAACTCTAGTATAGACCCAAGACCACTGAATAAAGCTCTAAAAAGGGAACATTTTCAGTTACCTACACTGGACGATTTACTACCAGAACTGGCTGACAGCAAGGTATTTTCTACCCTGGATCTACGAGATGGATTCTGGCATGTAAAATTAGACGAAGCCAGCAGTCGCTTAACAACATTTGCTACACCATATGGTAGGTTCCGGTGGAAGGTTTTACCGTTCGGTATTTCTCCAGCTCCAGAGATATTTCAAAAGACCCTTTTTAACAATGTGTCCGATTTGGAGGGGGTGGTTAACAAAGCGGATGATCTCCTGGTGATTGGGAAGGGTAAAACGATGGAAGAAGCAACAATTGATCATGACCGAAAACTCAGGAAACTGTTGCAGAGATGTCGTGATCGCGGGATGCGATTGAATGCTGAAAAATTGAACCTACGACAAACGTCTATATCTTTCCTGGGACACATAATAACCAGTGATGGTTTACTTCCTGATCCTGGGAAAGTAAGAGCCATAAAAGAGATGCCGTGTCCAACAGATGTGAAAGGAGTGCAACGATTGGTTGGATTCGTGAATTACCTGGCAAAATTTCTACCACACATATCTGATGTGATGGCCCCAATTCGAAATTTGGTGAAGGCAGATGTGCCATGGACATGGTCCCAAATTCATGAAGAGGCTTTTGGGAAAATTAAAGAGGTAGTGAGTGAGGCACCAGTGTTGAGGTACTATGACCCCAACAAATCTTTGGTCATCCAATGCGATGCAAGTGAGAAGGGCATGGGGGCTGCACTACTACAAGAAGGTCAACCCCTAGCCTATATCAGCCGTGCACTGACCGACACAGAAACTCGGTATGCACAGATTGAAAAGGAACTACTAGCAGTAGTCTACGCATGTGAACGGTTTCATCAATATACGTTTGGTCGACAGATAACAGTACTAACCGATCATAAGCCACTGGAAGCGATTATGAAAAAAGAATTGGTGAAATGCCCGAAACAACTTCAAAACATGCTGATGCGACTACAGGCTTACGATGCTACAGTTCTGTACCATCCAGGTAGGAAAATGTTCCTTGCAGACACGCTATCAAGAGCATACATCTATGGATTGGGCAGTGAAGATATGGACGATGAAGATGATGTCAAGGAAGCAGAATATATTCCTATAACAGAGAGAAGGCTGCTTGAACTGCGCTCAGCCACGAAGGAAGACAGAAGCTTGCAGCAGTTGCAGCAAGTAATTCTGGAAGGATGGCCAGAAGAAAAAATACATCTTGACCCAGAGGTGAGACCATATTTTAATATGCGGAATGAAATGACGATGCAAGATGGCTTAATTTTCAGAGGAAACCGGGTAGTGGTTCCACTGACACAGCGAGCGGTGTTGAAAGAAAAACTGCATTCCACACACCTGGGAGTAGAAGGATGTTGCAGAAGAGCAAGAGAATGTTTGTATTGGCCAAATATGAACAGTGACATCAAAGACTATGTTTCAAAGTGCCCCATATGTAGAAAATATGAAGTGGCCAACCCGGCAGAACCATTAATGGTCCATGAAGTTCCTGACAGACCCTGGGCGAAAGTGGGAGTAGATCTCTTTAAGTTTGCAGATAGAGACTACCTGTGCACAGTTGATTACATGAGCAACTTCTGGGAAATCGATGATCTTCTCAATACACAAGCAAAGACAGTGATAACCAAACTTAAACACCATTTTGCACGTCATGGAATACCAGATCAGGTCGTAACTGATAATGGGGCTCAGTTTAGTAGCCAGGAATTTTCTGCCTTCGCAAAAAAGTGGTGTTTTACACATACACCTGTCAGTCCATACAATAGCAAGGCAAATGGCAAAGTGGAATCTGCAATAAAGATGGCAAAGAACCTTTTCCGGAAAGCGATGGACGATAAGGCTGATCCATACCTAGCAATGTTGGATCACAGGAATACGCCAGCCAAAGGTCTCTTATCACCAGCTCAGAAGCTGATGTCAAGGAGAACAAAAACACTTCTCCCAACCAGGGAGGATTTACTCAAGCCAGCATTGGCCCCAAATCTGAGAAAATCAGTGAAGCAAGACTGCAGGAGGCAAGAACGTTCTTTCAACCACAAAGTAAAACCACTTAAACCATTGTATCCTGGAGATGTAGTACGGATGAAACCACACATAAATGGTCAAAAAGAGTGGAGGAAAGCTGTTGTATGGGGGAGACTGGATGAGCGATCATACCATGTAAAAGTGGGTGGGGACATATCGACGGAATCGAGTAGATTTGAAGAAAATTGTAGAGACACCCCCACTCACATCAGTAATACAACAGCCATATGAAGTGCAGAGCGAGTTACCCAAGAATACAGGGCAGAGTACAGAAGAGATATGTAACTCAGAACCACCTCAATATGAAGGTGAAATAAGAGAAAACCTCAACCCGACCCCATTCCCAACAAAACCAAGTCCGGAAAGGTTGCGGACAACACGGTCGGGAAGGATAATAAGAGATCCTATGAGATTCAAGGATTTCACAACATAAGTGAAAGGGAAGAATAATCCGTGTTAGGTAGGAGGGTAGTCAGCCCAATGAATGCCTAGATCACTGTGTTTTGTAGACTCTGTTTTTAATTCTTATCAGACTTTTTGTTTTGTTTTTTTGTTTGTCTTTATCTTCTGTTTTTTATTTATTGAGAAAAGGGAAGATGTTGCATGAGGGACTGAATAAGAGTTTCACCGTCTGGAGTTACGCCCCTTTACCGGGGCACTCATGTTTTGCCTGATGTAAATAAAGGACGCCATTTTTTATAGAACCTGATCTCTGTCGTTATGTTTCTATTCAATCCATTGACATCCTCTAAAATGACACAGACTGTTCTACGCAAACGGCCGAGAGTTGCCGAGCTGAAGCAGCGAACAGTCGACATTTTTGATACGGTGCTGCGTCCTATGATAATGTTTTGCTTGTTTTTTTTTTTTTTTGTTTTTTTTTAGGGTTACGGTTAGGGTTAGAGTAAGGAATTTTGGCACATGTTCGTCTTTTCTCACAGTCCGTTTTTCACAACTTTTTAATGACCAGTTTTTTTTTCTTTTTTCGGTGTACACTTACCTATCAGGCTGCTAGAGAATTCCGGGGTTTTTGGAAAAAAAATTCAAATATTTTACATTTTAGGAGCGGGGATCAGTTTCCAATGTTAATTCAACGTAGACTGATCCCCCACTTTTTGACCATCTCAATTTTTTTAAAAGTCTTTTTCGGTGTACAATTACCTATCATGTCAGTAGAGAATTCCGGAGTTTTTGGAAAGAAATTTCAGAAAATTTAGATTTTAAGACGGGGGATCAGTTTTCAATGTAAATTCAACGTAGACTGATCCCCCTCTTTTTGACCATCTCAAATTTTAAAAATTATTCTTCTGCTTACAAGTACCTATCATGTCGCGAGAGAATTTCGGGTTTTTTGGAAAGAAATTTCAAAAAATTGAGATTTTAAGACCTAAAAAGTTGTGAAAAACGGACTGTGGGAAAAGACGAAGAAGACTGATCCCCCATCTTAAAATGTAAATTTTGTTAATTTTTTTTCCCAAAACTCCGGAATTCTCTCGCGACATGATAGGTTATTGTAAGCAGAAGAAGAATTTTAAAGATTTGAGATGGTCAAAAAGAGGGGGATCAGTCTACGTTGAATTTACATTGAAAACTGATCCCCCGTCTTAAAATCTAAATTTTCTGAAATTTCTTTCCAAAAACTCCGGAATTCTCTACTGACATGATAGGTAATTGTACACCGAAAAAGACTTTTACAAAAATTGAGATGGTCAAAAAGTGGGGGATCAGTCTACGTTGAATTAACATTGGAAACTGATCCCCGCTCCTAAAATGTAAAATATTTGAATTTTTTTTCCAAAAACCCCGGAATTCTCTAGCAGCCTGATAGGTAAGTGTACACCGAAAAAAGAAAAAAAAAACTGGTCATTAAAAAGTTGTGAAAAACGGACTGTGAGAAAAGACGAACATTTGCCGGAATTTTTTAAAGAAACAAACAAAGAAAATTAAACATATTTACATAAATTTTTTGGAAGAAACAACAGGAAAAAAAACATAGCGATGTTACTGTTATAAAATGAATACTGTATTTTTCCTTGTAAATACAAGGAATCTTTTTGAAGAAACCCCCCCCAAAAAACTTACCAAAATTACTGTTAATACGACATATTTTTTTGTAACAAAGTTATCGGCTGCTCGCTGATTGGCTCGTCAACACTCGGCCGTTTGCGTAGGACAGCCGAACGATTCCGAGTCGAACGTCACGACAGCTGGTTCAAGATAGATAACCGTACCACTCTTTTTGCAACCCCAGCAGCTGCAGACTCCCTTCTGGGTACCGCCTCTGAATATTTTTTTCCATCAGTTATGAATAAAATAACAGGAAAACTTCAGGAAATACTTATTGTTGGAAAATGTTCGCGTACACCGTAACTTACGAGTCGAATTTTAATTTTTTAATCGTAAATCAAAAGGAAACTACTTGTTTAGTTTCATTAAAACTTGCAATCCTATCTAGTCATTAATAAAATTATGGGAAAACTTCAAGTGTGTGTGTTTCTCGCGTAAAATTAATATTGAATTATTTTATTTTTAATGTGAAATTGCTCCAGACAGGGCACGAAGCCACTTGATGTAAGGAGCTAAAGAAATACGACTCCAAGGTAAAAAAACCCAAAAAAAAACAAAAAACTAGCCAACGATAAATGTTAGAGGGATAGATTCTGACCCAGAAAACAGCAATTCTTCCCCCTTTGTCAGAAATATCGCTCATGAAATGTGAGGACTAAAGGACAAAATAAGTAAAGCGAGAGTTCTATCAATCGCATATTTATTGAAATAAAAAAACGCAATAGGGTAAAATAAAATGAAAATGTTTCCATACAAAAGCACTTTTGTCGTCATGGAGATGCAGGATGGAGTTAAGAGATAAAAATAATAAATAAGTTTGTTTACCTTTTTTTAATGGTTTCTTTAACTTTTTGTTTGTTGAAGCGGAACAAGGCCCGATCATTTACGGCGAGAAAAACAAAACCAATAAAATATTGATTTGTTAGGTTGTGAAGACTTTACGAAAACTGTTTAACACGTTCAATGAATTATAAGTTTTTGTTTTTGTAAAAGCATCTCCAGTGTGGGAAAAATGTCTGAGAAGAGGATGAAGTACAATTCTGTGTTTGTTTGACATTTTACAAAAAAAGACGTCATTTTAGCAACAATTAAAAAGTTGACTTTGACATAGAACCTCCGACAACAGTGAATCCGCTTGAAAAAAAAAAAAAAGTTCTTAACTTTCGATTTTTTTTTCTATTTCTAAACTAACATTTTTATCCGTGGACTTTTTTTATGTTTTGAAAACTTACAAAATATTTATTTCCGAAATTATCTTACCGGATAAAAGCAATAAGATTTAGTCGATTTAAATTTACGGCGTAGGAATACATATGTCAAGTTGACATTGTCAACAAACAAGAAATACGTTATTTTCACGGGAAAAAAAACAAACTTTTACTGTTCTCCATTGATAACAATTGGTTTATTTTATATACATAGAGAGAAAGATATAAACATAAAATCTTAGGAAGGAAAAAAAAAGAAACGGACAAATAAATAAGTAATAATTCGTGTATCTTTTATTATAATCCATACGCTGAAAAGTGAAAACGCTCAAAAAAACAAATATACAACAAATAAAAGTAACTGTCGTCGATAAAAGTTAATTTAAAACTGACCTGTTATATTTGTTTGTATTTTTAAACCGTTCCAACTGCTATTTATTAGAAATCAATAGTTTTGTCACACGAACATTGCAAAAAAAAAAATGGCGCTTGCTCGTAAGGAAGTGAGCACAAGACGCCATTTTGTCTAAAAAAATACGAGTAAAAAATGAACAAGAAATTTTTTTTTACATCTAATAAAAACCCATTTATAGTACGTAAAAATACAAACAAATATCATAGGTTAGTAGACTAATATCTCTTCTCGACGTAGGTTAAACTCACTTGTTGCATATTTATTTTTATAACCCCGTTCTCGTTCGTTTTTTGGACCCCGTCCGCGACTGTACTGATCATTATAAAAGTTACCCAATAATTCTCTTGCAGCTTCGAAACAGTCTATGTAATTTCCTAGTTTTTAAGGGCGTAAAAACAAGTCGGCCTCTATTCCGATCCTCGGCTAAAATTTTATTTTTAAAATAAATAAAATTACATTAAGTAGATTCTCGTATTTAGATGGCCCTGTGTTGAGACGAAAATGTTGTCCGTTTAATTTTTTTAATTGATTGGATTTAAAAAGTGTCTAACTTCTCAATTATATTTTAAATATAGCAAAAGCGGGTATATGTTACGACGCTCAGCAGAGGCGCGAACGGGGTCCAAAAAAAGAACGAGAAAGAGTTTAAAAACATAAATTTGCAACAAGTAAAGTTGACTTATGTCTAGAATAGACATTTTTCTACTTACCTATGTAATTTGTTTGTATTTTTACGTAGTATAAATGGCTTTTTATTAGATGTTAAAAAAAAATTTCTTGTTTTTTAAAACATCTACTTTCTCAAAGAAAATGCCGGCCAGTCCCTCTATATTATTACGTAGAGCGGCCATTTTGAATTCTTCGAAAACCGTGTGTCGAACTTAAATTTCTAATAAATAGCACTTCAAACGGGTTTAAAATACAAACAATTAGCACATGCAAGTTTGAAACTTACTTTTACAGCTTACAGTTACTTTTATTTGTTGTATATTTGTTTTTTTTTAGCGTTTTTACTCTGCTGAGTCTCGTAAAAGATGCCCGCAAAAGCAATAAAAAATTGCATTTTCTTTCAGACTTAGTCAATTTTATCTTAATTAAAGTGATTTCGATAGTTCCATATTCACTCCAATCAAACAACACACTTGTTGCGGCGAGGACAATGTGTGAAGGCCGGCCCCCTACAACCTGAGTAACAAAAAAGACAATACGAAAATGGACAAAGAATAATTATATAAACAGGAAATAAGTTGAATATAAAAATAAACCATTTTATTTGTAAACAGATACAACTGTCAATGATTAGTGTCTGTTGCTGGCCTTTCAGGGACGTTAATGTTTAGTCTCTTGTCAACTTGTTTCTCGGACGATGATGGTAGTTATCTACCTCCCACAAAGTAAAATGTGACACAGGGTCGGAAAATGGGATTTGATAAGTCAGAACCCTAGAGGAAGAGCACCTGTGACCCTAAAAAAATGCCTTGGTAGCCCCGTCGGCATTCCTCGGTAGGGGCGCCTCAGGCAGTAAGCAATAAACTTACTCCTCCCCAAAGAGGGGAGGCGAAGCCTGGACGGGCAGCCGGCACTTCTGCTGTATATGTTTAGCAGGACATTTTCTTTCCTTTTTCTGAAAATAAGGGGAGATAATTCAACCGGAAGTGATTTTTCATTTTTTTATTGTATAAATTAAAACAAAAAAAAAGCAACGCTGATTTCTTTTGGGGTATAATATAACAGTTAACAACTTTTTTTTATTATATGAATTAAAAATTTCTGAAAAGTCAACAATGATTTTTGGCACTTCTGTAGTATATATGAAGCAGCTGCCGATTAAGAAATCGAAATTGAAGAGTTCCGTTTTTTTTTCTCCAAGTACCATTCATTCAGAATTCACCGGAAGTTGAATTTAGTATTTAGAAAATGGAGTTAAATGAGATTAATCTTCGAGACATTGGTAATTTAATGAACCAGCCGCAAAAAACAATAGATTTTTTACAGGCACACCGCCTGATTTCTTAGGGTTAGGGTTTAGGGTTAGGGTTTTTTATTTAAAATTTTTTTACTTCATATACTAAAAAAAAGAAATTGTTAATTGTTACCCAAAAACAAATCAGTCTTGCATTTTTTTTATGTTGTAAAAAAAATCACTTCCGGTTGAATTACCTCCCTTTATTTTCAGTAGAAGGACAGAAAATCTGCTGCTTCATATATACTACAGAAGTGCCGATTTTTAAAATTATAATTGAAAAGTTTTGATTGGGTGGGGAGTTAAAACTGAATTTTTTTGTTCAGTAAATTCCCAATGTCTCGAAAATTTATATCATTTAAGTTCATTTCCGAAATTCGTTTAACGCACGTAACCCGTTTCCGGTGAATTTTGAGTGAATGGAACTCTTCAATTTCGATTTCTAAATCGGCAGCTGCTAAACATATATAGCAGAAGTGCCCCTGGACCCAGGACAAACCCATAGACTGGCGGAAATCAAGCCCCGAAGGCCAAGACGATACCGGTCTATAGAGTGTACTATCCATCGGAACAGATACTACACTTTGATCTTAGCCAGATGGTCAAGAAGTGTCGCTGTGTGGTTCAAGCAGTAAGCGATAAACTTACTCCTCCCCAAAGAGGGGAGGCAAGGCCTGGGAGGGTGTACCTCCTCGGACAACCCAGGACAGTATCCCTCAGCCCGGCAGATAAAAGGCCACCGAAATGGCCCAGTTCCTGCCGGACAGATTTTATTTACTCCTCCCCAGGAGTTAGGCACAAGGCCAGTTTTATCTTACTCCCACAAGTAAGATGTGACCCAAGATCGGGTCGAGAAAGTGGGACTTGAAAAGCCAGCGCTCGAGAGGTGAGCACTCTGGCCATTTAAAAATTGCCTGAGCAGCTCCGTCGGCATTCCCCGGTAGGGGCGCCTCAGGCAGTAAGCAATAAACTTACTCCTCCCCAAAGAGGGGAGGCAAAGCCTGGGAGGGTGGACCTCCTAGAACTGCACAGGACAGGCGTGCAGTATCCATCGGAACAGATACTAAAATTGTCGAGAACGAATTCTCGACTGGTATTACCCCATCCCGCCGTCTTCAATCAACCGAAGTTAATAAGAGACCGAACGGGTTGAAGATGTTGACTTTTAATTGGACAAAAGCTCAAATTAGTGTTATAATTGTGGTAGTAAGACTCTGAACGTACCTACACGTAGTTCAGCCATGAATGCAAAATGTGCACAGGTTGAAAACCCGATGAAAGGAAATCAACCCGTACTTCATAAAATGAATACACATCCTATCACAAATTATAAACATATATAAACAACCAAGACGAAATTAACAGTACATAACAAGTATTTATTTATTTAAAAAAAGAGGCTGGTTTTTATTATTCGGAGAAAGTCGATCCGAATTAAAAGTTAATTTGTAGCAAATATGAAGGCTTATAGCCTTTATGAAAATTAAAATAGGAAAGTTCTTTTTCCTGACACCAAAGCTATAATTGTGTCGAAACTCAAAGGTTATAATTGTTAAACTTATTTTCACGCGTTCCTGTGCGAGTACGATGCTCTTTTGTGAAGAGACCGTAACGAATTCAAATATATCAATAAAAAAGCTTATAGAGGAAAACAAATGAGAAAACAGAACATAAACAAAATGAAAGTCGATTTAGGACAATTAACATAAACTGTTTTTAGGGTCCCGAGCTATACATAATCTCGTGGTGTCCGGCATACAGCCGTAATAAATGTCGCTGCATTTCTTCCACGTTAGATTTCAAAATTCTATTTATTTATTTTTGATTTGTGTGCGGGAATAAATTTTCTGAATTTGACTGCTTGGTGAGCGGTCTGATTCTCAGAGGCGTCCTCTCTGGGTAACTTTTCTGAATATGACTGCTTGGTGAGCAGTCTGATTCTCAGAGGCGTCCTCTCTGGATAACTTGTCTTAATATGACGGCTTGGTGAGCGGTCTGATTCTGAGAGGCATCCTCTCTGGATAAATTGTTTGAAATTTACCGCGGTGTGATCCTTCACCTCCCGACGCTCGTTTTCCAACGCCGGGCGAGGCCTGTCTCCTCAGAGACTTCCTCTCTCCACGGACCCCGAAGCTCCACTCCCCAATTTCTCTCCGGATTCGATTTTGCCACTCTGTATATAACAACAGCATTCCCTCACCTGATTGGTTGAGTCTTTCGCCCACGTCAATGCGTGGGCTGACTCTGTCTGCCAAACATCCTGTTGACCCCTTTTTGACAAACGCCGCCGTCTGCACCGTCTTTCTGAATTGGTAGGGGAACATGTGCCAACAATTCCCCCGCTCCCCCTTCCACGCTTTATGGGGCAAAATATGTAGATATAACATCAGCAGTTTCTTTCAACCAATAACAGTGGCAGAAATATTCAGTGCCGGAACTAGTGCATACCATAAAAATCCGAAGCTCTTGACCAGATCTGGCATAAAGGTGTTGAAGAAAATTTATTCATACGATATTAATGGACGAATATTTAATATAATCAGATCCTTTTTAGCTAAAAAAAAGACCAAGGTCGTCTTCGATGGTCGAAAATCTAAACAACATCACATTAATGTGGGTGTGCCCCAGGGTTCGATCCTTAGACCTTTATTATTCCTGATTTTCATAAACGACCTCCCTGATGCAATCATGTCCGAGATGAGTATATTTGCAGATGACACCATGCTCTATTTTTGACATGAGGGCAAATCGAACGTACACATATCCAAGGCAATGGCCGAATCCTTAGAAAATGACCTCCAGTCTGAGTGGAATGGGCCCAAAAATGTCTGGTTACATTTAATGCTAGCAAGACAAAGCTCCTTTTCAAAAATGTCTGGTTACATTTAATGCTAGCAAGACAAAGCTCCTTTTCAAAAATGGATGGTTACATTTAATGCTAGCAAGACAAAGCTCCTTTTCAAAAATGGATGGTTACATTTAATGCTACTAAGACAAAGCTCCTTTTCAAAAATGAATGGTTACATTTAATGCTACTAAGACGAAGCTCCTTTTCAAATATGGATGGTTACATTTAATGCTACTAAGACAAAGCTCATTTTCAAAAATGGATAGTTACATTTAATGCTACCAAGACAAAGCTCCTTTTCAAAAATGGATGGTTACATTTAATGCTACAAGACAAAGCTCCTTTTCAAAAATGAATGGTTACATTTAATGCTACCAAGACAAAGCTCCTTTATTTAAACAATTATAAGAAACCTTTCCAACTACCGATTGCCATGGCTGATAGCACCCTTCCTAAGAGTTCAACATTCAAACTCCTTGGCCTAACATTCACAAGTAACATTAATTGGAACAAATACAAAGTCTGCTGTAAAGAAGGTAGGCTTCATCTACTGAGCTAGAAAACTTCTTACACCTGCCAGTATCCTATATCTCTACAAAGCTACCATTTACCCATAGATGGAGTATTGTTGCCACATTGGGGCTGGTGCATCAACCACTAGTTTGTCCAGTTTGGACAGGGTCCAAAAATAGGTCCCACATGTCTATCAAGCTCCAGCCCCTATTCCATTGCTACAATGTCACAAGTACTTCAACAGAATGTGCTCTGACGAACTTGCTGCACTTGTGTCCCCTCAATGTAAATACCCCCGACCAACCCGACAAGCAGCAAAATCACACCCCTTCACTGTAGCAGTCCCCAGATGCAAAACGGCTTTCTACTCTATTAGCTTCTTTCCTTGAATCGCTTGCTCTTGGAATTCCCTCCCTGCTCCCTGTTTCTCCTATTGTACCAAAATGCAGAAATTTAAATGTAATGTGAACAAGCATCTTGCTGCTCAAATCCCCATCTAGGATGCCCCCAATAAATCTGGCCCTTAATTCACAGTAGCTCCTTTACGTTTCAGTGGCAGTGTGCCCCCTTGTTTGGGGTGAATGGAAGTAAAAAAAAAAATATATAAAAATCATTTTTTAACAGCTGTCTCTTTCTTCTTTTTCTTCCAAAGACGACAGACTTGCGTACAACATAATCCTGCCTGGTCTCTTTGGGGCAAAGGCCCTCGACAAACATAACGAGAGACATTCACAAACTACTGTATGGCCAGCGAAGCACACACACGTCGCTCAATGAACACATATGTACACACAAATTCATAGACACATGCGCTCTCTCATTAACAAAACAGACATGCTAACATACACACACGACGTATCTAAATGCCTATCCAAGCACCAGTCGAAATGAACATGTCTGCTAAATTCTTTATTAACGTGGAAGGCGCTAGCCCAATTTCTTCTTACACGCAAAACAACTCTTCTTTTACCAGAACGTTCTTGGACTCTTTGAACTTTTTTTAGAGAAATGGAATTATGTGTCAAGTTGCTTTTACTGTATTCGAGAAAATGAAGAGGTCATTTGTATTTCTCATATCGGGGTGTTTGTGATTCTTTAAGGAGATATATTAGAATCTGGAAGATCCTTAAATGGCTGGGTATTAAGTGGCCGACGGAGGGTGAGAGGAAATTAGGATAATGGTTGACTGGTTATGCTCACAATAGAAATCACTTGAAACAGAAAATTGATAATAAATAAATTAACTCAAAGCTGATTATAGAATCCCTTTTCAGCTTAGACGAGGTCACCATTTAGAGGATTAAACCATTTGAATTAGAAGAGGCCGTCTTGCAGAAAAAAAGTTTATGGTTGAGATTTCATTGGCCAATTTGAAACAACAGAATTAGTGGAAAGGGAGATTAACTATAGCTCTTTTGGCCACTTGACAGATCTGAGCAGCAGTGACCAGTCAAGATTGAGATGAGCAAGATGGAGTGACTTACTATGAATAATTGGCCTGGGCACATCAGGTGGTTGACTGGAGCAGAAAAGTAGATAATGAGAGCACTTAATTTAATTCTGTTTGAACGAGATCAGAGGGAGATTTGTCGAAGCCACGTCATCGTTGATGGACAGAAAGAAGGGTTGGATCAGGATCAAGGCACCATATATGGGCGGGGCAAAGGGTGGAACTTGTACCCATATAAGCAGGCCTTTGAGAAGCCTGTCAGTCAGAGAATACAACTGAGGGTCAAAGTCGGAGAGATCGTCTGAAAGTCAGACCAAAGCCCAGACCCGTCTCCAACGTGTCTCCTGTGCCCAGACTTCACACTTACTCCCCAAGCCAGGCTATTGACTGCCGACAAAAACTTTTACTAATACCCAAATCAGTGTCACACACGAACAGCAGTGTGAAGGGGTTGAATTTGTATTTTCTTGGATTTTTATATAAATTGTTTTCTCTTACTCTTTTAAACTCGAGTCGATCCTTATTTTTTTTGATAACGTCTATGACGCCATCACCTTGAATCATCTCTTCACTAGCCCTACAGTTCTGGCATGTGATCAGACCTTGCCAGAGATCAAAAACACAACGTGGGAGGACAAGTGATTGATCACACATTACATTAAACCATTCTTTGACCTAATGCCGAGATGCTCTCAGGATGAAACAACAGGGAGGCATAACATCATAGTTAGACAGAAAAATAAATTAGGCCAGTAATTTAATACGGTTTCAGGGTAAGAGATAAGATGTAAGCCGATATCTGAATTCTGATCCACGGAATTCTTGGGAGTAGAAACAGATACTACACCTTAATCTTAACAAACAGAGCGGTGCAGTTGGCTTAAGGTGATTTTCTATTAATTGACTACTGAATTCATGTTAAACAAGCTGACAACAAGGGGTTCGGTTTGTTACCAAGAGAGTGACAGTTGTAAATGGCCCACGACACATTTGTCAAGTTATTGTTTTGAATTTCAAGAAGAGAATAATCTAAGTGCAGCTGCAAAATCAATCCAAAACACAATTATCATGTAGAAGATGTTTTTTATGCTTCATGTTTTTTATGCTTCAGAAACGGGGATTATCATGACCGTAGAAGATGTTTTTCAGAAACGGGGATTACTGCACACAATAGGTTAAAATTATGATGCAAATATCATTCGGGAAAATATTTGAGTAGTAGTAATAGTTGTAGAGTCCCCTCTCCCCCATGACACATCCGAAATGCAAATGATGCAAAATTTGATCAAATTCTGTGCAATAGTTTTTGAGCCTGTACATGTTTATTGTTTTTAGTAATAATACTAGTAGTTTTAACAGGATTAATTTCTTCCCCACCTCGAAAGTGCTCCATGCCAAATTTGCTGCAACTCTGTCAATTAGTTTTACAACCAACACTACAAACCCCCGAAGATCTTCCCCCCCCTCCCCCCCCGAGAATTACCTACGTATAATCATGAAAATCCTATCAGGGAAAACGAGAGGATCCTAATCCCTGGATCAACTGACATACCTTCTCTATGTTATTTGACGCCCCCCCCCTTCTTATTTTATACGGTATCTATCACCCTCGCTTCTGTCACTCTTTCCCCCCTCTCTCTCTCTCTTTAAAGGGAGAGAAGGTAGATATAGAGATATAGGTACAGTTAGAGAAAGAAAGTAGAAGTGGAGGTAAAGAAAGAGAGAGAGAGGTAAAGAAGAGAGGAAAAGAGAGAGATGTAGAGAACAAGGTAGGGGTAGATGTAGAGAGAAAGGGAGGTGAGGTAAATAGAGAGAGGAGTAGGTGTAGAGGTAGAGAGAGGAAGTAGAGAGAGAGGGAGGGAGAGAGAGAGAGAGAGAGAGGGAGGGAGAGAGAGAGAGAGAGAGACAAATTTGAACCATAACAAAACAAAGAATTTCTTTTCTATCAAAATACACCAAAAATCGAACCTTCACTAAACTTGCGTCAAAGTCTTTGAGAACCGCATGACAAATACAGAGACTTTGTAACTTGATAGAGAACTATCCCCCCCCCCCCGTCCTTCTAATGGCCTTTAATCAGTTATGTTCTGTCGTATGCTTTGCTGCATCCTGAGGGGCACGCCTATTCTCACTGGGCATGTCATATGGGATGATTTCACGCGTGTATTTCTTTCGTAATTAAAATCGGTTAAGGTGTAAGTTCGTCCTCCCATTTCAAGAATAAACGGACTTACTCAATCACCATAAATACAGTTACGACTAAGCGTTGTGGCAGTTATTGATGGTAGTTATGGCCACAGAATCGTACGCATACTTTCTTTACAATACTTTTGTTAATACGCTTTTGTTTATTATACCACTGTATTTGTCGAGATTATTACCGGCCCTTCAAGGCCACAGCACTGGCGACGAGGATTCAAGACCTACATCGCATAACACTGGCGTTGAGAATTTATTTGAACGTTATCCAAACCTGTGTCGCACAACACTGGAAGCAAGAATTCGAAACCTACTTCCCACAACACTGGAGACAAGGTACTCAAACTTATTCGGTCCAACATTTTTCTTCGAACGTATGTCGCACAACTTTGATGACAAAAAAACTTTAATTTAATACGCAAAATGTGTAAATTCTGAAAAAAAAAAAACCTCCAACGTCTCGAAAAGGATTGAAAGAAAAGTTGTTGTTTTCTAAGTAGAACGAAATAGTTTCAAAACGAAGTTTTGAAAAGTTAAGTCGTTCAACCATGAAAGAAAATGCGAGATAAACCAACAAAAAGGTCTGTTGATTTTCTTTCGTCAATCAGAAACAACGTAAATAAATTTTGTACACGCTTATTGTTTTTTCTTTCCACTGAGAAGTCACAAACTCTCACAGTAAGAAAAAACGATATATATATATATATATATATATATATATATATATATATATATATACACACACAAACACAGAAAAGTCAGTTATTTGAAGTAACGGAATAAAAATGGAGGATTAAAAAAATGCAATCCTAGAGATTTTCAGGCATCAGCAAAATGAACAGCTGCAATTACAGAAAGAACAAGCATCATACCAAAAGAAAATGGAAGCAAAAAAAATTGAAATTGCAGAAACTACAGCTGGCACAAAATAAAAGATTCGAGAAGATGTTCCTTCCGACTCAAGAGAAACAGAAGAAATTATTCAAATGGTTGGCAAAATTGTGTGGAAAAGTTGGAACAATGACACCGCCTAGGCAAGATGTATTTCGTTGGTTTCTCCAAATCGCCAATGACATTGTAAATCTAGCCAATTCTCTTAATTCATCTTTAGGTGCAAATCCCTGAAATACTGTGAATCACCCAAGCTCAGCAAAAGATCTTTAGCTGGTGTGGTCACAGAATAAATTAGATACATCAACTAAAGATATATATATATATATATAGTTTTATTCGCCGGAACAAAGGAACAGAACATTCTTTACACATGGGGTTAAATATGGCAGACAAAACGAACTGGACTTTTTCCTGGAGTTCGAAGATTCTCTGCCATCGGCCTGGAAAGAGAATCGTAGGATCACATCTTGTCTTGTTGGGAAAGAGTCACAAACTAGTTAAACATGCTGATCACATGATTTGGGTTTGCGGCAAATCACGATTTATCACGTGAATCTCGTGCAGTGAAGAGTGCTCTTCCGTTCATTCATGTCACTGCTACAGATCAAATCTTGTCTCAATGAAAATCATACAATTTTATGTTTCATTTTTCTCACGTAATGAAGATTTAAACTAATTTTATTAATACCAAAATTATACAAAAAACGTTTTTTTTGCTGATGTGTCACCACTTATCAGGGATAAAAATCTCTTTAGGATAAGGGTTAATGAGATGTATAGATTGGCATTTGAACGATGATAGATACTATGAGAGGATTGAAAAGCTTCACATGTAACAGTATCAGAGACGGTAAGTGTGTAAGAATAGGATTAGTATGGTAAATTTCCACGGCGGGTTAAAAATTAGGTAGAGTGGAATTTTCCATTTAAGTTTAGAAGAAGGCTACATGTCCTGGCTGTGACGTAAGCGGATGTGGCAAATTGGTAGAGAGAATCGGTCTTTTCCATCTGAATCACCAGCGAATATGGTTGGGCTTTTGGATAGCTGCTCTCCCTCCTCACCCTCATGAGGTAGGGGGTGGCAGTTTTTTATGCATGTACATGTATGCTCTGAAGAACAAATAAAAACCCAAGAATATTTTAAAGCCCGATTGTACTTGTTGATCTTTCTTACGTTAATAACGTTCGTAAAAGTAGTTATTGAGAAGAAGACAGTGATCTAGAGAAGAAGAGATGCAAACTGTGACTGCCACATCAACACCGAAACCCAACCAGGGAATCCTGTCAACAAAGTGGACGGACCCTAAGGATCGAGAACACACTGCGGTGATACAAGAACAGCCCATCGTATTATACACAAACCACCAATTTAAAACAACAGCCGATCCAGAAAACAGCAATTCTCCCCCCTTTGTCAGAAACATCATTCATGGAATGTGAGGAGTAAAAGACAAAATAGACGCCTCATGAGTCTCACCTTCCCCCTATTTTAGTCCTTATAGAATTTAGTACTTAGAGCTCAACTGTGTGACTAGTTGAGTAACACTATAAATAAAAGAACTGAAGGAACACCAAAAAGGCAGTTTATATGAAAGTTGGAATGTTTCACTATGCCAAGATTGGCAAGTCCATTATCTGAGCTCTGATTGGCTGCCAGTCCATGAATGGATAATATACACATAAATATTGCTTCATTCAAGTAATATTTGCATATGGAATATTGAAGCCTGCTATGCCGGTAAATGTCAATTTGATTCTATAATCCTTACATTCAATAAGTGATGTTTTTGGCAAAGGGGGAAGAATTGCTGTTTTCTGGGTTGGTTGTTCTTTTGAGTTGGTGATATATAGAGATTTTCAATCCTCTCATATTATTAATCATCATTCAACGATCGAGCTATCCATTCATGCATTCGCCCTTTTAAAAGGAATTACTATTTTATGGATATGTAACAAGGCTGTTTACAAATGTTATTGCAAAGAAAAAGTATATTGGAACCTCGCTAATAATGCATATACATCAGCACTTCTCTCATGATATGTGGTAACTTTGTTAGCATCCATGCGTGACTGAGACAGTTTAAATGCTTTATCTCATAGTTCCAAATTTTCTTCATTTCTATTGAAGGAAATTCAATTTTGACTGGGCCCATAACCTATTATATTTCTAGTGTTTGTTAAATAACCCATTGATTGATTCATTCATTGTAGAATTATTAGAAGCGAAATGAAATACAAAATGAAATGAAATCGAAATGAAGGAGACAACAAAAGGACATATGTGAAGTGATAGTTTATTTGTGGAACTGGATAGGTACAAAAGTGTTGAGAAAATTTGTGTGGAACAGATGTGACAACAGTTTGGCAGAAGTAGGGAGAACAATAATAATATTGGAATATTTGATATTTTATCTTACACGTTTTGTAACGACAACATGTTAGAGTATCTTACACGTTTTGTAACGACCACGTTTTGTAACGACCACATGTTAGAGTATCTTACACGTTTTGTAACGACCACGTTTTGTAACGACCACAAGTAAGAGTATCTTACACGTATTGTAACGACCACGTTTTGTAACGACCACATGTTAGAGTATCTTACACGTTTTGTAACGACCACGTTTTGTAACGACCACAAGTTAGAGTATCTTACACGTTTTGTAACGACCACGTTTTGTAACGACCACATGTTAGAGTATCTTACACGTTTTGTAACGACCACATGTTAGAGTATCTTACACGTTTTGTAACGACCACTTGTTAGAGTATCTTACACGTTTTGTAACGACCACATGTTATAGTATCTTACACGTTTTGTAACGACCACGTTTTGTAACAACCACATGTTAAATTATCTTACACGTTTTGTGACGACTACATGTTAAAGTATCTTACACGTTTTGTAACGAGCACATGTTAGAGTATCTTACACATTTTGTAACGACCACGTCTTGTAACAAGCACATGTTAGAGTATCTTACACGTTTTGTAACGACCACGTTTTGTAACGACCACATGTTAGAGTATCTTACACATTTTGTAACGATCACATGTTAGAGTATTGATTTACTCCTCTCCAGGAGTTAGACACAAGGCCAGTTTTTATCCTACTCCCACAAGTTAGATGTGACCCAATGTCGGGTCGGGAAAGTGGGGTTTGAAAAGCCAGCGCCCGAGAGGTGAGCACTCTGGCCATTAAAAATTGCCTGGGCAGCCCCGTCGGCATTCCCCGGTAGGGGCGCCTCAGGCAGTAAGCAATAAACTTACTCCTCCCCAAAGATGGGAGGAAAAGCCTGGGAGGGTGGACCTCCTAGAACTGCACAGGACAGACCCATTGACCGGCATTAGTCAAGCCCCGAAGGACAAGACAATACCAGTATGGGGTGTCAGTATCCATCGGAACAGATACTACACTTTGATCTTAGCCAAAACATGTTAGAGTATCTTACACGTTTTGTAACGACCACATGTTAGAGTATCTTACACGTTTTGTAACGACCACATGTTAGAGTATCTTACACGTTTTGTAACGACCACATGTTAGAGTATCTTACACGTTTTGTAACGACCACATGTTAGAGTATCTTACACGTTTTGTAACGACCACATGTTAGAGTATCTTACACGTTTTGTAACGACCACATGTTAGAGTATCTTACACGTTTTGTAACGACCACATGTTAGAGTATCTTACACGTTTTGTAACGACCACATGTTAGAGTATCTTACACGTTTTGTAACGACCACATGTTAGAGTATCTTCTCAAAGCAAGTAGTCGTCATATTGGATATGTGTTATCTGGAGAACATGAGCACTTGAAATAAATGGGAAAGAAGACAATGACAAGCTGCATTTACATATATATATATATATATATATATATGATAATTTTTATTTGCACAGACATGTACAAAATCTGCGACACTGGCATGTCGTTGTTATCGATCAACAGTTATTATAAACTGAGATCTCATCAGGCAGTGTTAGAATCCGATCTTAACCTCAGATCATATTTGGAGAGAATGAAGTGGAGAGAAAAAGAAGTAGAAGAAAAGAAATTTAACATTTCCAAATTTAGGGAGTCACGTGGTTTAGGACCGTTAAAAATCAAAAAGTTAAAATTTAAAACAAACAAAACAAATAAATAAATCAAATAAAGTGGAAAGAGGGACATATAATGAAGAGAGTAGGGTGGAGATAGATAGATATACAGATAGAAAGATAGATAGGTAGACAGATAGAGAAATGAAAACGTCTGTTAATTCAGATCGAGAGGGGAGAGGTGGGAGAGGGAAGGTAAACATGCAAGTTGAGGTGTCAAAAAAATCGACAGTTATCTCGAGCGAACAAGCATATTTTCAAGTCAACTGTAATTTTGTGTATAAGTGTGTATGCGTGCGTGCGTGCCCCCAGATCAGCCGTAATTGGAGAAAATATAATATTGAAAGAAGAAAAAATGAATGCATAATTTCTGGAAACATGGATGAGGACTTAGGCTAATTGGATTGCTGAACAGATTAGCATATGAAGGTTTAGTTATTATTCTCTTCTATCTGAATTCGATGGGAAAAATTGACTTTACTTTATTATATAAACTAGCATGGCTACCTGGCGTTGCCCGGGGGTATGGGTAACAAAATAGAAAAGTTAAAAAAGTGTGTGTAACATCTTTCTTTTAAAACTTTTCACTACCTCTCCCTTTCCCTCTTTCTATCTCTATCCCTCTTCCCAGTCAAGGATTTCTCTGCTAATAACTGGGGACAGAACAGATATTTCACTTTGATCCTAGCCCGATGGCCAAGAAAGTGCGTTTTAGTTTGAGTTTCGAACCAAAGATCGATGGAAAAAAAATTGCTGGAAATGTCGACTGTCCCTTGACTAATTTGAATATTACAAAAAATGTGTCCATATTCTGTTCAAGACAATGCTGAAAAAGAATATATCATCTTTGTGTAGTTATGACTTTTAAATGGACAAACACACAACGGCCCTTTATATAATAGAAGATGACAAGCTTTTGTGATCCGAAAACCTCACCAATAATGCATATACATCAGCACTTCTCTCATGATACGGTTGTGATATTACTGCTGTGCTTAATAAAAATGACAGCACATGGATCTTATGAAAATATAAGATGTATCTTTATTGTTGGTGACGATGAGGATAGCGATCAGGTAGGATTAAGATGCACACACCGGAATCTGATGGTTGATTCTTCTCCGATGCCTGATTGTCAACAAACTCCCATATTAATTTTGGGTTGTTATTATATAATAATTTTGTGGCCACCTCAACGCCCCCATGGTATGGTGTTGTCACTGTAGCCCTCCTCCCCCTTATTCGGCGATGGGGTTTCAATCATTTGACAATCCAACAGATCTGTCTATCTCTCCTTGATAAGATACAATTGCACCTGGCATGTACTTTGTCAGATGACCTTTCATCTTCCAACATTTCTCTTTCTTTTGACATTTATCTTATGTTGCTTTTTCCCGTTTTAAGTGCATTATTTGTATTCAAATGATTTTTTGGTCATCTGATAATTATCTTATCTTTTGACAATCGCCAGGTGCATCTATTTTTGTCAACATGATTTCCCATTATGACAATTAATCAGGTTATGCCGCTTTTTCCTATGCAGGTGGTTGATGTTAGGTACATTATTTTTATTCAAATTACCTTTTAGTCATCTGATAATTTTCTTATCTTTTGACAATCTTCAGGTGCTTCTTCCTATTGTCAACATAAACTTTTTCGTACACCGACCCGGATATTTAACACGGTATCTTTATTAGCGTCCATATTTGACTCGATAATGAGAAACAGTTTCCGAAGATGAAGATTTGATAAAAAAAAACTTATCTCCCATAATTCAAAATTTTCTTCATCTCTATTGAAATAAAGTCAATTTTAACTGCGCTCATAACCTACTGGATTTGGGGTTCGTTAAATAACCCATTTATTCGAATGATTGGAAGCGAAATAAAAAAAACAAAAACAAAATGAAACGAAGGAGAGTACAAAAGAACACATGTGAAGCGATTGAGTTTATTCGTTGAACTGGAAAGATACAAAAGTGCGTGGAACTTATGTGACAGAAGTTGGGCAGAAGTAGGAAGAGCAGTAGCAACCAATCACAGCTTACTATCTACAAACATCAATATATCAACCAGCGTTACGGAGTCGGAAGGTATAAGGTCCGACTCTTAGGGTTCACAAGTCTTCCAATATTCATACTGTCTGTTGATTCTTTGGAGATTGAAAAATACGACCCCGACTCCTAAGCATTCTTATGAGTCCGAGTCTGACTCCTTCCACAACATCCGACTCTTCAACCCTAATACCAACATAGTGAAACCTCATTTTTATCTTTAGATGAACCAGAATTAAAGACTCGGAATTTATTAAAAAAAACAAAAAAAAAACAATTCAGTAAACAAGAGGGGGGGGGGCGATCGTACACGTTCGACCAAAACGTAATTTAGTTCCTACAGTCAAGTCAGTTATTGTTATTAGCAGCCGTGGGGGGGGGGGGGGGGGAAGGCGCTATTTTGTAAGAATGTAATCCAGTGTTGGTAAAAATGGCGCCTACCAATACCATTTACCATTCTTTGCAACAAACACGCTTCACTACTAATGGTCTGATTAGAATTTATTTTAAAAACCTACAAAATATAAACAAATAATATGTATCAGTAATTACTTACATAACTGTGTTGTTGTCGTGTCTTGAAGAGACATTATTCTTAATTTACCTGCGGCCAATAATGTTCGCATATGCGGCTGTAGAAATATAACTGGCTCAGTCCGTAATGGACTAGTCTAGAAAGGGGGCGAAATGGACCAGTAGCGGTAATTTTGTTGACAAAAATTTCTATATAGAAAACAGTTGATCAGATGATTAAATAATAATTACTTTTAAAGAATTCCGTGAAAGTTTAAAAAAATAATAATAAAATAAAAAGAAAAACGAACGTTGAATTCATTTTACTACAAAGAAAAAGAAAAGGTAAGTAGAGAGAGAGAGAAAGAGAGAGGAAGAAAAATGTGTTAAAGAATTTGGGAAAGAATTTAGTCAGACCCAAATAAAATCTCTTTTATTGGGGCTCTATTTTTGGGGTTTGCTTTTGTTTTCTTTAAACGACTGGGGGAATACTTAAAAATAAAACAGTCGTTTTTTTTTTTTTTGTTTTGTTGTTTTTTTTTATTTTGATAAAAGTGGTCCATGTAGCAGCGCAAACTTGGTAATAAAGTTTTAGTGGTCATCGTTTTCGATTTACGGATGGACAGAATCACAACATTTAAAAAAATTATTAATGCAATAACAAACAATAAAGAAATATTAATTAGAAGTAAATATAATTGATTACAAAAAAAGTATGCAGAATTTTATTTCATTGGTTTAATAAATTAATTGTAAATCCATCTTTTTTTTTCTCTGTGAACGAACGGTGAGGTTTTAGACCCTAACCCACACATCTTTTCTCTCCTCAGTCAGTGAAGGAGAAATCTTTCTTGACTGAGTCAATTAAAATTTTTGTTTCACCCTACAGTGCCCCTTTTATGGAACTGGGATTTCTTCACATTAAAAACTGACCTTGAATCAGTGTCTAACTCTGCTCTCGCGAGGAGATAGGTAAATATGAACCGTTAGCCCCCCCCCCCCCCCCGAAGACATTTTAGTAAATGTTTACTTTAGGGTGCTCTTCTGGGAAACAGAACGAAAACATACGCTTCATTAATCATACCACTAACTCTGGGGTGGCTACATGCCACCCCGGATTTAGGGTTAATGATTGGGTTGATTAAAGGTACCAATTATATCGATTCCACATCTGGTTTCGCGGCGGCATAATAGACTTTTACCAAGTTACTGTTAATGTCCCTCTGTTGATTTTTTTTTTTTTTTTTGCAATATGGAGTTTAGGACACTAAAGCGAACATTTGCCGAAATTTGGGGTTGGGATAAAAATCTAGTATCTGTTCTGTTCTCGGTCATTAGGTGGAGAAATTCTTCTCGACTATGGACATTTTTATTTTTGTCCCATCCAGAATGGCTATTATCGGTGAGCTGGTATATCCCCCGCATTAAAAACGGACCTCATGTTTAACTTTGCCCTCGTGAGGAGACGAGTAAATATGGACGTAAGACAAAAAAAAAACACCCTTAAAAAAATTATTTTATTTATTTACCTTTGAACGATTAATTTGCCTCTTAACTTAAATTGAATCCCAAGTGGTCCTTTCGGTGCATGATGGCAACAACACTGCTAAACGTATCAGTATCTGACCTTTAGAAACCAAATCCGTGTACGTGCACCCGTATATCATACGCTGGGGGTTTGTATTGCTTATTACTGCGGTGTTACGTTCTTTTCGGAGTTCTTGTAGCAGAACGGTATCAAATTGAAAGGTGAATCTGGTCTTGGGATACTATTACGCAATACTATTCCGACGGCCACGATCTGGTACGCTAAAACCTACACAATAAAAAAAACATCGTCTCAAATCAACGGTCTACCTTTTCTTTCTTCGTGTACATTAATTATTAATTATAATTAATTTTTAAGAAGACAATTTGGGGCTTTTATCGATCCTGAACCTGCTTTCGTGACGTTCGACTCGGAAGCGTTCGGCTGTTCTACGCAAACGCCCGAGAGTTAACGAGCCGATTTGTACCAGACGACATATTTGATGCGGTGCTGCGTCCTATGATAATAATGTTTTGCTTTGTTTTTTTTTAGGGTTAGGGTAAGGAATTTTTTTAAAGAAACAAAGAAAATTAAACATATTTACATGATTTTTTTTGAAAGAAACAACAGGAATAAAAACATAGCGAGGTTACTGTTATAAAATGAATACTGTATTTTTATTTACAAGGAATTTTTTTTGAAAAAACAAAAACAAAACAACATACCAAAATTACTTTTATCACGACATATTTTTTAAAATTTTATTATTTATTCTTACTTGCTCGCGATGATACTGCAGTGCAAAGCTAAAGAAAAAAAAAAGGAAAGTGATACATACCGTTGCTGGAGCCAGCCTTCAAGTGGGGTGGGGAAACACCAACAAGAGCAGGAAATAAGAGGTGATACTTATGTGTTAAGATGGGGGTGGCAGGTTGTTAGAAACCTATAAAAAGAGGTTCTACCTCTCACCGGGGTGTAAATTGTGTTCTGTTCAGTAGTGTTGTGCTCAGTTGAGTTGATGAGAACTGTTAGAAGTGTTATTGTGTTCCAGAGCTTGGAGGAGACCAGAATTAGTACAGAATTCGACTCACTATAAACCAGACACTGGATCGATACTCCTGCAGAGAAATCCGTTCTCTGCCCCATTACATATTGTTACCGGATCTATTGGTTGGGTCGCTAAGGGAGCAATTCCTTTTGCAACCCACCCCCAACTGCTGCCTCGGCCCCTTTTAGGGTATTGACTTTGAAGTGGATCTTTTCTTACATAGGGATTTATAATCCCGACACATTGCAAAAGGAAGCTGGTTTTTGACTAAAAAAGGATAGTTTGGATTTGCAACCAACGGAAAAGAACGTTGCTGTGATACGAACTTGCCTTTCCCATTAACAACCAAATGGCGGACCCAATCAGCATGAGGGAGATAGAGAAACGAAGGACTCATCTTCAACGGAAGATAAGATCGACCATAAGGTGTCTAGAAAAGGAACAAATGTCGATGAAAGTGTTTTTGTCCTTTGAAAAGGATATCGAAGGATGGCTAGAAGATCTAGAGGCAGTGTCCTGGACAATGGAAGAACAACTGGCTGCCGAGGAGGAGTCTAAAGAGTTAGCCGAATTGTTTCAGACATCTTTCAAATTTAAGATAGATGTGCGTCAGCAAATTAATAATTTGAGGGAGACAAGAGAAGGAAAAACTCCAGTGGTCCCTTCTAAAAATCAACAATCCCCCAATGTAGACCAGCCATTAAACCCTCAAAATCAGGAGGCAGCTGGTACCCCTGAACCAGGTAGACCCTTCCACTTCAACCCAACAGCCCATTCGTCTTTTCTGGTAGAACCCTTTAAAATAAGGTTGAATGGGCAACGTTTCAGTGGAAAGGAAATTGAAACAAATAAGAGAAGTTTCAAAGACTTTCTAACAAAGTTTGAAAACTGTGCAGCATCGATACCATCTGCCACTAGTAAGTTATATTTTTTAAGGTGTTCCCTAGAAGGTAGAGCCCTTCAACTTATCGACCATCTTTCGGTTTCTGAAAGCAGCTACCCAGTGGCTCTAAAATTATTGAAGGACCAGTACCTGGATGAAGAAGAAATAAGGGGAGAAATTATCCAAGAAATGCTGGATTTTCGCTTTAAGAGTCCAAAAGATGTGGAGCAAGTGAAGGACTTTATAATAAAAACCCAGGCAGATGTGTGGGAACTCAGGGCTTCATACAACTGTGATCTGTATGATGATACATCTGCGGGAGCAATCATAATATCACAGGTATTGTTCGCCAAACTACCATCCGAGATAAAGGGCGAGCTAATCAGAATTTCTGGAAGGACCTACCCGACATTATCAGCCATCTTGTCAGAAACTCCAGAAATAGTGAAGAGGTTTTTGATAATTAGAAAACCTGAAAGGACCCAAATGGAAAAGCTATGGCACCCTCCAAGGTTTAGGGTAGAAGAGGAAGATAAACCCTATTCTTCCCTGAAAACCTTTAACACAAAGGTTGACTCAAAACCACAGAGTTGTGGATTTTGTAGGCGGAATGGGCATTCTCCTGAATATTGCCCCTATTACACTTCACATGAAGCCAGATTTACAAGGTGCAAAGAACTCTGGTTGTGTTTTAGATGCCTAAAAAGAACCCACATGGGAAATATGTGTCCACTAAAAACGAAGAATAGCTGTAGTGGCTGCGAAGCTAAAGGCCATATAACAGCAATGTGCCCAACAGTCGGAAGTGGAGTGAGTGTGGACACCTGCCTTCACGTTAGTGATTACCAATACAGTTACATGTCTCCCGTAATCAGCGTGGTGGTAGGAACGAGAGAGAAAAGTATTGAAATAAACTGCCTGCTGGATACGGGAAGCCAAAGAACCTACATGGACACCTCGGTTCTAGCAAGATTGAATTGCCTTTCTTCAGCAAAGGAAAAGGTGTTGGAAGTTAAAACTTTTTTGGGCTCGGCAACAAGGTCTTTTAAAGAAACCTCTTTGGATTTGAGGCTGGTTCCTGAAAGGGTTCACACCCTCCCTATTCTTTCCAGCAAATTGAACCTTTCTTATAGATTGCAGGAGCTTCCTCAGATACTCAAAAATCTAAAGAGACACAAACTGGCAACCCAACACAGTCCCCACGGCAATTATATCAACATTGAGGGGCTATTGGGAATTGATGCCATTCAATTCCTGGAACCGTTTAAAATGGTACCATGCATGTACGGAGCGGCTTTTGCAACGCCGAAAGGACTAGTCCCCTTTGGTAACAGCCGGCAGTTCTTGTATGAAAATCAAATAAAAACAAGAAACGAACAAAGAAGAGGGGTTCAATTCCAGAGAGGGAGCATGCGAAATGGCTACCACATCCAAGGAAGGCAGCAGGCGCGCAAATTACCCACTCCAGGCACAGAGAGGAGAGCACAGATAGCTGAAGAAAAGAAAAAACAAGATGCCTACTGTCAATTGTGTAAGAAACAATTTAGTACAGAGAAGGCGTTTCAGAATCATGAACAGTCCAAGAAGCATCAGGAAGCGGCATCGAAAATGACAGCAAACATGGTCGAGAAAAACAACCAAAAGAATTTGGCTATGAATGCCACTGCCGCAGCGGCTAACTCGTCCCAAGATGAACTGACCAAACATTTGGCCAATTTGAAAACCAAGAATTTGGAAAATACCAATAGTCTAAGAGAAAGAAATCTCAGGTTATCAGCCCTTTCTTTTGAGAACATCATCAAGAAGGGTGATATAGTGTTAATTAAGGACCCCCTCAAGACTAGGCCATTTTGGTCTATAGGCGAAGTCCTTGAACTGATCGAAGGTAGTGATGGATTGGTACGTTCCGCCAAAGTGAGAAAGGGGAACGGTTCTGTACTTATTCATTCCATTAAGTACCTGTTTCCACTGGAAATCTATCCGCAATCGAAGGAACCTGCAGAGGAAGTCTTAAATGAAGAACCAGTAGACTCACAAGACCAAACCCTATCTTCCCAACCACATGAAAGCACCAGGATCTGGATATGTCCAACTTGCAACAGACCTGAAGATTCGAGATCAATGATTGCCTGTGATCAATGCAATGATTGGTTCCATTTTGACTGTGGGCTTAATAGTTGCACCACCTGAAGAGGAACAGTGGTTCTGTCAATTTTGCAGGCCTCGGCGACCGAGTAGACCCAGTTTATTAGGGGTCTAAAAAGAAACCAAAATTTACTTGTGGAAGTTTTAAGAGAGGACTTTAAACTGACTAAAAGGTTAAAATTGGAGTTTGTATACGATTAGCGTTCCTCTCGACAGCGGGCAGTTCTGTTGTGTGAACATGACCCCAGAGAGCCGTTTGCATGACTTACATTTTTATTTTTTCGCATACCAGATTAGAGTTTGAAAGTTGAAAAATCGAGGATTTCGATACTTCTTTTTTTTTTCTTCTAACTTTTTATTTTGTCTTTGTTGGGAGTGTGTAAGAAAAAAAAAAGGAAAGTGATACATGCCGTTGCTGGAGCCAGCCTTCAAGTGGGGTGGGGAAACACCAACAAGAGCAGGAAATAAGAGGTGATACTTATGTGTTAAGATGGGGGTGACAGGTTGTTAGAAACCTATAAAAAGAGGTTCTACCTCTCACCGGGGTGTAAATTGTGTTCTGTTCAGTAGTGTTGTGCTCAGTTGTGGTGTTCAGTTCAGTTGATGAGAACTGTTAGAAGTGTTATTGTGTTCCAGAGCTTGGAGGAGACCAGAATTAGTACAGAATTCGACTCACTATAGACCAGACACTGGATCGTTACTCCTGCAGAGAAATCCGTTCTCTGCCCCATTACATATTGTTACCGGATCTATTGGTTGGGTCGCTAAGGGAGCAATTCCTTTTGCAACCCACCCCCAACTGCTGCCTCGGCCCCTTTTAGGGTATTGACTTTGAAGTGGATCTTTTCTTACATAGGGATTTATAATCCCGACAGTTCGTAATTCATTTTGGGTTTATTTTCTTCCAAAAAACTCCCTGGCAAAAAATCCGTCTTCGAAAGCACTTATTTTCAATTTGTAACAAAGTTATCGGCTGCTCGCTGCTTCGGCTCGTCGACACTCGGGCGATTGCGTAGGACAGTCGAACGTCACGAAAGCTGGTTCGGGATCGATATCAGTACCGACAATTTTTAATTTTCATTTATTTAAAATCAGCGAGAGTGGAAAACAGTTTTTGGTACTTGTTCGTCTTTTTCCATAGTCCGTTTTTCACAACTTTTTACTGACCATTTTTTTTCTTTTTTCGGTGTACACTTACACTTATCTATCAGGCTGCTAGAGAATTCCGGGGGTTTTGGAAAAAAATTTCAAATATTTTACATTACAAGCAAAACATTATTATCATAAGACGCAGCACCGTATCAAATATGTCGTCTGGTACAAATCGGCTCGTCAACTCTCGGGCGTTTGCGTAGAACAGCCGAACTGCATTGGAAGAAGCGGCATAACCTGATTGTCATAATGGGAAATCATGTTGATAAAAAGAGATGCACCTGGCGATTGTCAAAAGATAAGATAATTATCAGATGACCAAAAAGTCATTTGAATCTTTGGGTCTAATGCTGCTATTGACTCGATTCTGGTGTCTAAATGTATGTTTTGGGGGCCAAGGAATATAATAGTAACAATCTGCATCGCATATTTTGTACCAATGAGCCGCCATATTGTATTCCAAAATGGCCGCTGTTTGAAACCTACATTTTCGATTATCTTTGGGTCTAATGCTGCTATTGACTCGATTCTGGTGTCCAAATGTATGTTTTGGGAGGAAAGTAATTCGATGGTTACAATCTGCATTGTGTAAATTTATAAATTAGCCAACATATTGGATTTCAAAATGGCTGCCACTTGAATTCTACATGTGCGATTACCTCTGGGTCAAATATTTCTATAGTACATGACAAATAAAAAACCCATTTTTCAAAATGACATACTTTATTACAGTACTCCACTTAATTCATGAGATGAATATTCATCATCACATATTTTTGACAAGACAACATTTTACTCAAAGTCTGTGAAGTAAAAATTGTTTTGACAAGTTTGAGTTATTGATTAGATTCTGTGTTGTTCTAGGTTTGATATGGCACCTTTCATAAGAGATTTGGTTGATTAGTCTTCTCCATTCCTTCAATCAATATCACAAAATGATCAATTCGGGGTTACGTCTGAATATCCACAAAAATAGTGTGAACATTAACACAAAAAAACGTAAACTTCTCAAAAGTAGCTTTCCCTGTATAACTTTAAATAAAATATTAATTTACTTCAACTACTAATTTTTAGTTTTATACTTTTGATACATGTCTTAAGTCATTAAATATCTAAGTTAAGATTCTGACATGCTATGGTGTAATATATAAGGTTGGGTATGTACTGACATTCTACAATGGTCTGGTATTTGAGGCTAGGTATACATCGGTACTGAAGATATGCGTACATAAACAGTGGCATGTTAACCAGTTCAGCAATCCCACAAGTAAATCAATGTTGTGGACTCATCTTCATGTGCAGTCCCCTTCACACACAGAGGGGGCTGTGCACTTAAGGGCAGCCTTCTTGCACTTGCAGCGTCTCACACACCCTTTCTGGCACTTGCAAGAAACCAGCTCAATGCAGGTGTGAGCTGCCTCAAGTAGCCTGGTCCAGTATAGTGTGTATTGTCCTCCAGTCATTGACCAACCCCAGTTGGTTGGTGGTGGGAGTTCTGGTGCTGACAGCAGTATCTGACCCCACACATGTCCCCCTTGATATACTGCCCTCTTGACATGTTCCTCTAAAGCTGCCTTCGTTGGAGGGATCAGCTGCACATTGTTCTTCTTTGTGAAGAGTTTCCTGCTGGCCTTGTCAATGTCCGTGCATTTGCTGGTTCGATCATACAACAGAATCACGAAACTCTCAATGATGCACATTGCATCATTTGGTATGTCACTTGGTGCGGAAGACAGCTGCATCAGCGCCTCAGTTAACTCTGGCATGCGGTCTTCTTGCTATGTCTAGCAAAGCTTGACACAGTATCGCATCCAGTTAGAGCGTGGAACATTGGCAGTGCAGCTATTTCATGTGCTGCTAGTATGGGGGTACGTCAGTATAATAGTGTGGCAAAGGGGCAACAGTTTGGGACCATGCATCTTTAGATTCTCCGGCAACGACGATACTCTGATTCACTCCTTCACCAGTGTAAGAAGGATGTTGTATTAAAGAAATACCGGCACCATGGAAGGAGTCTTTTGATGTTGTTGCACTCGAGTTGTAGTCTGTGTTGTCTACAACGGTAGTTGTAAACACTTCGCCACGCAACTTTGGAGGGCAGACCACTTGTTCTCTGTGAAACTGTTTGCAGACACGGTTGCTCATCTGTGCTGAGAACTGGAGCACTCTGTCATACGAGATGCTTAAACCAAGGTGTGAAAGTCTGTTGACTAATTCTTTCTTGCGTGTATGAGCATGCAACACCATCCCTATGTATTTTGGAAGTGGGGCCTCTTGTGCAGCACTATGCCTGACACAGGTGGACGATGTGGTGCCACGAGTTTGCTTGTGTTTGACGCTGTTGAACTTCAGTATCTGGGATGCGGTAATTGCTGCAGGGTTAGTGTCTTCCATCTGGTCCTTGATGCTTGGTCCCTCGAGAATCATGCTGACTAGTGCAAGCAGCAACGGTGGCACAGATTCTTCTAGACATCCTTCAGAGAATCCTGTGAAGGGTTTGGCTTCTCCAAACATATGACGGCGAACAATGTGTGCAGCACGTGCAAGATGGACTGCATCACTATCACTATCCAGTTCGCAGGCTTTGTCAAGAGCAGCACCGAGATCTTCTGCAAATGCCATCAATATGTCTCTCCCCTTGGTGTGTGCTCACATATCAGGAAACTGAGATAGCAGTCTCTGTTTCAGTCGTGTGGAGTGGACTCTCGTATCAAGCTACACTCCGAGCTGTTCCATTCTCGACTGATATAGGTGGACAAGATCGGCCAATCTAAATACTGGTGCTGTCTCCTCATCTTGTCTTGAGTTAGATTTTACACAGAAAAGGTCAGATCTGACCCAGAAATGGTCATATTTATTATACCTTATTCTGTGTCATTTTTTACCCGAAATGGAGTTTGGCCCCAACTGATCTTTTTCCGGGTCATTCAATATGGCAGCAAAATTAATAAAGATGCGCAATGCAGCTTGTTACCATTGGATTCCTTGCCCCCCCCCCCCAATCATACATTTAGACACAAGAATCAAGTCAATAGTGCTATTAAACCCAAAGGTAATCGCAAATGTAGATTTTAAATGGCAGCCATTTTGAAATCCAACATGGCGGCTCATTGCTAAAAGATACACAATGCATATTGTTACCATTGGATTCCTTGCCCCCAAAAACCTACATTTAGACACCAGAATCGAGTCAATAGCAGCATTAGATCCACAGATAAGCGCAAATGTAGATTTCAAATGGCGACCATTTTGAATTCCAATATGGCGGACATGAAGAGAGAATTCCAAGTGGCTCAATATCTGAAAATGTTCGACATATGTCAATGTACATTTGTGCCAAATTTGATGCTTGTATCACAAAATGCACAATCCTTTTGAAATTTCGAGCTAAACCGCCCCACTAAATCCGCTTTTAAAAAATATATATTTAATTGATAATTTTTTTCTTTTTACCATTACCTCCAAGTCCGAGTTGCTGCGAATAATAATTTATTGAAATGTTCATTCAATGCGAACATGATTACAATAACTAAATAGGAATAATAAAAATAATAATAATAATAATAATAATAATAATAATAATAATAATATCAGCTATAAACGAATTTCATATATCTAGTACAAATGAGGGTGCTTGTACAGATTAGCGTACATATAAAAAACGCTGAAAATCGCAGTTCCAATTAAATTATCCGGAAAAATCTTTGATAAACTTATGTATCAAGCAAAAATAGGTTTGTACACCAAAAATTAGCAAAAACTATCGAGTAGAATTGTAATAAAGATAAAAAATCTGTTATATCATTTAATCGGGTCGGCCATTGATTTGAGCAAAAAACACGAACTTCAGGGGGGTGGGGGTAACCCAGTCTGTCATATTAACACGTAATAAATCAATGGCAGTAATCAAAATACGATGAAACTGATTTTTATTTTTAATTAAAATTCAACTCGATCATTTTTCCTACTTTTTGTGACAATACTTATTTAAATCTGCTGCGTAAGTATATAATACTGTTTTTTTGTGGTATTGATAATTTAATACGGACGCTTCTCTATACAAGCACCCAAATGAGTGCTCGGAAATATGGGGGACAAAATTGACTTAATATTGGTAAGAGGAGGTAATACAACATGAAGAATAACCGAAACAGAATTGCTCTGGTCAAGAAAGTTCATTAGCTCTCACACTGATTATTGTGTTCCTATTTATCCCCCCCCCCTCCACACAAGGGCAAAGGTACACACAAGGTCGGTGGAAATCCAGGACTAATAGGTCCCTCACTATACACCAAGCTCCAGCCCTTGTACCATCGCATCAATGTTGCATCCTTGTGCTTGTTTTACAAGTACTTCAATAGAATGTGCTCCGATGAACTTGCTGCTCTGGTGCCCCCTCGATGTAAATACACTCGACCAACTCGACAATCAGTTAAATCCCATCCATTCACTGTGGAGGTCCCCAGATGCCGGAGGGCTTTCTACTCTAATAGCTTCTTTTCTCGAGCTGCCAGCCTTTGGAACTCTTTCCCTGCTCCTTGTTTCCCTGACTCTATCGACATGCAGAAATTTGAGTATAATGTGAACGAATATATCGCTGGCCCCTTTAATTTCTGGCCCCTAATCCACAGTAGCCCCTTACGTCTCGGTGGCAATGTGCCTTGTCTGGGGTGAATTCAAGTTAAAAAAAAAAGGGGGGGGGGACACCCGGCAAAGTTAACGTTCCTGATGAAAATTTATTATAAAAAATCTCAATGTGAGACGATGTATCGCTCAGAAATGTGTAACATTATTGACGCAAATGCTTCTGTACTGTTTGCTCGATTTAGCTGGCGTCAAATAATTTAATTCAGATAGCTTGATAACAAGGAATCTGCCTGAATGAATAATTATAAGCAAGCCACATGTAGCTGGAATAATACATTTTTGAATGAAAAAGAAAGAAGAAAAAAAACAAAACACACATGCCCTTCATTAACCCCAAGTCTGAGTGGCAATACGAAAAGAAAAAAGACAGAAACGGTACGCGCGCAGTGGGCATAATGTAACCGTTAAAGTCAATTCGCTCCAGTGCACTCTGGACTTCGAACAAAATTACCTATATAGTGATATCGATACTCTTTCATGAAGAGCGCCTCAGGTGACATGCAATAAACCCCCCCCCTCTCTCAGAAAGGAGGGTGGCATCCCAAGAAGATAGAACAGATATTACACTATGATCTTAGCCAAAAGACCAGAGATTGTACTAATTGTTTTAGTCTTAAACCAAGTTATAATTATTTTCAATTGATTGTCAATTTGCTAATTGTATACCACTACCATCTAAGTATTTCTCATCGCACAGGTACCTCTAAATAAGTTTAGTTAATTCCTATTTCAGTCACCTAAATTATTTAATGGGTTTCGACAGAGTTTCTACATTAATCTCAAACAACATATTTTCACTTTAATTAAAAAAACTTAATTGTACCATGCTTCATTGTACATGTGAAGTGTTGTAATGAAAACGAGCCTGGAATAATATAGATGTCATCATTATAAACAAGTCAAGAAAGAGGCTAGATAAGAAAGAGTGATAACTGAAGCTCATAATTTTCTAGTTAAAAAACAAGGTTATAAACTTGAGTTATTGTTTTTCCTTTTCGGCATTTCACATGTTCAATGAAACTCGCTATAATTTTACCATCAATCAAGACTACTTTGACAAACCTGTATTTTTCGCTTTTAACTAACCATAATTTGTTTGACCCCTAAAACTGTGCTGTAACAACCTCTATGGTACAAACTTAACATATTCTATGTTTCCCGCCAGTGCAAGAAGTTCTTGGAAATATGGCTACCAGTATGTTTGAGGATTATATTTCGCCCAAGAAGAAAACATCACAAAAATGTGGACCAACGATAATTCCAGGAACAGCCGTTTCATCGCCCGATCTTGCTGATTCGTGTCCGTCTACGTCTGGTGTGAGAAAACGCAAAGGTACTCCTCCAGAACCTGAAAGTTCCAGTAAAGAGAAACAGGAAGTTTTCACCATTTGCAGCTGCTGTGTGTTTAATACACTCTATAAAACTCTGAGAGAATAATGAACGCCATTAAGCCATTTAGTTACCGTATCTAGGAACTTGCCGACAAACTGGAATTGGACTCTAGTCCCATACACCTGTCAATAATTTTCCAAACTCCACCCTGGAATTTAAAACAACTATCTTGTATCTTTGATTTGACAACAACTTCAAAGAACAAAACCAATTATATTTCAGGATAAATTTGAAAACATTAAAAAACCATCATACTCACTAGAAGTATATCTACACAGATGAATCTAAAGAATCAGATCGAGTCGGATGCGATGCTATCCTTAATAAGACAAACATGCAGCCTTATACTTGGCTCTAAAAATAATAGAAGATAGTAGGACTTCCTATCGGTACTCACAGAACTGAAAAACAAAAATATGGATAACCCTTTAATCACTAAAATCTTAAACAAGATCACCTCCATCTATAACAAGAAGCAAAGTAAAATGAAATTATTCTGGATACGGAACCATATCGGTATTTGTGGAAACAAAAAAGCAGATAGGGTAGCAAAAGAATCGCTGAACATGATACTTCCCAATACTAAGATTCCATACACTGATCTTCGACCTTCTATAAACAGGATAATCAAAGAAAAATGGCAACAATCTTGGGATGAATGCCTAAGTAATACATTTGGTCAACTATTAACGAGTGGCCCCTAGGCTACAAAAAGGCAAGAAAAGAAGAGGTTGTAGTAGCCAGACTCTGTATAGGATATAAACATATTACTCGCAAATATTTATTGGCAGGTGAAGAGTCTCCAATATGTATATCATATCAAGAATCCTATACAGGCAAACATATGTTAATAGACTGTCAGGATCTGCAACAAAGCCGAAGAAAATACAATAACTCGAAAAATCTGAAGGACTTGCTTAAAGACACAAATCCGACCAAAATCTTTGATATCATCAAAGAAGTTGGACTCTGCAAGAAAAATTAATTTCAATTTTAAAAAAACAAAACAATATAAAATAATTATTCTACCTATAGGATCCCATTTGACAACTTTATTCAGAATTAAATCACCCATAGATGGTTGATATGCCGTAAATAACCAACAAAATAAACCAAATCATTCACATCCAATTTGAAAAAACAAAAATAAACACTATCAAAAACAAATACAATTGTGATTCAGGATAAATCAACAGCTAAAAAATCACATAGAAGATCAGAATGAATTGATAAGGAATTGATGACTACGAGACAAGGAATTACTTTAATAATAACAAAAATATATAAATTTATTGTAAATCCAGTAAATGTTGCCTATTGTATTTTTTTAATTTCTACTAAGAAACCATTTCAATATTCATAGCCTTTGAAATCAAGGGAGGCGCGAGAGCGCTCTATCTCTTAACAGATTCACGAATGGCCTATGCTGAAAATCTCATTTCTTTGATCAATCATAACTCAAAAACCAATAAACCAAATTAGTTAAAACTTTGCACAAAATTTTTATTTGATAGGTTCTATAAGTGTGTAGAATTTCAGCATCATTAGTCAAGGAAACCCAGAGATCCAGAAAGTTCAATCATGAAATCATGTATCTGTGTGTACATACGTACGTACGTACGTAAGTATGTGCCACCCTATATCTCATCAACTATTTGATGGATTCAGCTGATTTTTGGCAAAGATAGAGGTTCTAGTGTCTAGTTGATGGCATTTTAATTTCAGTTTACCATATACCTTGATTAGTCAAACTACCAACTATATCAGTTATAAGAAGGCATTGTATTGAGGCATAGCCTTTAGAAAAGTAGTGACATTCCATGAAAAATGCCAGTATACTGAAATCATATGCCCTTAATAGGGTTAAGATGAAAATTCATATACACTAAATGTACAAAAGCAAGGAAATTTCCAAATTTTTACACTTTTACTGTCATTAAGGGTATGCGAGCACAACAGGGCTATGTATTTTACTGGTAAGAATTTTTCTTCAGCGCACCTCACACACTTCATCCACTCATGCATAGAGATTTATACTGTAGTGATGTGATAATGAAATAGTTTGGTTGATATGTAGTCATACCCTTAATGACAATAAAAGTGTAAAAATTTGGGAATTTCCTTGCTTTTGTACATTTAGTGTATATGAATTTTCATCTTAACCCTATTAAGGGAATATGATTTCAGTATACTGCCATTTTTCATGGAATTTCATTGAACTTTTTGCAAGACAAAATAAGACTTACTCCTTTAGTAAGGGGGGGGGTCGATCTGCCTTCTATTTCTAGTGAAATACCCATGAATTTCTTAATACGGTTCAACAGATACGTGGGTGCTTCATTATTTTTTATATTTTTTATATTGTACATTAAAACGAGGCGACGTAGCAATCTCCTGTTCTTTATATTTAAAAAATTATTCTTCTTTAAACAAGCACTTAGACGGTCATTTTTGGATGAACTGAAACGGAAATGAATGCTCTATCATTTTTAAAGTTTATTTTGCAAATAGTAGTTAGGTTTTTACAAAGAAAAAAACAAGGATCAAATTGAAGAGTTGAGTCTACGCGCATAACAGGCAGGAATGGATTCAGGCTGAGAGAAAGGACAGGCAGAAGTTGCCTTCTTGAACCCCCTAAGGTAATCATCCACGAGGGCAAAAGATAATTATTTTAAGAATTTGCAAAAAATTTGTTTTTTTTTATTTCTAAAAAGTAATATTTACATTAAATCTTACAAAATTGATAAAATAAACAAAAAACGTTAAAATCAATGCTGTATTGACTAGAAACCAATGAAAAATTTGATTTTTGATAAATGTTACAAATGAACATGTTTCATGGCAAAATACATGACTACCCTACTCTACCAAATTTCTAATTTTGTTGTAAAGAACCATTAACACCCCTCTTACAATGGACTATTCCAGAGTGTATATAATCATTTACAGTATTAGTTACCCACCGTTCATTATGTTCGGTGTGCAGGCTGTGTTTATACCAGCCAAGGATATGTCTATAGCATCATGCTGGCAAAGAGAGACTGTCTCGCCGGTGAGTAGGCTTTCTTTTATTGAAATAAGGTATAGTCCTGGTCAGTCCTCGGAGGTACACCCTCTCAGGCTTTGCTTTCTCACACTTTCAGAAGACGTTGGTTTATTGCCAGTCACCTGAGGCGCATGTACTGTGGAATACTGATGGGGCTGAACAGGCTATTTTACCCCCCCCCCCTTTCTGGTGCGCTGCCATTTTTCCCACCTTTCGGCCTTGTCCTATGTATTCCTGCGGTGGGAAAGGAGTAAAAATATCGCCGGTTTATCAGCATTCATTTAGAATGACTTATTTGCCGGCTGTTTTCATACCAGCCGAGGTTCCTCTTGGCATCATTCTGGCAACCTAGAAACTGTCTCGCTAAAACCTCCGACTCTGACTCCGCAACCTTGCTTATTATGTGTTCATTATGTGTTCATTATGTGTTCATTAAGTTTCATGTTCTTGCTTCGGTGAAGGGGATTTTTCATTTGTGTTTAATTTTGAGTATTTCTATTTCTATTTTCCATCGTATTCGTGTTTTTGAGTTGTTTTCATGCCAGTTTGCACATTTTATTTATTGGGTGCATTGATCGCTCAGGTAATCAGCGTCTTGTTAACTACACTTTCAACAAATAGGAAACCTTCTACATTTGTTGCAAATATTCTAAATTTCGGGCAGTTGAAGCATCATAGTGGTTGTGATGTACAGGTCAACTCTTTCAATTAAGTACCCTATTTTAAAAAAATTATTTGGAGGTTTGTGTTAAAGGTAGCTATGTGTTTGTAAGGTCATTAACCAATGGAACAAGTAAAAAATAAACAGAAAACAATACACATGCCAACAGTGAGTTCAATCGTAAGTCTGTTCAAATAGTCTGCAAATAGACTGCAAAGCAGTCGAAAAACAGTCTAGCAAACAGGATATATATATCAACAATAAATGCAAAACAATCTCAAATCAGTGTTCACAAAGTCTGAAGGAAAAGTGGTCGTAAACAATCTAGCAAGCAAAATCAGAATTAACTGTAAGTATACAAAAAAATCATTTTTTTAAATCCATCCTTCCAAGTGCAACAAAGGGAACTTGCACTCGTGAAGTTAAAAATTACTCCGCCGTAATAAAAAAAGCTGCAGTTTTTTATTCAGAAGGCGCATTTTCCCATTAGTCATGCAGTGGGGTCGGGGCGGGGGGAATAAAATTAGCATAATTTGTGATGAAAATGTTAATACGATTAATTCTTTTCTTTCTTTTTCTCACCCACAAAAGACATGGACTCGTTTTTTTTTTTTTTTTTGTTTTTTTTAATTCTCTTCTCGTTCGTCACAGTGTTAGTTTGAATTCTTTTATTTTTATTTTTTTTATAATTCAGTAACTCATCGGCTCTTTAATTAATTTTCTTTTTTTGAATTTCTTTTATTATAAATAGGAGCAATTCCTTTGCTGCGGATTACTGTTTCGGATGTTTTCGATCTTTCAAATGGTAAGTTTTAATGTTAATTTTGTGATAGGGTAGCCTACTAAAGAAATAGGCCGATCTCTCAGCCACGATATTTTGTGTGTCACAGAAGTGCATAAATGTCAAGGGGGGGGGGAACTTTCAGCATCTCTTATAACATGTAGGTAAGTGAAAAAGAACATGCTTTGAAAAAAAACAAAAAAAACAAGTGCACAATGAAAGACTTACGTCCCTGCTTCATTATTACTTAGATTCTTCCAGTCGACTAGTATTCGGGCTACTTTTAAGTGGGCCATCCCATATTTCTATCTAATTTATTTTAAAACTGTTCTTGGAGTAGTTTTTGTTGGAAATAACTTTTTCTATTAAGAAAAGTGATCATTTCGATTTCCATTCCAAAGATTCCACTACTATTGTGAACTTGCAGTTTTGTGTGCGTTCTGCTCGTTGTCTGCATCCAAACTTGGTGTTTGATTTCAACACTGACCTTAGTGTCAATCGTGTGGTCTCGGTCGGTGCTGTAACAAAGGGATTTTCTTTTCCAAATAAAATTACAACTCCGAGTTTTAAAACAAGTAACAATGTTTTGAGAGGTTTAAAATTGTTACACTTGGTTTCTCTACCAAGCGATGATAGACTTACGATCAGAAGTTACTTTCAACTGAATACAAAACAGACCGCCCGTTCAAAATCCTGACTGTGCTCTGAGCCTGACCAAATTGGAAATCATCCCCAATGAGCGAAGCCTACAGCCTGCTCAGGCATCAAATCTCCCTTTCATTTCGCTTAGAATACATATGTAAACATCAAAATGGCACAGGCCGTGATCGTCTGCTTGTTGTCTTTATCCAAATTCAATGCTTGATTTTGACACTCGATCATGTAGTCTGGATCAGTTCTATAACAAAAAGATTTCCCTTCTAAATAAAATTACAAAACAACAATATTTTATTTTGTGAAGTTAAATGATACTTGTTTTTTTTTTTTTTCGACCAAATGACAGACTTACAGTCAGAACGACAGTCGCTTCTAACCTGACACAAAACAACATACCAGTCCGCTTAAATTCCTGACTGTATTTATGTGAAACAGTGGTTTCAGCGACGGAGTCTGCACCCCGGGGTGCACTGGAATGCATCGGGGAGATCAGGCCCCACGTAGAAACAAGTGGAAGTCTGGGAGCTAGTACATATTTTTGACTGTCCAAACCTTGGCCGAGAGACGGCGCCAGCCTGGCGGGAGAGAGCGTGTAGGTTGTCATTGACAATTGAGCTCGCACGAGAAATGACAATTTCCATATGTCTGGCGGGCCCCGTTAATCGCAAATACTGGGGGAAACATCAACAGGGAAAAGCAAGCGTGCCAGGCGCTATGTGTGTGGGCGCGGGCGGCGGAGATAGGATCGCCGATCGGGCTGTCACTTTTGATTGTGGCCAGAGCCTCCTCTTCCCGATGATTGCTTGATCTAGATAACGTCAGAAAGAAGCGAACCAGAACACCCCAATTGTCGTACCACACGACGAGAGGAGAGGGGAGGGGAGAACGGGAAGCGTGGAACAGCGTCTCGTTTCGATAGGGCCAGGACGCGTGGGGACACAGAAGAAGGGATGGGGGAAAGAAAGAGAGTAAGTCAGCATCGCGCGTACCACACGACGAGAAGAGAGAGAGAGAGAGAGAGAGAGAGAGAGTATGAGTTATACGCTTTTCGTCTTTGTGATGTTGAGGCGAGAAGGCAGCACGAGAGTTAGAACCGAGATCCCGGCCGAGCTGGTCGTGATTCCCTCGGATCCCGAGGGAGCCGTTGCCCCGGGCCCCACCATCGTTTTCCAACAGAGATTAATGTCTCAATTGATACCAACAATCGTAAAGGGAGTTTCACACACACACGGTTCTCCAGACATAGATTAAGTCCAGCTGTTTAACACTGGGAAATCGTAGGGATTCACACCCGCACGCAGAGAGATACGATAGTTAGTAAAGAAGCCATTATCGAAGAATAGACTTTGGGTTAAAGTTAAAAACCCACCGTTCATTTTTATTAAATAATTATTGTTATGAAAAGACCTAGCCGTTTGTTGAGTTATTCTGTTATCGAATTGTCCTGCTAAGTAATCTTGCCTTCACAGAATCACGAAATCGTCATTCAGCAGACCCGGAGGAGATTCAACGCCACCACAGACGACATCACGAGCCAAAGAAAAGGTGTTCACAGTCAGGAAGGATTTCTGCGCCGAGACGGTTCTCATTACATTTCATGTTATAAATGGTGCCGCGACCTAGGATCAAGGAAGAAGAGTGTGGGGTACCTGTTTGTAGGTGGCGCCGCGACCAGGATATCAAACACCTGTGTGCGAGTGGCCGACTACGATACCCACGGGTAGAAGAGCAAAAGGGCGTGGGGTCCCCGTTATATTGGTGCCGCGACCTAGGATCATGGTACTGTGAGGAGCGCCTGGCAACCTCGGGAAAAGAAAGAGCAGAGCCAACCCACGGCAGAAAAAAAAAAACAAACAATTTTTTTTTGCCGGCAGAACACTTTGAAAAAAAATAGACAAAAAAAAAAAAAAAAACCCACGGCACAACGGACGATTTTTTTTTTACCGGCAGAGAATGCTTTAGAGCTTGATGGACATCGACACCCGTGTTTGAAAAAAAAAAAGATAGAAAAAGAGAATAGGAAAAGAAAAGAGAGAAACAGTTTGGCGGGCATGTACGCCCGTGGTTGAAAAAGAGAATAGAAAAAAGGAAAAGAAAAGAGAGAAACAGTTTAACGGGCAGGTACACCCGTGTTTGAAAAAGAGAATAGAAAAAGTAAAAGAAAGGAGAGAGAAACAGTTTAACGGGCAGGTACACCCGTGTTTGAAAAAGAGAATAGAAAAAAGGAAAAGAAAAGAGAGAAACAGTCCAACGGGCATGTACACCCGTGGTTGAAAAAAAAAGAGAGAAAGATAGAAAAAGAGATAGACTGAAAGAAGAAAAAACGTTTTTTTAGACTTTGAGATCGGTCTGGGATCGCGAACCTTTAGTCAATTGATTAGAAGGCCCGGACGAACTCGAAAGATAATAAACAACCAGCCCAGAAGCGGGAGGCCACAAGGGCAGCAGAGAAGTGGGGTAAGTGACTCGTTGATTTCTCTTGTTCGCTTGCTCGGTTTTGTCGGTGTGTCGATTGTTGTCCAAACTTTGCACGCGGTTTGGGTAGTTCTGTTGTTGGGGTGGTAAGCTAGAACGCAAAGGGAATGGGTTCGGAGGAAGACCTAGTAAATAGTGTAACAGGTATGGGGAGAGAAGAGACTAGAAAGATAGAAAGGCCGATAGGAGGGATACGAATACCCCCCCACAAAGGGGATCCCGTCGGTTCAATGGAGTGGTTAGCAGTAATTCAGAAGAAGAGGATGATTTATGGACTAGAAAATCACGAGATGGTGCTGCTCGCTCTAGAGGGAGCGAGGGGCTCAGCGTCGAGATTCATTGAGGGGAGGTATGTGGAGAACCCGGGGATCACTTGTACGGAGCTCCGCGAGCAGCTGGTGAGGCAATACGCCAGCGAGCGAACCGCGATTGAGGCCGTACGCAAGTTGACCCGGCTAAGGTTAAGCAATGGCGAGGAAAGGCCTGGGAGAAGGAAAACGGTGGGGGCAGGGCGAGGCCGGGCCCCGAATGGAGAGAGGGGGCGGAGAGGATCGGGAGGCAGACTCCGATCCTAGAAGGAAGGCATGGGACCTTCAAAATGAGTACGATAGGCCCGCACCGGCCAGGCAGGTATCAGTCCGCTGGACCTGCAGGGGTGAGGGGCATAGAGCAGCAGAGTGTCCCACAAATTATGGGCGCCCACGCGGCTCGGTTAGACCGAACTGCACTAGGTGTGGTCGGTTCGGACATGAGAGTCGGTGGTGCACAGCAGCATAGATCGGATGTGAGGAATTAGGATTCCGAACCTTAGTGCGCCACCTGACGCTAGGGTAAAGAACCAGGGAAGCGCCCAGAGGCCACCCCACAGAGTATAAAAAGTAGGGTGGCCACCAGAATGATAAGTTTAGTGAAAGATAGCGAATTTAAATGGAAAGCAGACGGGCTTGGGTTTTGTTCGCCGGTTTATGAGAAACCGCAAGAAGCAATGAACCCCCCCGTAGAGAGAGAGATCGAATTAAACGCGACTGCTAGGTCGGTTGACGAGTCCAGCGAGTGGGAGGAGAGCGGCAAAATACCCCCCTGCCCAGCTCCAGAAGAGACTGAGAGAAAATCGGTTAGCCAAAAAGGTAGAGGAATTACCTATGAAGTTATGGTAGAGGGGAGCAGAACGCCCCACCACAGAATAGCAGGAAAGCCAAGCCAAAGATAGTCAAGGACCTGGGGGAGAGGCCGAGGTTGTGCTGTGTCGCATTCGTTGGCTCCACCGCGCGCAGGGAGGGCCCCCATGCGTGTGCGGTGCTGGTGGTTGTGGCGCGGACAGTTGTCTTGGATGCCCCCCCCCCCCCCCCGAGATAAACGGACATATAAGGATAGAAAGAGATGCATAACTGGGACCGATGGAGGGTCGTCGTGGTTAGATCCAAATGATCGATCACAAGTAGTAATATACCTGCAGCTGGATGGGCTGTTGCCGAACGACCAGGCAGATATATAGTGAGTTGTAAAAGCAAAAGAAAGTTGAAGTAATCGACAGATGTTGAACCACCGTGAATAGGACAGATTGTGGTGCGCCTTACGAAAGGGCACAGAAGTAATGATAAGCGAAGAGAAGGATATGAGATCCTATCTAAGATAGATAGTGTTGATACAGACGAAGCAGAAGAAATCAGTGGCCCCCCGTTGCTGGGAGAGGCACTCGATGAGTAATTAGGGACAGTGTCGGGAAGCGATGAGAGAATGATCATGAAGAAATTGGAAGTTATAGGGAAGAACCAAAAGGGTTACTATCGCATGCAGCCAGAGAAGGCGCATCGATATCGAATGTCACCGGGCCGAAGTGAGCCAAGAAGGTGTTAGTCTGAGAGAATTGTTTTCCCAGAGAAGGGAACGGAAGAGAATCTGGCCGAGGTGGCCGACGCAATGATAGTGACGGTATGCGAACCAGACAGGTCCGTACCAAGAGAATTTCGTATGTTGATACTGACGAGTGAGTGCACAGGTGCACAGTTGGATATGCAATCGCTAAGACACTTGTCGCCGAATATAATCATCTCGGCAGATTAAGGCCGAATTACCAAATCGTTTGAGATTACCGGTCGACCCCATCGAACAGTTATGAAAGTATTATAATGTGTTAAAATGCGTTGCATAACCAGAAGGTAACAAGCTATTAGCTTTAAAAAGATTGAGGGTTCGATTAACCCCGTCAGGAAGGGAAAATTCACGTTAAAAGGTAGAACTAGACACGGGAACGATAGGGCTTGGCCGATGTTAGTGAGAATTGTGCACATAAATAATAAGGTTAGCTTTTGCAGAAAAGACAAAGGGCGCGAGAAAGACATAGGGAGAAATTAGACGGCGCGAGCACACCGACGGCCGAGTGCATGAGCGAGGGAGGGTTACCCCTGAGTACACTTCACCCAGATCGCGAGCGGGAGCAGGAATCGCTGCCCATGTCGGAAATCCAGGTGGATGACCAGTGAAGAAGTAGAGATTGATTCCGAGGAGAGGGTGATGGTGACGTAATTTGTAAGGGGCGTTGCGAGCTCCAATCTGTATTAACAAACTTTTAATTGCATGCATAATAATTCATTTTGTCACCTACCCACCTCCCAACACAGAAACCACAAAATGCATACGCACATACACACATACATACGTAGTCCTGATGTTTTAATAGACTGGAAAGAGAAAAAGAAGGACAGACCAAAAGAAAACAGAACAGAAAAAGAAAACTTTTTGTTCCATTTTTTAGCTACAGTTTTTTTAATCTTTGATTATTATTGTTTTGATTGTATTACCCGTTGTTCTCTCTGTGTGTGGGGAAAGGTAACGGTCTGGGAGATGTCAATTGCAACCAAGTGACACGAAATAAGGGTGGACGGATGTGAAACAGTGATTTCATCCGACGTATCTGCCCCCTTTATGGCGCACCAATATGCATCAGAGAGATCAGCCCCCACGTAGAGAAAGGTGACGGTCTGGGAGATGTCAATTTCAACCAATTGACACGAAATAAGGATTGGGCGGATGTGAAACAGTGGTTTCAGCGACGGAGTCTGCACCCCGGGGTGCACTGGAATGCATCGGGGAGATCAGGCTCCACGTAGAAACAAGTGGAAGTCTGGGAGCTAGTACATATTTTTGACTGTCCAAACCTTGGCCGAGAGACGGCGCCAGCCTGGCGGGAGAGAGCGTGTAGGTTGTCATTGGCAATTGAGCCCGCACGAGAAATGACAATTTCCATATGTCTGGCGGGCCCCGTTAATCGCAAATACTGGGGGAAACATCAACAGGGAAAAGCAAGCGTGCCAGGCGCTATGTGTGCGGGCGCGGGCGGCAGAGATAGGATCGCCGATCGGGCTGTCACTTTTGATTGTGGCCAGAGCCTCCTCTTCCCGATGATTGCTTGATCTAGATAACGTCAGAAAGAAGCGAACCAGAACACCCCAATTGTCGTACCACACGACGAGAGGAGAGGGGAGGGGAGAACGGGAAGCGTGGAACAGCGTCTCGTTTCGATAGGGCCAGGACGCGTGGGGACACAGAAGAAGGGATGGGGGAAAGAAAGAGAGTAAGTCAGCATCGCGCGTACCACACGACGAGAAGAGAGAGAGAGAGAGAGAGAGAGAGAGTATGAGTTATACGCTTTTCGTCTTTGTGATGTTGAGGCGAGAAGGCAGCACGAGAGTTAGAACCGAGATCCCGGCCGAGCTGGTCGTGATTCCCTCGGATCCCGAGGGAGCCGTTGCCCCGGGCCCCACCATCGTTTTTCAACAGAGATTAATGTCTCAATTGATACCAACAATCGTAAAGGGAGTTTCACACACACACGGTTCTCCAGACATAGATTAAGTCCAGCTGTTTAACACTGGGAAATCGTAGGGATTCACACCCGCACGCAGAGAGATACGATAGTTAGTAAAGAAGCCATTATCGAAGAATAGACTTTGGGTTAAAGTTAAAAACCCACCGTTCATTTTTATTAAATAATTATTGTTATGAAAAGACCTAGCCGTTTGTTGAGTTATTCTGTTATCGAATTGTCCTGCTAAGTAATCTTGCCTTCACAGAATCACGAAATCGTCATTCAGCAGACCCGGAGGAGATTCAACGCCACCACAGACGACATCACGAGCCAAAGAAAAGGTGTTCACAGTCAGGAAGGATTCCTGCGCCGAGACGGTTCTCATTACATTTCATGTTATAAATGGTGCCGCGACCTAGGATCAAGGAAGAAGAGTGTGGGGTACCTGTTTGTAGGTGGCGCCGCGACCAGGATATCAAACACCTGTGCGCGAGTGGCCGACTACGATACCCACGGGTAGAAGAGCAAAAGGGCGTGGGGTCCCCGTTATATTTAGAGCCCGATCAAAACAAACCACTCGAGTCCAACCGAACACAAACAGACGTTCAGCTTAGGGCCTAGACCAACTAAGACTCGACTAACCTTCTCTATCCATTTTGCTGGAATATATATATATATATATATATATATATATATATATATATATATATATATATATATATATATATAGATGTCATTTGGGGTAGGCCACACAGCCAGTCTACTAAGAAATGATGGGCTGTTTTATCACTGGACATAAAACATTACCGACCAGGGGATTTATTATCTGGAGTGGACATTAATATTGTAGGATTTCAAGTTGTCTGATTCTCCAGTATCCTGCTTTCAAGAAGCTATTATTTTTTCAAAGAGCCCAGCTGACTTTTTTGGATGGTCTCTTAGCTAAATATTTTTCCCCAGTTCAGGTCTACCGTCCATAGCATCCATCTCTGCACACGCACAACATGTCAAATTGTGTTTACACTATAAATCTAGAGAAGTCAGTGATGTATTTTTCAACAGATATTGTATCTGGCTTTTATAGTAGGACATATTAAATTGATGTTTTATTTATTGCTCATGCTCCCTACCCACCTTTGAGCCCGGCTTTTGAACAGATTAAGGGGGAAACCCACTCACATTGATCTGTACATGCTACATAAGCACCATACTTAGTCTTGAGATTATATGCAAGCATCTGCTCTACCTTCAGTCCTACTATCGAAGTAAAGGTGCAACATCCAATATTTTACAGCTATAACAAGGCGATGGGACCCCGCAGAGAATTTTGAGAGATTAATATACTAGTATATATTTGGGGACCCGCACCGGGAGTGTGATGAGAAAAAGAATCTAATTCTTTTTCTCATCGAATTATTGTTTTGTATTTGTGAATTGAAAGTTGCACTGATGATAAGGTTGTCTGATTTTGCAGCTGTGAGGGCCGAGAGGAAAGTTAAATGTCAACCTTAGCTAGCGAGCTGTCGTGATTTGAAAGATGTCAAACCGAGGTGGGTTTGTTCAGAACCGAACTGGGACGAAGACACAGTGAAAACATGGGAAGATATGCCCCAATGGAGAACGGCCTGAGTTACGGACGACCCGTCGAAAGAGCGAGGCAAATAAGTGACAAAGAAAGTCCAACCCGAGAGGTGAGCTTCTGTGAGTAAGCAGACAATGGAATTGCTTACTGGATGAGGCAACACCAAGTTACCTTGCCTGATATATAAGGTGTGACAATCGCAAATTTATTCAGAGAGAGTTTAAGTTTTCAGTTGCTGAGTTTTGAGTTCAAAGTTGAGAAGTTTAGGAAAACTGCTGTTTTCACCCTCCCACTCCTTGAGAGAATTGCTTTTTTCACCCGGAGAAGAATTACTATTATGTGAATTTTTAAAATTTTGAACCATGTACGCCCTCAATGGAAATACCGCTGACCAGCAGCAAAATCTCCTCCTTCACTGTAGATGTCTCTTTCCTCGACCTGCTTGCTTTTGAAATTCTCTTCCTGTTTCTTCGTCAGTACTATCATGCAGAAATTGAAAAACAATGTGTACAAACATCTTGCTGTCCAACTCCCCACTATGGAATTCCTCCTTGCTCTCTGTCTTCCCAACCGTACCAACATGCAAAAATTTTAATGTAATGTGAACAAACATCTTTCTGTTCAACTCCCCATTCAGGTTGGCCCCTATAAATCTGGCTCCTATCACAGTAGCCCCCTACGCATCAGTGACAACATGCCTTGTTTGTGGTGAATTAAAGTAAAAGTGTAGTCGTGTCGTCATCAACGTTGTAGAAATAGAAATAACAACATGGCGGCCGAGTGAACGTGTCGAAAACAACAATCAAGAAAAGTGTTGTATATTTTTACGATGCGTAAAATGGTTGTCAAAATAATGGAAAGCAAACAGTAAAAAAACATAAAATAACGAATATCGCATTTACGACCGACTCGATTTATGGTCGGTCGGTCAAAACCGAACAAAATCGTAAAGTTAATGATTGTGAAGAAACGCTTTTCACACTGCCCGTCCATTAACTTAATGAGTTGAAGGTGGAACCCTAAATTTCGTCCAGAAGCAAAGGTATTAACTCCCTAACCAGCAAAAGACTTTGTGTTACTGTAACTGCAAGTTTTACGGAAATATATATTCTTATATTTACTTTAAATTAAGAATATTTGTTAAATTACCGATAGCTTGATTGTCTGGGTTATTTTTTTTCAATGAACTTCTCATCCCTTAGTTGACGATCTATTCCCGGTGTGACCCTGGACAATCAACACAACGTGAGGGAGATAAGGCCCGGCCAATTGAGACATTTCGACTCCACCAATCTTCTTAAAGGGAGTGGACATCTTCAACGCCGTGAAGATGGCCAAAAGTTAGCGCCACTGTATCAACCAATGCCAGAGGTATTAACCCGAAACACAAGTGAAAGTGAATGAGCGTGAGGGCTGCATTATTTGCTTGCTGTGAAAGAGCGTATTACGTAGTCATGTTGGGACCATGTATCTCTCAAGCTGATAGACCCTTAGCCACCATTTTCTAATGGTTATATTTGTTGGTACTTTTTTGTTACTTTTGTTAAGGTTCGTGGTAGTCAGTATTTAATATACATTTAGGCTTTGATGCCAGTTGATCAGTTTAGGTCAAGTGTCCGCGAAAGAAAAATGGGTTGACGCTTCATACCGATGTTATCAATTTTATTCAATAATCCCCATGAAAACTACAAAGGGAGAAATAGATAATATTCAAAAAGAGACAAGGGAATACATTTTAATAGAAAAGTAGACACAAAGAGGAAATGGACAAACTTGAAAAGGGAGAAGTTATATTTACCGTGTTGCCTCTTTTGCTAGCAGTAGTTGAAATTAGGAAGGGACACTATTTGTCCCTTGATCCCATCTCCATTTCCTGTTTGAGTCTCAAGGCTCGCAGTAAATAAAAGGCAGCAGAAACTGATAAAAATGAATTAATTATGAAGTTATCAAAACTATTCCAATAATTAGCTATTTACATTAAATATACGATAAAAATGTCTATAATAATAATAACAATATATAAGTCAATAAAAAGTTCATTTAGTGACCGTTACACCAAGTAAGGGTCAAAGAAGGGGTGTTGCAGGGTCATGGACTGCTCAGCCACCAAGATTCCGTCCTCAAGTGTTAGAGATAGCCTCATTGAGATGGAGGTATCGCTCTGCAGAGGTAAAGATTGCATATTCTGCAGCTCTGTCTAACGGCATGAGTTGAGGTAGAGAGCTTGAGTAATGTTGTGAAATTTAGTGGCCAGAATGTTTGTATATGGGCCTGTTGTTCTCTTGCCTAAAGGGTTCGAATGTTTCTTTGTTAAAGTTGAGTGTTGCGAAGTCTACCTGCTTTCAGTTAGTTTTGAGAATAATAATAATCACTTGAGTTAAGGAGTTAATTTCGCTAAGATTGGGATTTCATTAAGCTGATCAACTTGAAACAACAGAATTAGTGGAAATAAAATAAAATTATAATTCTTTTTGGTCACTAGACAGAACGGACCAACCAACGTCATGAACTTAAGACCAAGTTGGACCAAATGGAGTGAAATGCTCAAGCTGATTGGCACTTGGTTCACCTGGTGTTTGACCGAAAGGAGAAAATCAATTGTGAAAACAATCTCATTTAATTCTGTTTGACTGAGATCAGAGGGGAGTTGCCTAAGCCAACGTCATCATTGATGGTCAGGAAAAAGGCTGGATCAGATGCAAAACACCATAGATGTGTGGGGGCCAAAGGTGGAGATCATATAAGCAGGCTCTTCGAGAGAGAATAGGCAGAGGGTCAGAGAGAGACCGTCTTAGGGTGAACATCAGACCTATGCGTAGATCCGCTGCTGCCTAAATGTCCTCCAACTTGTCTCCTGAGCCCTGACTTGACGCTCTATTCCCAAAACACACTACCAACTGCCGATACGAATATTTACTAAGAGCTGAATCAGTGCCGCACACTAACAGCAGTGGAAAGGGTTTGAACTTTGTATTTTTCTGATTTTTTCTCTAATATATATACTAGCAAAAATATGCGACCGGAAGGAGCATATTTTTGCTAGACTGGGAGGATGATATCATGCTCATTTTCGACACTGATCCCCAAAGGAGGAGGTAATGACTGAGAGCATAGTATGATGATGACCCCCCCCCCCCCAAAAAAAAAGAGGAGTTTATGCCCGGGAGGATGATATCATGACAACAGGACAGATAGTATACTACCCCCCCCCCTCCCTCCCCCCAAAAAAACCCGGAGAAGATAATCATGGAAGGATGGTATCATGAGGAACGAACATATACTATACTGCCCTCCAATAAAAGGAAGTAATACCTAGGAGGATCGCCCCTATAAAAGAAGGTAATACCTGTGAGTATATTTATTTACTCCTCTCCAGGAGTTAGGCACAAGGCCAGTTTTATCTTACTCCCACAAGTAAGATGTGACCACAGCTTGGGTCGAGTAAGTGGGGTTAAAAGCCAGCGCTCGAGAGGTGAGCACTCTGGCCATTTAAAAATTGCCTGGGCAGCCCCGTCGGCATTCCCCGGTAGGGGCGCCTCAAGCAGTAAGCAATAAACTTATTCCTCCCCAAAGAGGGGAGGCGAAGCCTGGGAGGGTGGACCTCCTAGAACTGCACAGGACAAACCCACAGACAGGTGGAATCAAGTCCCGAAGGACAAGACGACATCCGTCTATAGGGGTGCAGTATCCATCGGAACAGATACTACACTTACTTCCTAGCGTGTGCCAGCATGAAAACAGAACAGATACTACACTACCCCCCCCCCCTCAAATGTCTCATGACACCAGAACAGATATTATATTACTTCCTCCCCCAAAGGAGGTTGTAATACATGGGAGGATTACTCCACTCCCTTAAAAATTCCTGGGAGGACAATCTTATGACAACAGAACCGATACTACACTACCCACCCCAATTAAAAAAAAAATTTTTTTTTTAACTTAGTTCACCTTAAAAAGATAATACAATAATAGATTAAATTATTTATTTTTCATTCATTTAAAAATGCCAAGCCATGAAAAACATTATTTTTAAGGTTACTTGGACTTTTGGCTAAGATCAAAGTGTAGTATCTCTTCTCGGTATTTGTTCTTAGCATTCCAGCAACCGCAGACGTTTTACTATCACCGAAAATATTGCGTATATATAATAAAATATAAAAATGCAAAATTACAACTGTATATAACAGAATATTAATTTATTAGAAGCTGTTTATATAATAAATATGCAAATTAAGAAGATCTAAATGTGTTTGAGAGTATTTTCAGTTTCCTATATGTATGGTATTTGAAAAATATGTGTTGTATCATACAATTAATTAGGCACAACCTGATTTGGTGTTAATATAGTTGGGATGATTCTTTTGAGAATGTCTATGACGCTATCATCTCGAACCATCATTTCACTAGCCCTACAGTCTAGACATACGATCGATCCTTGCCTGAGATTAAATACACAATGTGGGCGAACATGGAGTATTGTTACCACTATAGTCTTTCCCTCTTAGGCAAGATTAAAAAAAAAACAGTCGCTAATTTAATAGATCTATCACTATCCACCAAACTCCAGCCCCTGTTCCATTGCCACAATGTTGCATCCTTGTGTTTGTTTTACAAATACATCAATGGACTGTGCTCCGATGAACTTACTGCTCTGGTACCCCCACAATGTAAATTCACTAAGCCAACCCGACAATCAGCCAAATCCCATCCATTCACTGTGGAGGTCCCCAGATGTCAGAGAGCCTTCTACTCCAATAGCTTCTTTCCTTGTGCTGCCGACCTCTGGAACTCCTTCACTGCTCCCTGTTTCCCGACTGTACGACATGCAGAAATTTAAAACTAATGTAAACAGGAATCTCGCTGCACAGCTCACAACTTCGGATGACCCTTAAAACTTACTCCCTAATTCTCAGTAGCCCCTTACGTCTACAGTGGCAGCCTGCCTTGTTTGGGGTGAACTATTATAAAAAAAAGAAAAAAAGTGATTAATCACAGACTTCATTGAACCATTCTGGAATCCCAACACTGAAACGCCTCCAGAACGAAAAGTTTGCGACAAGGAAAGGTAACGTCATATTTAAATAAGAACAAATTTGGGGTCGGGGGTTGACAGTTTTTTATACGTCTACGATTTATTTTTGTTTTTAAAAAGAATCTGAATTAGATTTTATTTTTAATTCTTCAGAAAATGCGTAAATACGTAAGAAAGTCACAGACTCAATGGAGCGAGGTAAATTTAATGGGGGCAATGGCTGCTGTTCTCAACAAAGAAATGGGATACCAAAAAGCGTCAAAGCGATTTCTTGTGCCCAAAACAACGCTTATACGTTACATCAAGAAATTCAAGATGGCAAATGAGGTAAGAAAGATTTTTTTAATATTAATTTTAAAAATTTTTTAATTTTTTTTATTTTTGTAATATTTTTTAATTATTTTTTATTTTTCGTAATATTTTTAATTTTTTTTTATTTTTCATATTTTTTAATTTTTTTAATTTTTCGTAATATTTTTTAATTCTTTTTTATTTTTCGTAATATTTTTATTTTTTTTTTATTTTTCGTAATATTTTTTAATTTTTTTTAATTTTTCGTAATATTTTTTTATTTTTTTTTATTTTTCGTAATATTTTTTAATTTGAATATTTTGTCGTAATATTCATCTGGATTAAATTGGCATCTTTTTTTCAATATCATACCAGGATCGAAAAGACCAAAATGTTTCAAATGCCATTCATAATTTGGGAAAAAGCATATGCGAACGCTGTCAACTAACAAAGTAAAGCGAGTCTGTTTCACAAAACTTTGTGCTTTTTTTCCGACAAAGCCGATGTTTGATTCTGGTTCATCAGTTTCTTTTTTTTCTTTTTTTTTACAGAATGTTGAGCCATAACAAAAATGTATTTTGATTTAATTTCTTTCAAAAATAATTTATCCGTCTTGGAAAATTAAAAAAAAATTGACACTATCCTAAATAATGACCTATATAGCAGAAGTAGCAGCCAGTAAAAATATTAAATTCTAAGCACAACTGCAAAGAGTTTTCCTTTCTTCCTCTGTGCACCTTACATAAAACAGAATTTCCATGAACAGTGTTTCTTTCTCAGATCTTCCCATCTATAAAAAAACATTACCATGAGACTGCTTCCTGCTGGCTACAGCATGGGGCATCTTCAAATCTCATGTCAACAAATACTTGTTATTTTTCTGATTGTGAAGAATTCCTTGGGAAATATCAACTCAAAAGCATTTTATGTCAAAATTTGTTCATTCCATTCATCATTTTCAATCATCTCATAATATTCTTCATCATTCAACTGACAATCTATCCATATCATTAACCTTTATCATTAGATAGCTTTTAGTCTGTATAAGTGGTGACTCATTGGTAAAAAAAAACAAATTACAAGAGATATAGCCAGCTGTATAGTTCAGTTGGCAGAGCATCAAAATGAAGATCTAAAGGTCTCGGTTTCAATTACGGTCATGGCATCTGCTTTCTTTTGCTTTTTTGTTGGAAATCTATTATTTATTATTAATACAATATTTTTTTCACGTAAAAAATGCAATATTGTAAAGTACTAAAACCAATGCATTTTCTTTTCTTTTTTTTATATTTTGTTGCAAAAAAAGGTAATCTTATAGAGAACACACCGCGTTTCTGTGATTTTGTGTAGTCAACGTTCGGGTTGGGGGAGAGTAAAAAAAAGTTGGGGGGAGGGGCTGGACACTCAGTAATTCATCATAATACCCCCCTCCCCCCACATGCACACTCAAGCACATGTCTAATCTGCTTAAAACCGGTCATGCCTACAAGGCCTGGATATGGCACAAAAATATATAAAATAGAAACGATAGCATACTCTCTCTCTGGAGAGTTTTGCCACATGACTGAAAACAAGGTACTCTTATAGCTGATGCACCATGTTTCTGTGACTGCACGTCGTCAACGTTCGGGCAGGTCTCGGAAGCGCCCGAGAGTTGACGAAACTATTAACCAAGAAACATTTGCGACACTTGTGCAGAAAAGGAACACAAGCCGAAATTTATTTTAGAAGAGTTCCAATGGTGTAAAGGGCAGACAACTCTCTTTTTTTAGTACGCAATTTCTCCGAAAATGGAAAATATGCATTTTTTAAATAAGAAGTCATGCAAATTCAATTAATAGAACATTTTTCGAAGAAATAACAATTTGTGAAATCAACAGTATATTGATAGAACATTTATTGAAGAAAATAGAATTTAGGAAAATCGACACTATATTATTTCATTTCAAAACGAACAGTCATTGGGTTTGGTTTAAAACATTTTTAATTTTTTTTTTTTACAGTTTAAAAGATAAATTTTTCTGTTTTTTTCTTTTGATTTTGTCTTTTTAAACAGGACAGAATTCAGAAATGTGCTCAAAAAAACTCTGTAGGCCGGTTGCGAAAAATTTCTGCCGCCACATAAATTCTGATAAATAGGATTCCACCATTTGTGTGTGAGTCCCACATTCTAATTTATTCCTCCTCTTGGCTTGTTGCCACATGCTTTCCACATGATTGGTGGTCGCACCTGTCAAAGGATCGACAAAATTATACTTATGATTTACACGCAAATGCTGAAATTCTTCAGATCCAAGTCGATCATATGCGCGCCAACAATCGCATGTGATTGTGGTACCTGGGCGCACATATTGTTTTATTATGGGGATTAATGTGGCGGCATCTCTGGACGGGACCTTCACTAAAAAAAAACAGATTTACTGTTCTTTTCATAGCCACCAAAAACTCAAAGTTGCCGTGGAATACGGCCAGTGTTATATTTCCTGCGTGAAAATAGACTTTCTAAATAAAAGAGTTGTCTGCCCCTTCTTACACCATTGGAGCTCTCCTAAATAAATTTCAGCTCGTCTTCCTGTTCTGCACAAGTGCCACATTTGCTTATAAACAGTTTGTTTTCGTTAAAATAAGAAAACAAAACCAAAAAATTTTGCTTAAAAACAGTTGTTGCAGTGTTTATGTTAAACAGAAAAAAATTGACAAAAAACGTAAAAAATAAAAATAAAAATTGAAAAAAACAATAACATTTGCTTAACAAATCAAGCAAAATCATCATTTGAAACTTCCCGGTGCACAAACAAAAAAAACCATTTAACTTAAAAACATTTGACAAAAAAGAACAAAAATAAACATCTAATTACTAACAATTATTTAGCTATGGTTTGTTCGTTCTTTATATTTGTACTAGCAAATATATACTCCCTCCGGTTGCATATTTTTTCTAGTTGTTTTAAGTTACATATTACATACATTACATTTTAAACTAAGTAAAATGTAACCGCAGGGTAAGTGTTTAGAAAATAAAATATTTAAATTCTCTTCGATAAATGGAAGAAAGTTGTTAACTGGAAGTTATTTTATTGTTTCAGAAGATGGCATAAACAATTTATATTTGGCGGACCTATAGATGACCCACCCTCCGGTCTAAAATCTTGAATTTAATTGGACAAAAATGAATTAAAATAAATAATTAAATATCAAATCGGATCAAGTATAATTTTTTATTTTATTTTCGCTAAAAAAAAAAAATCCATGATGGAACCATTTATCTTTCTGGAATTTAAGTCATGTAAGTTCGCATTTTAAACTAAACGCATTTTCGTATTAAACTTTTATACGAATTTGAAATTTTTCTAATTCATTGTTTTTTAAATTAAACAATTTGATTCAATAAATTTGTGCTTTAAAACCTAATTTCTAATAAGATTAAAAAAAAAACAAATCAAAAATGTTTTTATAAAAAAATCAAAATAAATATATCATTTTTGAGCGACTCATATGATAAATCTTAGAGAATGTGTTGTTTACATGTTATTAATCAACTAACGCACTCCTGTCTTGTGTCCATCTCTCCCTCTCTCTCTATTTTCTCTCTATATATATTTTCTCTCTCTCTCTCTCTCTCTCTCTCTCTCTCTCTTTTCTCTCTCTTTTCTCTCTCTTTCTCTCTTTTCTCTCATCTGACGTCATGTTAACACCTGTGGATTTCTTGAAATAGAACTTTCTGTGCGTTCGAAATAGAACATTATACTTGATAATCAGAGGGCGGGTAACCAAATGTTGCAGTGGACGCCGACTTTTCCATCATATTCCATTACAATCTAATTTAATTACGTAACTCAATTATATAGATTAAAAAAACAATGTCTTTAATTAATTCTATTGATAATTTTTATTAAGATTATTATCGAGGAAATATTTTAAATACATCTGGAAATCTGAAAAAAAAAACGAATCATGAGTGTATTTGTGAATATTAATTTATTAGAAGCTTTAAAACAAATTAATTATGTAAATTTAAAAGACGCGTGATGTTTGGGGAAGTTTTGAAATGGGTATATAGGAGCTGATAAGTAGATATAAAAAGAGATCGATCAAAACTAATAATAATATAGTTTCGGCTTCAGACAGACAGATACGTAATCTCCATTATTAATAGATATATGTATTTTAGTCTGATTTTTATCGTCGGAATTTATCGGCTGCCAGTCTTCAATTTAGCGTTTGGCAGTTTCGCCTCGTCAACTCTTGGGCGCTTCCGTAACCTGCCCGAATGTTGACGACGCGAAGTCACAGAAACATAGTTCATCAGCTATAAGAGCACCGAAAACAGAATTTCCGTGCAGGGGACAGTTATTCCGTTGTGTCACCACATGTGTGGATTAGCAGATTACGCTGAAGTAATTGCTAACGGCATCTTCAGGGCTTTGTTTTGCAATAATTTCAAACATGGAACTCAAAAACTTGTCGTCATTCCACATATTGGTATTCCCAAATGGTCAACCATCTGCTGCTGGCCAGATTCAACGTTGCTTAACTTTGGTTATGTAACAAGATCTGGTGTGTCAACGTGATTATTACAAGATCGAACTTAATCTGGGGTTTGGCCAGAAAATAACATCACAAGGGCGTTCATAGCCCGTAAACTTACCTCTATAAATTGCCTCAGTTCCCTTGGCATTTCCGCATAATTGAGGGCACCTCAAGCGATAGGCAATGAACTGGCCCCCACCTAAGGGAGGTATTAACTAAGAGGATGGTCTCCTGGAACTGAGGTTATAAGTTTTACTTATCCGTGTCTTCGTGTCTCGTACTGCGGTTAGATGTTTTGTTAATGACTTCCAACTTCTCCTGTCTGCTGCTACTTCACTTGTGCCGGCTGCTAGGAGCAGTTCATCATAAACTGATCCCTTCTATATCTTAAGCGGCTTATTGCGTAGCCTTGGGCCATTAACATCAATATGAGACCCATTTTGGAGCATTTTTGATGACTGATGTAGCCATATCCGTTCAGACGTGGTTGTGCAACGCAATGGAAGCCTTTTCAGTGAGACCGGCAATTTTCACAACTCGTATGTAGCTGAGTTCATTTTGTAAGGCTGCATGTCTTACTCTTCATGCCCTCCACCCACTCAATGGATTACGAGATGTTTAGGTTGGGGTCAAATGCAGTTTGTGAATATTCGTGATACAAACCCCACTTCTGTTGAGATAGCATGTGGTTGTGATATATGCACACTGCGACGTTGACCCTTGTTTAGTGGTTGTTGATTTGTTGGTCCCCCGATTTATAAAATCGGGGGACTTATGTTTTGAGGCATGTCCGTGCGGATTTTTCTCCGCAACCATCCATTGAATTTCTCTGAAATTTTGCATGAAGTTGTAACTTTGATCAGATTAGAAAGTGACATTCTCCGATTTTTGAAAAAAAATCTGGTTAGCACCCCAGGGGGTCAAAAGGCCCCGAAATGGCAAAAAATGACATTTTTTGCCTCGTAACTTTTCATCCATCCATTCAATTTCTCTGAAACTTGGCCAAAATGTAGAGGCAATTGTTCTGGATATAAAATGAGCATCCTTGACCTCAGAAAAATTCTGGTTCGTGCCCCCAAGGAGGTCAAAGGGAGGTCAAAAATGCCTCAAATTGCCCAAATTTATTGCATTTTACACTCGCCACATCGAGTCACATACAGAGGGGGACCACGCACGCACGGCTTGTTTTGTGTTGCTTTCATCAACCACCATGAATTTCCACCCTTTCCAAGGTACATGTGGTCCTTTTTATCTATTTACAAGGTCCAAAAAAGATCCGTTAACTTAATATCTCTCACACTGTCTACCCAGCTCCAGCCCCTGTCCCATCGCCACAATGTTGCATCCATGTGTTTGTTTTACAAGTACTTCCACTGAACGTGCTCCGATGAACTTACTACATTTGTACCTCCTCAATGTAAATACCCCCGACCAACCCGACTAGCAGCAAAATCACACCCCTTCACTCTAGCGGTATCCAGATGGCAGAAAATTTTCTACTTCAATAGTTTTTTCCTTGGACCGCTTGCCTTTGGAATTCCCTCCCTGCTCCCTATTTCCCTCGAATGTAACAACATCCAAAAATGTAAATGTAATGCAAACAAACATCTCGCTGCACAACTCCCCACTTAGGATGCCCCCTATAAATCTGGCCCCTAATCACAGTAGCCCCTGACGTTTCAGTGGCAATGTGCCCCCTTGTTTGGGACGAATAAAGGTAAAAAGAAAATACCTTGATTAGAGTGACGTGAGTACTTCATCCCGTAGTTTATATCTTGTTGTCAATTATCATCACACCTTCATGCTGTGAGTTGGAGAATTCCTTTCTCCTTTCATATGTGTTATGCCACGGATCAACATTCTGGGTTCATATAACTGCCAACGTCACGACCCTGTCCGAAATGAATGCCTTAACTTTGGATCTTGTTCACAGGTCAAATTAAATGATGCGTTTATCTAGTGGAGGATGTAAATTAAGTTTGATTTCGCGTGTACTGAATCTGCAAAGTTTTGTGAATTTCTTCCCATTTTCATCTGTGGTTCAGTTTCAATCAGTCAGTTTGCAACATGTATGTCCATAGCGTAATGTTAAATGCAAGTGAATGCTGGACTTCCACTAATTCTGTCTTTCTGTATATGCCTTTATCCACTAGGCCATGTGTTCAGTAGAAGAATCTAGAAAGAATTTGTGGCGATTTATAAATCTAACATCTACTATCATTAATTACCTACGAGGGGGACGCCACAGAAATTCCACACTGTTTACGACATCAATCCGTATAATTTACTTTTGTTGTTGTCGTTAATAATAATAAGAATAATCTTTCTGAGATAATAAATGTTTGTCAAGATCAATACTATTAAAAAAAAATTGACTCTTTCTTCTTCCATAAAAGTAAATTGTCATTGTCAGCCAAATATTGTTGAAATAAATCAAACGAATGTTTCTTCTTTATTGTTTTAAAAAGAATTAAATTTGCTACAATCTTAGTAGCAAATTTTTTTTTTTTTAAAACAATAAATATTCAGGATGATGATTCGGTGGATTTGTCGTGTGCATTTTGATGACAGTTCTCACTTACTGCTATCGAAGTTGAAGATACCCAGACTGGAGTTAGCTCTGCATTGATACTACTCGCAATCGTATGAACATGTTGAACGGAGCTTTGGCTGGATGAATAGATATACACATATCTCAATTGGGGATAACCAAGGAAAAGGCCAAGGAAGACTTCAAATGACTCAGTGAAACATGTCCTCAAACAATGGCACATCGGAAACAATGTAAAATTTCATGGAAAGTCACTTTATACCAACATGGCTAACCCTAACCATGGCTACCCCTAACCATGGCTTACCCTAACCATGGCTAACCCTAACCTAAACCTTAACCATGGCTAATTCTTAACAATGGCTAACCCTAACCATGGCTAACCCTGGCTAATAATAAACCCTAACCATGCCTAACCCTAACCATGGCTACCTCTAACCATGACTAACCCTAACCTAAACCCTAACCATGGCTAATGCTAAACCCTAACCATGGCTAACCTTAACCCTAACCATGGCTACCCCTAACCTAAACCCTAATCATGGCTAACCCTAACCCTAACCATGGCTAACCCTAACCATACCTAACCCTAACCATGGCTAACCCTAACCATACCTAACCCTAACCATGGCTAACCCTAACCCTAACCATGGCTAACCCTAACCATACCTAACCCTAACCATGGCTAACCCTAACCCTAACCATGGCTAACCTTAACCCTGGCTAACCCTAACCATTGCTAACCCTAACCTTAACCATCGCTAAAACCGTAACCAACATGCAAACCATATCTGATGCGCAAAAGACATACTTAACAGTGAAAAAGAAAAAACATTTTTTTAAATAGAGTATTAATATCTAACAGTAAGTTGCGAATGTAACATCAAAAGTGTGGAATACAGGAAAGAAATAATGCACAGAAAATTGATTGAAGATTGGGAATACAACGGATGGGAGGTGGAATATCACCATATTGGAATAGGAGCAAGAGGGTACATTGAAAAAAGTTTTCTGTACCTAGTCAAACATCGATTTGTATTCAAAGAAAACGAAGCAAAGAGAATGACAACAGAAATACAGGCAGCAGTTGAAAAAGTCTCACTTTGGTTGTAGCTGAAAAGAGATGACCCTAGCTGGAGCGAAAGAGAAATCTCATGTTCATTATAGGAACCATAAAAACGTCAACATAAAATCACATGGACAAAATACATGCAACGAAAGAGCAATAGTCAGCACTGGACCAAGTATTGGCAACTCCAGCGTGGAGGGGCGCTGCCGTACTAGTGTTATCAGTCAAGGATAAGGCACCGAAACTGGCTGGTACGATATCCTCCTGATAATGCCATTGGCCTAGATCCAAGAGTGAAACTGCTGGCTATGAAGCACTGCAGTGTTTGATACTTTAAAAAAATTTTTTTTATCTATCTCCCACAGCGGTAAGATGTGACACAAGGTCGAAAGTGGGATTGAAAAGCCAGCGCCCTAAAGGAAGAGCAATCTGGCCTACAAAAAATGCATGGGGAGCCCCATCTGCATTACACGGTAGGGACGCCGAAGGCGATTAGCAATAAACTAACTCCTTCTCAAAGGGTGAGAAGGCAAAGTCTGTGAAGATGGACCTCCTAAAACTGCACAGGACAACCCCTAAGACCTGCGGAATCAAGGCCCGAAGGCCAAGACGGTACAGGTCTAAGGGTGTAGTACCCATCTGAATAAATACTACACTTTGATCTCAGGCCAAAAGAATGAGACTTGTATAAATGTTAAACTAAATAAAGTTAAAGTAAGAATTAATATTAAGTTTAGGAGTTGTCTACCTTCTACTGCGTAAGGGATGTAGGTGACATCATGAGTCAGGTGACTTCCGTCTTTCAGTTTGTTCATCCCTTTTAGATTGGGATTTTCGTCTGCTTCGGATGTGCCAGCCAGCTGCTGTTGTTTCCCTGGGGTCTTTAAAACAACCACAGTTTCATTTCATTGGGTTTTTTTTTTGGCAGAGACCCAATAAACTGAGTGAACTTATCTGTGTTGTTTTGTGATTTATTGGAGAGAACAGTTTTTCTTTCCAGCCTGATCAACGAACATCCTTTGGATTCTTCTTCTTCTTTCGTGTGAATCAGAGGATTCTGGTGTTGGCATTAGTTTCCCCGATGTTTTTCTAGTTAGAAAACTTTCTGGAAAGACATCGGATACTTACGGGAAGGACCACGAGAAGGTTGCCAACATCCCTAAGTGAAAGTGGTACTGTGGAATTGACTGGATTCGAACTTGGAACACCCAGGTCTTCAGTCCATGTCGATATCCACTTAACCACCGTTACCTCCCATCCTTTGGATTAAAGATGGTGGACTGGGAGACCATCACCAATGTCGCTGCCGTTGTCGTGAATGGTGGACTAGGAGACCATCACCAATGTCGCTGCCATTGTCGTGAATGGTGGACTGGGAGACCATCACCAATGTCGCTGCCGTTGTCGTGAATGGTGGACTGGGAGACCATCACCAATGTCGCTGCCGTTGTCGTGAATGGTGGACTAGGAGACCATCACCAATGTCGCTGCCGTTGTCGTGAATGGTGGACTGGGAGACCATCACCAATGTCGCTGCCGTTGTCGTGAATGGTGGACTGGGAGACCATCACCAATGTCGCTGCTGTTGTCGTGAATGGTGGACTGGGAGACCATCACCAATGTCGCTGCCGTTGTCGTGAATGGTGGACTGGGAGACCATCACCAATGTCGCTGCTGTTGTCGTTAGACGAGAATTGGCTCCGGTTAAGGCACGCGGCCAATTAATTGGCAAGCGGCTTCTGTGTAATATTTCTCTCAAATCCATCTCTATTACTTCCTCCTATGTTTTTCTTGGCCTTCTCTTGACTAACTCTGTTATCTCAACTGTTCTACATCTTCTAACTCAAGAACTCTCATCCATTCTTCAAATGTGACCAAACCAACAAAGTTTCCTGTTTTGCACACATCTCCCTATACTGTCCAGATTTAATCTTCCTCTGCTGAGGTCCTTAGATCTCGGCCTGTTTTTAAGATTAATATTACACATCCAAGAAATAAAAAATTAAAAAATCCAAAGACATAAAGTTTAAATAACGAACGTTTGTGTTATCCGCAATATCCGATTTCAAGTAAATAACACTTAAAATGTAAAAATCTATGTAAAATATTGTTTACAGTGCAATAATCAACGTTACGTTCCGTTAATGATGCTAAAAATTAATGGCACTAAAAATATTGGATAAAACAAAATTTTTTTTTTTTGCTTTTATTCACCCCAAACAAGGGGACACATTGCCACTAAAGCGTAAGACGCTACTGTGAATTAGGGGCCAGATTTATAGGGGGCATCCTAAGTAGGGGATTGTGCAGCAAGATGTTTGTTCCCATTATATTTAAATTTCTTCATTTTGGTACAATCAGGGAAACAAAGAGCAGGGAAGGAATTCCAAAGATAAGCCGTTTGAGGAAAGGAGCTATTAGAGTAGAAAGCTTTTCGGCATCTGAGGACCTCTACAGTGAAGAGGTGTGATTTTGTTGCTTATTGGGTTGGTCGGGGGTATTTATGTTGAGGGGGCACGAGTGCAGCAAGTTTGTTGGAGCACATTATAAAATAGGCACAGAGATGCAACATTGCAGTGATGAGACAGGGGCTGGAGCTTGGTAGATAGTGTGGGACCTATAAGGTTAGAAATTCCTTTTTTGGACCTTGTATAAGAGGGAAAGACTTTTAATTGGTGCACCAGCCCAGATGTCAGAGAAATACTCCATGCATGGACGAATGGTAGCTTTGTAAAGATATAGGATACTTTCAGGTGTGAGAAGTTTTCTAGTCCGATAGGAGGAGCCCACCTTCTTTGCAGCAGACTTGGCAATATCTTCTATGTATTTGTTCCATTTAATGTTACCTGTAAATGTTAAGCTGAGAAGTTGGAATGTTTGACTCTCGAGTAGGGTGTTATTAGCCATAGCAATTGGTGGTTGGAAAGGTTTCTTATAATTGTTAATAGAGAGGAGCTTTGTCTTAGTAGCATTAAATGTAACCATCCATTTTTGAAAAGGAGCTTTGTCTTAGTAGCATTAAATATAACCATCCATTTTTTAAAAGGAGCTTTGTCTTAGTAGCATTAAATGTAATCATCCATTTTTGAAAAGTAGCTTTGTCTTAGTAGCATTAAATGTAACCATCTATTTTTGAAAAGGAGCTTTGTCTTAGTAGCATTAAATGTAACCATCCATTTTTGAAAAGGAGCTTTGTCTTAGTAGCATTAAATGTAACCATCCATTTTTGAAAAGGAGCTTTGTCTTAGTAGCATTAAATGTAACCATCTATTTTTGAAAAGGAGCTTTGTCTTAGTAGCATTAAATGTAACCATCCATTTTTGAAAAGGAGCTTTGTCTTAGTAGCATTAAATGTAACCATCTATTTTTGAAAAGGAGCTTTGTCTTAGTAGCATTAAATGTAACCATCTATTTTTGAAAAGGAGCTTTGTCTTAGTAGCATTAAATGTAACCATCTATTTTTGAAAAGGAGCTTTGTCTTAGTAGCATTAAATGTAACCATCCATTTTTGAAAAAGAGCTTTGTCTTAGTAGCATTAAATGTAACCATCCATTTTTGAAAAGGAGCTTTGTCTTAGTAGCATTAAATGTAACCATCTATTTTTGAAAAGGAGCTTTGTCTTAGTAGCATTAAATGTAACCATCTATTTTTGAAAAGGAGCTTTGTCTTAGTAGCATTAAATGTAACCATCCATTTTTGAAAAGGAGCTTTGTCTTAGTAGCATTAAATGTAACCATCCATTTTTGAAAAGGAGCTTTGTCTTAGTAGCATTAAATGTAACCATCTATTTTTGAAAAGGAGCTTTGTCTTAGTAGCATTAAATATAACCATCCATTTTTGAAAAGGAGCTTTGTCTTAGTAGCATTAAATATAACCATCCATTTTTGAAAAGGAGCTTTGTCTTAGTAGCATTAAATATAACCATCCATTTTTTAAAAGGAGCTTTGTCTTAGTAGCATTAAATGTAATCATCCATTTTTGAAAAGTAGCTTTGTCTTAGTAGCATTAAATGTAACCATCTATTTTTGAAAAGGAGCTTTGTCTTAGTAGCATTAAATATAACCATCCATTTTTGAAAAGGAGCTTTGTCTTAGTAGCATTAAATATAACCATCCATTTTTGAAAAGGAGCTTTGTCTTAGTAGCATTAAATGTAATCATCCATTTTTGAAAAGTAGCTTTGGCTTAGTAGCATTAAATGTAACCATCCATTTTTGAAAAGGAGCTTTGTCTTAGTAGCATTAAATATAACCATCTATTTTTGAAAAGGAGCTTTGTCTTAGTAGCATTAAATATAACCATCCATTTTTGAAAAGGAGCTTTGTCTTGGTAGCATTAAATGTAACCATCCATTTTTGAAAAGGAGCTTTGTCTTAGTAGCATTAAATGTAATCATCCATTTTTGAAAAGTAGCTTTGGCTTAGTAGCATTAAATGTAACCATCCATTTTTGAAAAGGAGCTTTGTCTTGGTAGCATTAAATATAACCATCCATTTTTGAAAAAGAGCTTTGTCTTAGTAGCATTAAATGTAACCATCCATTTTTGAAAAGGAGCTTTGTCTTAGTAGCATTAAATGTAACTATCCATTTTTGAAAAGGAGCTTTGTCTTAGTAGCATTAAATATAACCATCCATTTTTGAAAAAGAGCTTTGTCTTAGTAGCATTAAATGTAACCATCCATTTTTGAAAAGGAGCTTTGTCTTAGTAGCATTAAATGTAACCATCCATTTTTGAAAAGGAGCTTTGTCTTAGTAGCATTAAATGTAACCATCCATTTTTGAAAAGTAGCTTTGACTTAGTAGCATTAAATGTAACCATCCATTTTTGAAAAGGAGCTTTGTCTTAGTAGCATTAAATGTAACCATCCATTTTTGAAAGGGAGCTTTGTCTTAGTAGCATTAAATGTAACCATCCATTTTTGAAAAGGAGCTTTGTCTTAGTAGCATTAAATATAACCATCCATTTTTGAAAAGGAGCTTTGTCTTAGTAGCATTAAATGTAACCATCCATTTTTGAAAGGGAGCTTTGTCTTAGTAGCATTAAATGTAACCATCCATTTTTTAAAAGGAGCTTTGTCTTAGTAGCATTAAATATAACCATCCATTTTTGAAAAGGAGCTTTGTCTTATTAGCATTAAATGTAACCATCCATATTTGAAAAGGAGCTTTGTCTTAGTAGCATTAAATATAACCATCCATTTTTGAAAAGGAGCTTTGTCTTGGTAGCATTAAATATAGCCATCCATTTTTGAAAAGGAGCTTTGTCTTAGTAGCATTAAATGTAATCATCCATTTTTGAAAAGTAGCTTTGGCTTAGTAGCATTAAATGTAACCATCCATTTTTGAAAAGGAGCTTTGTCTTGGTAGCATTAAATATAACCATCCATTTTTGAAAAAGAGCTTTGTCTTAGTAGCATTAAATGTAACCATCCATTTTTGAAAAGGAGCTTTGTCTTAGTAGCATTAAATGTAACTATCCATTTTTGAAAAGGAGCTTTGTCTTAGTAGCATTAAATATAACCATCCATTTTTGAAAAAGAGCTTTGTCTTAGTAGCATTAAATGTAACCATCCATTTTTGAAAAGGAGCTTTGTCTTAGTAGCATTAAATGTAACCATCCATTTTTGAAAAGGAGCTTTGTCTTAGTAGCATTAAATGTAACCATCCATTTTTGAAAAGTAGCTTTGACTTAGTAGCATTAAATGTAACCATCCATTTTTGAAAAGGAGCTTTGTCTTAGTAGCATTAAATGTAACCATCCATTTTTGAAAGGGAGCTTTGTCTTAGTAGCATTAAATGTAACCATCCATTTTTTAAAAGGAGCTTTGTCTTAGTAGCATTAAATATAACCATCCATTTTTGAAAAGGAGCTTTGTCTTAGTAGCATTAAATGTAACCATCCATTTTTGAAAGGGAGCTTTGTCTTAGTAGCATTAAATGTAACCATCCATTTTTTAAAAGGAGCTTTGTCTTAGTAGCATTAAATATAACCATCCATTTTTGAAAAGGAGCTTTGTCTTATTAGCATTAAATGTAACCATCCATATTTGAAAAGGAGCTTTGTCTTAGTAGCATTAAATATAACCATCCATTTTTGAAAAGGAGCTTTGTCTTAGTAGCATTAAATGTAACCATCCATTTTTGAAAAGGAGCTTTGTCTTAGTAGCATTAAATGTAACCATCCATTTTTTAAACGGAGCTTTGTCTTAGTAGCATTAAATGTAACCATCCATTTTTGAAAAGAGGCTTTGTCTTAGTAGCATTAAATCTAACCATCCATTTTTGAAAAGGAGCTTTGTCTTAGTAGCATTAAATGTAACCATCCATTTTTGAAAAGGAGCTTTGTCTTAGTAGCATTAAATGTAACAATCCATTTTTGAAAAGGAGCTTTGTCTTAGTTGCATTAAATATAACCATCCATTTTTGAAAAGGAGCTTTGTCTTAGTAGCATTAAATATAACCATCCATTTTTGAAAAGGAGCTTTGTCTTAGTAGCATTAAATGTAACCATCCATATTTGAAAAGGAGCTTTGTCTTAGTAGCATTAAATATAACCATCCATTTTTGAAAAGGAGCTTTGTCTTAGTAGCATTAAATGTAACCATCCATTTTTTAAAAGGAGCTTTGTCTTAGTAGCATTAAATGTAACCATCTATTTTTGAAAAGGAGCTTTGTCTTAGTAGCATTAAATATAACCATCCATTTTTGAAAAGGAGCTTTGTCTTAGTAGCATTAAATATAACCATCCATTTTTGAAAAGGAGCTTTGTCTTAGTAGCATTAAATGTAATCATCCATTTTTGAAAAGTAGCTTTGGCTTAGTAGCATTAAATGTAACCATCCATTTTTGAAAAGGAGCTTTGTCTTAGTAGCATTAAATATAACCATCTATTTTTGAACAGGAGCTTTGTCTTAGTAGCATTAAATATAACCATCCATTTTTGAAAAGGAGCTTTGTCTTGGTAGCATTAAATATAACCATCCATTTTTGAAAAGGAGCTTTGTCTTAGTAGCATTAAATGTAATCATCCATTTTTGAAAAGTAGCTTTGGCTTAGTAGCATTAAATGTAACCATCCATTTTTGAAAAGGAGCTTTGTCTTAGTAGCATTAAATGTAACCATCCATTTTTGAAAAGGAGCTTTGTCTTAGTAGCATTAAATGTAACCATCCATTTTTGAAAAGTAGCTTTGACTTAGTAGCATTAAATGTAACCATCCATTTTTGAAAAGGAGCTTTGTCTTAGTAGCATTAAATGTAACCATCCATTTTTGAAAGGGAGCTTTGTCTTAGTAGCATTAAATGTAACCATCCATTTTTTAAAAGCTTTGTCTTAGTAGCATTAAATATAACCATCCAATTTTAAAAAGGAGCTTTGTCTTAGTAGCATTAAATGTAACCATCCATTTTTGAAAGGGAGCTTTGTCTTAGTAGCATTAAATGTAACCATCCATTTTTTAAAAGGAGCTTTGTCTTAGTAGCATTAAATATAACCATCCATTTTTGAAAAGGAGCTTTGTCTTATTAGCATTAAATGTAACCATCCATATTTGAAAAGGAGCTTTGTCTTAGTAGCATTAAATATAACCATCCATTTTTGAAAAGGAGCTTTGTCTTAGTAGCATTAAATGTAACCATCCATTTTTGAAAAGGAGCTTTGTCTTAGTAGCATTAAATGTAACCATCCATTTTTTAAACGGAGCTTTGTCTTAGTAGCATTAAATGTAACCATCCATTTTTGAAAAGAGGCTTTGTCTTAGTAGCATTAAATCTAACCATCCATTTTTGAAAAGGAGCTTTGTCTTAGTAGCATTAAATGTAACCATCCATTTTTGAAAAGGAGCTTTGTCTTAGTAGCATTAAATGTAACAATCCATTTTTGAAAAGGAGCTTTGTCTTAGTTGCATTAAATATAACCATCCATTTTTGAAAAGGAGCTTTGTCTTAGTAGCATTAAATATAACCATCCATTTTTGAAAAGGAGCTTTGTCTTAGTAGCATTAAATGTAACCATCCATATTTGAAAAGGAGCTTTGTCTTAGTAGCATTAAATATAACCATCCATTTTTGAAAAGGAGCTTTGTCTTAGTAGCATTAAATGTAACCATCCATTTTTTAAAAGGAGCTTTGTCTTAGTAGCATTAAATGTAACCATCCATTTTTTAAACGGAGCTTTGTCTTAGTAGCATTAAATGTAACCATCCATTTTTGAAAAGAGGCTTTGTCTTAGTAGCATTAAATGTAACCATCCATTTTTTGAAAAGTAGCTTTGTCTTAGTAGCATTAAATGTAACCATCCGTTTTTTAAAAGGAACTTGTCTTAGTAACATTAAATGTAACCATCCATTTTTGAAAAGGAGCTTTGTCTTAGTAGCATTAAATGTAACCATCCATTTTTGAAAAGGAGCTTTGTCTTAGTAGCATTAAATGTAACAATCCATTTTTGAAAAGGAGCTTTGTCTTAGTTGCATTAAATATAACCATCCATTTTTGAAAAGGAGCTTTGTCTTAGTAGCATTAAATATAACCATCCATTTTTGAAAAGGAGCTTTGTCTTAGTAGCATTAAATGTAACCATCCATTTTTTAAACGGAGCTTTGTCTTAGTAGCATTAAATGTAACCATCCATTTTTGAAAAGAGGCTTTGTCTTAGTAGCATTAAATCTAACCATCCATTTTTGAAAAGAGGCTTTGTCTTAGTAGCATTAAATGTAACCATCCATTTTTGAAAAGGAGCTTTGTCTTAGTAGCATTAAATGTAACAATCCATTTTTGAAAAGGAGCTTTGTCTTGGTAGCATTAAATATAACCATCCATTTTTGAAAAAGAGCTTTGTCTTAGTAGCATTAAATGTAACCATCCATTTTTGAAAAGGAGCTTTGTCTTAGTAGCATTAAATGTAACTATCCATTTTTGAAAAGGAGCTTTGTCTTAGTAGCATTAAATATAACCATCCATTTTTGAAAAAGAGCTTTGTCTTAGTAGCATTAAATGTAACCATCCATTTTTGAAAAGGAGCTTTGTCTTAGTAGCATTAAATGTAACCATCTATTTCTGAAAAGGAGCTTTGTCTTAGTAGCATTAAATGTAACCATCCATATTTGGCCCTGTTCCACTACAGACTGGAGTTCATTTTCTAAGGATTCAGCCATTACCTTGTATATGTGTGCATTCGATTTGCCCATGTCGAGAATAGAGCATGGTGTTATCAGAAAATATACCCATCTTGGACGTGGTTGCATCAAAGAAGTTGTTTCTGAAAACACCTGCATTAATGTGATCTTGTTTAGATGTACGGCCATCAAGAACGACTTGGATCTTTGTTTTAGCTAAAAAGGATCTGATTATATCTGTCCAATATTAATGTACAAATTAATTTTCATGAGAATACCTTCATACCAGACCTTGTCAAAGGCTTTGGATATATCAAGCGCTACTACTCTAGTTTCACCTGCCTAATCCAGTGTATGGTATATACATTCAGAAATGACTGTTAGGATATCCGCAGTAGAATGGGATTGCCTAAATCCATACTAGCGGTCAGAAAGAAGTTTAGAATTTACAAGGTGGTGGACTAAGATTTTAGTGAAGAGCGCGAGGAGACTGATGGGGCAATAATATTGCGTGTTAGTTCTTTCACCAGAGTTCTTGAAAACTGGTGCCACAGAGGCAATTTTACAGCTATCAGGGAAGCAAGATTCGGCAAGGCATTTGTTGTAGAGTTTGGAGAGAATGGGGACCAGCTCAGGGATGAGATCAAGTCCACATGCTTTTCAGATGTCAAGTTTTTTTATGCTATCCAAGACAATGGGGAGGGAGTTGTGATCAGATTCTCTAGTGCGGTTTCTGTTCTTAGTGGGAAATTTGTGAGGGAGTGGTTTGTCTAGAATGGAGTTTAAGGCGAACCGCTGGGAAAGAAGTTCAGCCTTATCCGTTACCGTGTAGGAGACATCATGATGGTTAGATAGTAAGGGAATTGTTGATTGCCCATTGTTAACCATACTATTATAGATTTTCCAGAAATTGCGAGTTCCTAATTTCTGCGACTCAATGTGTTTTCCGGTTATCTCGGTAAACCTTCTCTTAGTTTCTTGAAGCTATAAAATTTTGTCTATTAGTAGTTGACTTATGGTGATTGAATTATCGGAATGAACCATTGGGGAGTGTGGGGTTTACAATAGAATTTCCGCATGGGAACATATGCTTCTATGCCGGCTTTGACCCGTTCTGTTGACTCATTTGCGCACTGTTCAGCAGGGAGAGAAAAAGTTTTACTCCATGGGGCGTCTCTGATGGATTCACAATCAGCCTGTTGGTAATATCTCATCGTTTTGCGGTAGTGATTGAAAAGATCTGGAAAGTACTGGAAATCTGGTGAGGCTTGTTCTCACTAAACTTCAAGGAATCCTACCAGTTTTTGTCGGTAAGCAATCACTGACGATGACATTTGTGATAGTGAGCAGAAAAAATAATAATAAAATAAAAAAAAAAAAACCTGGAAAACGACTATCAGAAATTAGACTCAAAGTGAAGATTGAGACTATGCAGCGGACGGCAATGTTTAAAATAACTGAAATCTTCAAGAAAATCCTGGAATGCTATTGATGGATGGTTACATTTAATGCTACTAAGACAAAGCTCCTTTTCAAAAATGGATGGTTACATTTAATGCTACTAAGACAAAGCTCCTTTTCAAAAATGGATGGTTACATTTAATGCTACTAAGAAATAAACCCATATAAACTATGAAGTCTGACCAGCTACATTGAAGGCGCTACAGATATTTAAAAAATAAAATGAACACCACCCAAACCAAACGGAACTGAAATTGCAAAAAAACTCATGAACTATGCCCACAAACACACGCACACACACTGTGATACACCATCCCCGGCTGATACCACACACATTATTGTGATGGGTCAATGAGCAAAGAAAACCCTAAGAGAGAGAGCACTAACTAGTCCTTTACTAGAAGTGTGCAGATAGTTCTTGGTTTAGGATGATATCAACCATTATCACAAGATGATCAGCTATCGGCATTCATCACACAAGCTTCGGCAGTGTTGTCAAGAATAGGGCGAGAAGTGAGGCTTGCTGATCCTCACAATCCTGGAGGTGGGTCGGGAAAGTGATTGTTTGTGAAATGGAATGTTTAATAGAGAAACTATGCGTGCTCTTACCAACTGCATCTGTGTTGCTCGAGAAACCAATCCAATTTTAGTGGTGGACTTTAAACTCCCCAAATACATGGATTTGGGTGCTTAAATCTAAGTAGAGGGCTGTGTCTACACTATCATAAACATAATCGAGCAGGGTACAGTCCTGGGTCGAAGGAGAAGAGTAGAGGAAATATAAGTAACTAATGCTGTGTTGTAAGGTCAATCTAAAGCACATGTAGATCTGATCATCTAATTGTAGACTATGTTCTCTAGTTGCGGGAGGGTTAGGGTTCTCTAGTTGAGGAGGAGTGTTTCGAATATAGACTTTGAGACTGTGCATATGCTTACAAGAGCCTTTATAGCAGAGTGTGAGGTATCCTGACATGTCAAAACTATTATGAATAATTTCCGACCAATCATTTAGATATTACTATTTTCAGATTACAAAGAAAAAATGTGTTTATTAAAAGTGAAATTGAAATATATTTCAAATTAAATACCACAATAATTGCGTATTAATTATAAAATATTGACCAATAAATTGTCGTTGAAAATACAATTTAATCTACAAATATCAGAAAACAGATTAAGGTAATCGTGGCGATTAGCGTCTTGGACAGATTGCGATAAAGAATTGTGTGTAGGCGATAAAAATGCTTCTTTTTCAAATTATTTTTAAAGATTATGACATGATGAACCTTTTGGAGTTAAAATTAATTGAAGTATTACGCATGAAATCTGAAGGAAAACACTTTTTAAGTAAATATGCTAGTAGAATCGACGCATTCTCAAGCTTTTACAAGATGGCGACATTGTTAGGTTATTAGCTAAAACGCGGGTTTAGGTTAGTGTTGACCTATTATTTTTTTGTAAGGGGAAGTTTGTGAGACAAACATTTTTATAAATACTTTACTTTTTAAAATAAATGATTTTTATAATCCACTAAAAGACTTGACTTGGTTTCATTACACATAGTTTCCGTTAGGGTTGTTCCAGTATCAATATCGCTCATGACGCAAAAAGTGTTAAAATGTGCTTTTTTTCTATTACTACCTAATTACTTAATTGATTTTAACTCCAAAAGGTTCATGTTACAATCTTTAAAACAAAAAAAACAACAACAACAAAAAAACATTTTAATCGTCTGTACATCATTTTTTTTTATCGCAATTTGTCCAAGACGTTAATCGCAAAGATTACTCAAATTACTATTGCATTTTCAAAATAATCCGCAAAAATCAGAAAACAAATTAATACGGTGTATTATTTTGCGCTACCACCGCTTGGCAAATCAGGCAAAACTAGTCGATAAAATCTAGCAACCGTTTTGGGATGTAACTGCTTCAATATAACCAACAGATCTTATAATCTGAACACGTGGTGGTTATTTGATTCAATTATTTGATAGTAATCTGAAGAATTTTTTCAAAAAATAAATAAATAACAGACGGTTCAAGGTTGGGGGAGGGGTAATTGTTTATTTTTTTCTTTCGGGAAAAGCAGGTCAGAAATAGCTATTACGTCACGATTGAAAAGAAAACAAACAAGCAAAAATGATGTTAATTATTTATTTGGTTTTTAATTAAAACAATTTTCAGTTTTCTGTCAATAAAAATAATAAAAAATAAATGTGTTCTTGATTGATTTATTTTCTTTTTCTTGAACGTTGTGTTTTAACAATAAACAGGATATACGCGCACATGTTCCGGCGTCATCACACGCCAAGGACTTTGGAACAATTCACTACCGCGCTGTAGTTCTCCTCTCCATTCTTTAGATATTTGAATTTCTTTCTTGATAATTTTAATATTTAAAAAAAATAATTGTTCGATTGGATCTGTTTTTTAAATTTTTTTTAGATGTTTTTCTGTTGTAGTTTGTTAGCAACTGTTTTTCTGTTTTGATTTGCGAGCACGTTTTTTTTTTGTTTTGTTTCTTTTATTTAAATTTATTATTTCACTATACGAATTGATATCTGTCTGCATTTCTCGTCATTTTTTTAAAATGCGTCTTTTGGGCGAAACCGAGCGTGACTACACGATAAAATAAAAATGAACGTTTCAACTTAAGAAAAAAAAAAAAAAAGGGAGGGAAAACCAATGTCCGCACTTTAAAATATCTGTTTCAAGATGTAAAATGACGCAACAATGAATTTATTCTGTCTAGACAAATCTGCCGTAGAAAAACCGGTAACTTAAACCAAAATGTTGCATTTTTTTTTCTGACGAAGGCGCTAAATAGTTTTCATTTGTTTTCAATTATTAGATACTTAATGATACCACTATTTAATGGGTCTGTTGTTCTTATTGCCAACTGTTTCTATTTCATAACAAATTAAAGACATAAAGCTTGTTTTTTCTATTTCTTTTTAAAGTTGTTAAGGTCCGTCAATATTAAAAGAAAAAGAGTTCAAAACACCGATTCGTATTTTCTCCTTTTTTTTTTTCTTTAATATTTTTGGTTTTAGCTGCAAAAGAATTACCCAATTTACTTTTAACCTTAAAAAGAAAAGATTTTAAAAATTTTAATTAAATCAAATACGATTAAAAAAAAAATATTTAAATTTACTTTTTTACTGCAAATCTCGAGTGTGGTGTTTTGTTTATTATTATTTTTAATTTCTTGAAAAACAAGTCTACTTCAAATAAAAAATGAAGCCTTAATTTTAAAACAAATTTAATGTGATAATTCTTTTTTTATTTACTGTCTCCATTTAAAATATTTAATCGATTTCTTAAAAAAAATATTTTTTTAGTTTCGTTTAGTACATAGCACTTTAATGTTTTTGTTCATATTAGGGACAAGCAATAAAAGTGAAAGTTATTTATTTTGTAACCAAAATTATTTTGTAACTTTAGCAATTTAAATATTAAAAAAAACATTTGAACAATCCTAAACCATTTTTTTTCTTAAGTAATTTCTCATGTGACAAAAGAAAAAAAAACTTGTTTTGTTTAAATTACCCCCCCTCCCTTGCTCTGAAAAAAAAAAGATAATAATATAGCGTAAAAAAAATGGTTTCTTTTTTTATTTAAAAATAAAAAAAAACTTGTTGATGTACAACTTTTATTTAGTTTTGTTTTAAATGACACAAAAAATGTAAATAATTTAAAATTCAATTCTTTGAATGATTCTGAACTTATGATCGTAGAATTGTTAGAAAGGAAGAAGTTTGAAAATACACATTAGTTAAATGCCATGCGAAATTAAAAAAAACAAAAAAAAAACAATTTGGTAATCGCCGTGCATTTTAAGAACAAAAAGTGCTCAATGTAGCGATGAGATGTACAGAGTTGCTTAAGAATTATTTAGTTATTGGAACTTAACTAACACTTATACATCTCAAGAACATTGCTTTTGTTTTTTTCAAAAAATCCACCGAAAAATATTAAAACATCACACAATTTAAAAAAAAAAAAAAAAAAAAAATTGAAAAGGAATTTATTTTGCCAAGAAAACACCCAGGAGTATTTTAGCTGATTGACTTAACATCCAGGAGTATTTCAATAAATCCGCGCTCTGTTCAGGAAACAAAATGCCTCTACATTGTGTTGTCCGTTCTTGCCCGACAACCCGTTTAAGAGGAACAGCTACAGAAACCAGCCTTCACCAATTTCCGAAGGATCCAATACTTCGGGACAAATGGATCAACTTTGTCCGACCTGGACATAAAAACTGGACCCCATTCACCTCTTCAGCCATATGTTCCTTACATTTTAAAACCGAGGAATCAGACGGGGTCCTTATGAAGAAATTTGGCTATCGCACTCGTATCTTCTTGAAACCTGGGGCCATTCCGACAATTCATCCTCCACCTTGTTATGACCGTCTTGAAGAAGATGGTGATGATGATGAAGCGGAAGATGAAGACGCGGAAGAAGTAAAGGCATCATCCAGGAAGAAGACTCTTAAAAAAGCAGATAGCAATAACACCGATAAGTTGATCCGTTCCTCACTGATACCATTAGCAGATTCAGATGTCCGATTGCTCAAAGACAGGAAAGGCAATTTTTCGCCATCTTTACCGCGTTTTAAGAATTTGGTTTCCCGTAAGAAAAGTAGAAGTTTGAAAGCTGTAAAACTTATGGAACGGTCAACCCCCAGCGTTACCAGTCGCAATAAGAAAATAAAAGTATCGAAGAAACCGGTAAGAGAAAACAAAATTATTTTTATGTGATGATGTATGGAAGTGAAACCTGGTCAGTGAGGGCTGAGGATATGCGTTGCATGGAACGAAATATAAGAATGATACGATGGATGTGTAATGAGAGTATTAAAGACAGACTTAGATCTGATGATCTAAGAGGAAGATTACATATGGAGCGTATAAGGAAATGTGGGTTGAACAGGAGACTTTGATGGTATGGCCACGTTTAAAGAATGGATGAGACTTCTTGGGTTGGTAGATGTAGAACAGTTGAGGTAGCATGGTAGGTTCATAGGAGAAGACCAAAAACGTGGGAGGAAGTGATAAGGATGGAGAGAAAGAGGGATAAATGAAAACTTAGCCAGAGATAGGTTAGTTTGGAAGTCAATGTCTAAAAGCCGTCCAACACATGCAAACATGTAAAACAGATGTTAAATGATGATATTATTTATGATGTTGATATTTCAGAGATGAGGTATCAGTTGCCATTTACCTGGCTTATTTACATGATTCGGATTGGTAGTGTTTTGTTCATCTTGACTGTTGTCATGGTTACAACATTTTGGCCATTGTACTCTTCAGGTGTCTGTCGTCGTAATTGATAACTTTCCGGGAATTCCGACATAAACTCTTTTTTTAATCGACTGGGGTAGATTGCTCTCATTTCCGCGTTCGATGCCTTTAAATATCTCGCATCAGTTCATTTTTTTCTCATGTTCCTTCACCAGGAATTGAACTCACAACCTCTAGATAGAATTTACTCGATAATATCTCTTTGCTTCAAAATTCCCAAAAGGTTATGACTATAAAAAAAGGGCACTTGAAGAAGGCCACTCTGAAACATGTAAATAATTATTTTTATCAAGGGTGACTTGTCCATAAGTACTATGCGACTAAAGCACGTTTAATTTAGTGTTTTTTGGGGTTTTTTTTTAATGGCAATGGCTCCAGACAAGGCATGAAGCCACTTGATGTAAGGAGCTAAAAAAAAAATACTACTACTTCAAGGTAAAACAAAAAACTAGCCAACGATAAGTGTTAGATGGATAGATTCCGACTCAGAAAACAGCAATTCTTCCCCCTTTGTCAGAAATATCGATCATGGAATGTGAGGACTAAAGGACAAAATAATGGAAACGAAAGTTACGAGGCTGCCAAAAGTAAACCCACGGTCCACTGAAGTAGTTCTGGTAAATAAGTATATAGGTATTTAGTAAGGCTGTATACAATGCGGGGGGGGGGGGGGGACAGAACAATGAAATAGGAGATGCACAAAACCAAATAATTTAAGACAATATATGCAATATTTTTCTTCAAGAACTCTATTTATTTTTTGGTAAATCTTCCACTTACTCTTAATAGAACCAGGGATTGGTGGAAAATATTTTGATATTTCAGGAGAAACTCCCCCTTTCTCAAAAAACGTTCTTTTTTTTTTACAGAGAAAAAAACGTCCCAAGATGGCTGTTATATATCTTTCACAGTTCCATTTTTTTTCTCCACATCACATAAAAAAATATTAAAGAGATTTCTAAGAAAATCAAGTCCGGTGCAAATTGCTATCATTCTACTCACAAGTCAAACTGTTATTTTGAGAGTTTCTTTGTTGAAAATTATTCCCAATTTTTTTTGAACAACTTTGTCCGAGGAAGTTTAGCGTAATAAGGTGGTAGCAAAAACATATACGCACAAAAATATTTGTATCAATGAAAACTTATATGAAATAAATATATTAGGTTGATTCATAAATAATTTCCGTTTTATGATCCTTAATTCAATTTATAATACAAACCGGATTAACAAATTTTAATCAATTGTATATTCGCCATTTTTTTTCACTGACCTTTTCCAATTTACCAATTAACTTTTTAATGCCATCCGGATAAAATGAAGACGGGTTTGATTAAAAAAAAAGAAGCTTTGGATGTGCTCTTTTATCTGTTTGTCTTCAGTGAATTTTCTGCCTTGAAGTCCATTCTGTAAAGACCTAAAGAAGTGAAAATCAGTCGTGGCGAGGTCAGGGGAATATGGTGGATGGGGTAGAACAGACCTATTGCAAAATTTTTTCCTGCGTCACTTTAGCAGCGTCTGTTCTTGTGTTGTCATGAACCTTTTTCCTATTAACAAGTGCGTTTTTTGTTTTAGATTTTCGTTCACATGCTGCAATTGCTCAACATACTAGTTTGCATTTAATATGTAATTGTGACCTAAAACCTCATGATGGATAATGTCACGAGTATCCCACTAAATCAGGGGCGGACAACCTCCGGCCTGCGAAGGCTTAGCGTCCGGCCTGCCACCCAGCTATGCTTTATTATTGCAATCCGGCCCGCGGACCTCCCAGTAAAACTCAAATCATTTTGTGACATAGACCTAAAAGTAGGTTTCAATTAAGATTTACAGTGGGATAAAAATGTATGAATAGCAGCGAGCGATGATGCATGTATATTTCATTTTTCTTTAACTATTAAGAGATAAAAATAGAAAAAGAGAAAGAGAGAGGCAAAGAGGAAACGTGAGACAAGGAGAGGGCATAAAACATAAAACCTAAAACCTATGTGAGGTGTATCAAAACGAATGCTGGATCAACTTGCTACTTCCCCCGTCGTTATTTTTTATGATTCCAAAATGGCTCTTCATCGGCCTCTTTTATAACATCACATATAGAAGTCCCTTGAGAAAAAATATTAGATTTGTAGAGTGTTCAATGCAATTTGTGTACAATTTATTCATGTAAACAAAATATAGTAATTCTGAGATTTCGTTTTTCACTCCGGCCCGCGATCTCTTTCCAAAAGTCTCATCTGGCCCTCACTCTGAAAAGGTTGGCCGCCCCTGCACTAAATGCACAGTAAAATATTACTTTCATAGATTTCAAGTTTTGGGGTTGGGTTGTGGAGATTTACCTTTATTAACACACTGCGTTTTGTGTGGAATATTGTCATAGAAAACATATTTTTCATCACCTATTATGACTCGATCGAAAAAGGGCTCATTTCGCTGCCTGGAAAGATGATTTGTTGTGATGGAAAGACGATCTGCCCTATTTTTCTCACTTAACGAATGAGGCACCTAGACAGCTAGTCTGTTTAACCTTATCCATCTTTTTTAAATGGCGGGATATGGTTGGCTGTGAAGTACCGAGTTCTTCTGCCAATTCACAAGATCTTAGACGAGGATCATTCTCCACTGACGTGGTTAAACCATCTTCATCGATGTCTGATGGCCGCCCAGGTCTAGGCTTATCTTCCAACCTCAAATCTCCGAAACAAAACTTTGTAAACTAATTTCTTACTTGTCGATCTGTTCGGACATTTTGAATATATATGCATATTTCCCTCGCTGTCTCTTCAGCGCCATTTTCTTTTTTAAACTCCCACATCACATGTCGATTATGCAGTTTCAATCTTTCCATATTAAGGGTTATAAATTTATAAGTTTACTGTAACTACAAGTGATAAAACAGCTCGGAAAAATAGAAAAGATCTTTTATTAAAATTTATATATAAATAATTTCTGATTTTGTGTGTACAATTTAGAAGCGTTTTGGGGCCATTTTAAAACACCAGAATTTGAGATGTTTTAAAATGGCCCCAAGATGCTTCTAACTTGTATCAACAAAATGGGAAATTATTTATGAATCGACCGAATATATCTTTGATACTATAATCAACAAGCCGTGCGTGCGTGGTCCCCCTCTGTATGTGACTCGATGTGGCGAGTGTAAAATGCAATAAATTTAGGCAATTTGGGGCATTTTTGACCCCCTGGGGACGTGAACCAGAATTTTTCTGAGGTCAAGGATGCTCATTTTATATCCAGAACAATTGCCTCTACATTTTGGTCAAGTTTCAGAAAAATTGAATGGATGGATCAAACGTTATGGGAGAAAAGGGTCATTTTTTACCATTTTGGGGGCTTTTGACCCCTTGGAGGCGCGAACCAGATTTTTTCCAAGGTCAGCGATACTTATTTTCTATTAGGAACAATTGCCTCCACATTTTGGCCAAGTTTCAGAGAAATTGTATTGATGGATGAAAAGTCATGGGGCAAAAAATGTCATTTTTTTACCATTTCGGGGTCTTTTGACCCCCTGGGGGGCTAACCAGATTTTTTTTTTTTTAATCGGAGAATGTCACTTTCTAACCTGACCAAAGTTACAACTTCATGCAAAATTTCAGAGAAATTCAATGGATGGTTGCGGAAAAAAATACGGACGGATGGACATGCCTCAAAACATAATATATTCTTATAATCTGTTGAAGGTGTGTGTTCTTTTTGCAATTCGATAATTTAATCTATGAATAAATTATTTTTCTTTGAAACAACTTGCTATGAATGTAAGTTTTTGGTTGATTTAAAACCAAAACAATCAAATAAAATGTTGACAGGTTCGTTATTATGGCACAAAGTGATGACGTATCACTCAAAGATTAGAGATCCCTATGTTTACCCTACTTTGATTAAAAAAACTTTGATTAAAAAAAACTTTGATTAAAAAAAAACTACGTTTTAAATAGCAGTTATTTTCTTCATTGTTTAATGTATTTACTGGATTTGTTGTATAATTTCAATCAGAAGAAGAGGAGAAGAAATAAAATATTCAACAAATAACTGTTACCATAGCCAAGAAAAGTTACTTTTCTACCTGGATGAATTTTTTTTGTTTTCAAGTATTTCACAGCTTTGTTTTATTTTAATTAAAAAGTTCAGCCAAATATTTCACACTAGATTAAAAAATAAAAAAATCTGAATATTTTATTTTTCATCATTTTCTCCTAAGTAGAAAAGTAAATTTTATTGCATTTAGTCTCTTTTTATCGTATTGTCTCAGGTAGATACAAAAGTAACTTTTCTTGTCTATGGTAACAGTTATTTGTTGAATATTTCACCCCTGTTTTTGTTTTGTTTGAAATTGTACAACAAACTTTATTAACTGCTCGAGAATCTTTTTATATTCGGTGCCCTTTTTAAAAAATTTTTTCTTCACCAAATTATTGTAAATAGCTTCCAAAACTTTTGATCTTTTAATACATGAGGACTTGCAAAACATTTAAAAGCCAGAAATTGAAAACTACTTATTTCCGCTTGGCAATTCTGAAATGTTTAGGGTGCGAATTTTACATGGGTAGATGATTTTTCTTTTAACAAATTTTATGCTGAAAATGACCTATGCACATTACACAGGGGTGCACATTACATGTTTCTTTCTATTCAGCAGTTTAAATACTTCCAAATTCCTCTCAAATTTCAAGGGGTCATGGAGTAATTTATTCTTTTTTTTTTTACAAAGGGTTAAAATGGTTGAGTTGTTTACAAATAAACCGAAATGCATTGTGGTGCATTTAATTTTGTGATTAAATTATTGTTTTAATAAGATTTTGAAAATTGTTTTATATTACACTATTTAATTTTTATAAATATTCGATTAATAATGAATAAAAGAAATGCGTTAGTCATGTAGAAGTTAAAAACATGCAGACACATGAGAAGTGATCATAAATTTTATAAATAGGGAGATTATATATTGATTAAAAAAAGAATTGCACTTTAGATCGTAATTTTGGTTCAATTGTAATATGAGAATAGTTGAAATATTTCAGACATTTTGCTTATTTTTATCCAAAATTTTAAATAAAATTGTACTTTGATTTTTAACGTTTATAAATTTAAACTTTATCAATCTTTTACCAATGGCGTCCATTTTATTTTATTATTTTTAATTCTTATTAAATTATCGATTAGTATGTTTTAACCTATTAATTTTTACTTTTAAATTCATTAAATTCTGTTAAAACTGTTTTTTCTTTTATGTATAAAAAAAAGAAATGTTCAAAATTTATTTATTTTGTAAGTTTCATTTTGTGTATAATAAATATTTTTTAAAGTAAAATATATTTTTAGTGTAATACAAAAAACAAGAATGCCCACCAGCAACCAGCAATAAAAACATGGAATTAGAGTTACATTCTCAACAATTAAAAAAAAAAAAAATTAGAATTTTATTTTAGGACAAAAAGTATAATTTGAGAGCAACACTCATTATTTTTATAAAGTACTAACCTTCAAATGGCACGTGTCAAAATTTGAATCCAAACAGTTGAGTGCAAATTGCCAATTTTTAAATTTCGTGTGTTGATAAAGCATTGCTTTCTGATGGGAAAAGTACTGTTCAAGTAAAAGCAATGGCCTGATAAGTGTTATTCAAACTCTGCTCCATCAGAAACACTGGTTAAGAGGTGGTATGCTGACACAGTTTTACAGACACAAATGCTGAACGCTCAGGTCGCCCAAATTCAGCTGTGTTCAAAGTGATGCTACGTTTGCTTGCAGTTGCTCAAAAACAACAACGCGTTGACGATTCAGAACGTTGCTTGCAACTATTTCAATGCAACAAAAACGGAGTCTTTGCATCAATATGTGACAATGGATGAAACATGGATGCACCATTTCACTCCAGAGTCAAATCCACAGTCAGCTGAGTGGACAGCAGCAGGTGAAAGCCACCCAAAGCGACCAACGGCACAAACATCAGCAGGCAAGGTTTTGGCCTCCATATTTTGGGATGTGAAAACTATTTTGTTCATCGATTCCATTTAGAAAGGAAGAACCATCAAAAGCAAATGTTGTATCGCATTGTTGTTGCGTTTGAAGGAGAAAATGGCCACAAATGAAGAAGAAAAAGTGCTCTTTAACTAATACATCCTGTCACAAGTCAATCACAACGATGGTCAAGTTATATGAATTGCACTACGAATTGTTTCTGCCCCCCCCCCTCCATTCTTCAGATCTGGCTGTTTGCAGACCTTTAAAGAATGCTCCATTGAAGAAGGGATATCGGAAACCGAGGTGTATTTTGAGACCAAAGGCAAATAGTTCTCCAAAAGACATCGAATTGTTAGTTAGTATATCAATCTAGAAGGAGACTATGTTGATGAATAAAGTCGAATTTTGCCTAAAAGTTGTTGTTTTATTAGTTAGGCCCGAGACTTATTGAGTCATTATTATTATTATCTTTATTATTATTATCATTATTATTATTCCTTCCTCACTGGCAAAGACGGGTCGTGTTCACTGAGGTTTGAGTGACAGCAAGTCTCTACATATTTCCAATACTCTCTGCTTTTGTCAATTACCACTGCAAATCACTTTACGTTGTCGTTCTTACAGTAGCCATTTACCATTTAGTTCTCGCTAAAAAAAGCTGATGACTTTTTTGTAATTTGAGTGAAAATAAGCCTCCTAAAGATTCCAGTAATCTCCGTGCCCTTCCAGTGGAGGTCTAGATGGTACTATTGTTGCATAGCCCCCCCCCCCCTGCTTGGGCCACGGCAGTTCTCGTTTTGTATACTCGTCCCGGAACGGGCCGTGGCAGTCCTCGTTTAATCACTCATCATTTTGAACACCATAAATCATATAGTTTGCATACCTTTTAATTTCTCGCACCTTCAATCTTTCCTTTCCTCGTCGCGTGGAGGGCTGTGTCGTCCAGTGGTTGTCTTCTTTCTTCTCTTCTGTACTGCCGTGAACATCGCTGCTACAACAAAAAGCTTCATGACCGACTCAGAAGACAAACAATCTTTTAAAACTTTCAATTCTTTTTATTACAGGCGTTAGTTATCTATCGGCTTGGAGATATTCACCAACGTCGAGAGAGAGAGAGTAAATTACTGCTTTCGTAATTACTTATCAATTAAGTCCTTAACCATTCGTGAGGGGGGGGGGGGAAGAGATCTTTCGCCTGTATTTTCTTGGGGAATTAATCCCCCTAATTATGTTGCAGACTACATGGTAAAAATCATGTCTGATAGGCTCGCCTCCAAAACCCAAAGACGTACAAAGTTGTGAAAAACGGACTATGGTAAAAGACGAACAAGACTGATCCCCCGTCTTAAAATCTCAATTTTTTGAAATTTATTTCCAAAACCCCCGGAATTCTCTCGCGACATGATAGGTAATTGTAAACAGAAGAATAATTTTTAAAATTTGAGATGGTCAAAAAGAGGGGGATCAGTCTACGTTGAATTTACATTAAAAACTGATTCCCCGTCTTAAAATCTCAATTTTTAAAAATTTCTTTCCAAAAACCCCGAAATTCTCTACTGACATGATAGGTAATTGTACACTGAAAAAGATTTTTTTAAAAATTGAGATGGTCAAAAAGAGGGGGATCAGTCTACGTTGAATTAACATTGGAAACTGATCCCCCTCCTTAAATGTAAAATATTTGAAATTATTTTCCAAAAACCCCAGAATTCTCTAGCAGCCTGATAGATAAGTGTACACCGAAAAAAGAAAAAAAAATGGGCAGTAAAAAGTTGTGAAAAACGGACAGTGGACAAAGACGAACATGTGCCGAAATGTTTATAGAAATGTTTGCAAAATGTATTGTTTATTTTTATTTTTTTACAATACATTGGCATATTTGTAAGCCGCAATGCATAAGTTTTTTCTAAATTTAAATATTTTTTTTTGTTAATTCCTATTTCAGTCACGTAAATTATTTAGAAGGAAGAGCTGGTAGCAGAACGACACCAAATTGAAAGGTGAATTTAGGACGCTAAAACCTACACAATCGAAAAATGGTCTCCAATCTACGGTCTACATTCTCTTCATGTTTAATTATTAATTATAATTAATTTTTAAGAAGATAATTTTTCTTTTTAATTTTCATTTAGTCAAAACCAACGAGAGTGGGCAACATTTAAAAAATTTATTGTCTAACTTCTTAACATTTAGACTTAACTTGAAGGTGATTTTATTATTACAATGAAAGAAAATGTCGACCGTGGATTTGAGACCATTACATTAATTAAAATGACATTTAAATTCCACTAGACTAATCTTATTTCTTTTCTTTAAAGATCTGTGCATTGTAGTAATTAATATAATGTCATTATCACCTTGAAGTTAAGTCTTTTAATAACTAAAAAAAATATTTCCCCCCTCTCGTTGATTTTAAATAAATGAAAATGAAAAGAAAATGTTTCGGTGCTTCTACGAAGACGCGTGAATATTAAAGTATCAATACAATAATAAAAAAAACAAAAAAAAAACAACATTATATACTTATGCAGCAGATTTAAATAAGTATCCTCACCAAAAAGTAGGGAAAATGATCGAGTAGAATTTTAATTAAAAATAAACATAAGTTTCATCGTATTTTGATGACTGCCATTGATTTATTACTTGTGAATATTACAGACTGAGTTACCTCCCCCTGAATTTTGTTTTTTTCGCTCGAATCAATGGCGGAACCCGAAAAAACGATATAACGGATTTTTATTTATGATTAAAATTCTACGCGATAGTTTTTGCTAATATTTGGTGTACATACCTATTTTTGCTTGAAGTTTTCCGGTTAATTTAATTGGAACTTCGTTTTTCATATCTGTAGAAGCATCAAATTTTCTTCTAAAAATTAATTATAATGAATTTACAATGTAAGAAAGAAAAGGTAGACCGTGGTTTTGAGACCATTTTTCGATTGCGCACGACGTTTTAGCGTCCCAAATTCACCTTTCAATTTGGTACTGTTCTTCTATTAGAGCTCCTTTTTAGAGTTTCGCCATTACTCTCAAACAACTATTTTTTTTTTTACTTAAACCATGTTTTAGTAACAAAAAAAGATCACATTAAAAACGATAAGTTATAGCACGTTTCATCGTGCACACGAAACGCCGAAATTAAAAACTGATAGGAAAAATATAGTCCCCATCTTTATAAACTAGTCGAGAACTAGGCTAGGGCGAGGCCTATGTAAACTACGTCTTTTTTACGATAGCCACGGCTAGGGACACATAACTCAAGCTCGTAATTTTCTAATTAAGAACAGGGAACCTTTTCTTTCTTTCTTTTTTAGAGTAAAACATTTTATCATTTTTTAGGTTGAAAAATTAAATATTTAACATAGAAAATGGTAAAATAATGTTTTTCCTTGTTTTGTATTTACTAAAAAAATAAGTTCCCTATAAGTATTAACTTGTTCCCTAAACCATGTTCTTGACTTGTTTATTTATAAAGATGGCGATGACTTTTTTCGGCCGAGTTTTAATTTCGGCGTTTCACGTGTACGATCAAACTTGGTATAACTTTTTTTATGTATATATATATACTCCCTCCCACAGCGATAAGATGTGACACAATGACAGAAAGTTGGATCGAAAAGCCAGCGCCCTAGAAGATGAGCACTCTGGCCTACAAAAAATGCCCGGGCAGCCCTGTCGGCATTCCTCGGTAGGGGCGCCTCAGGCGATTAGCAATAAACTAACTCCTTCTCAAAGGGTGAGAAGGTAAAACATGGGAGGGTAGACCTCCTAGAACTGTACAGGACAACCCCTAAGAACGGCGGAATCAAGGCCCGAAAGCCAAGACGGTACCGGTCTAAGGGGTGGTAGCATCCATCGGAACAGATACTACGCTTTGATCTCAACCAAAAGGCCAAGAAAGTTGTTCGGCTGTAATGCTGAATCTCAATTTTGGTGACTAAAATAGGAATTACTCTTTTTTTTTTTAAATTATCTATTTCTTTATAACGTTCCTGTTTCTTCAACTCTTCAACCGGGCGTGACTGACGATTCTTACATATTTATTTAAATTTCGTTTAATTTAAATAAATAAACTTATAATCATCATCATCATCATCATCATCATTCGATATTTATTCATCAATTTAACAAACTAAATACAGTAAACGGGCACGAGTATACATTTTCTATAAGTTAGTTGCGTGAAAAAATAAATAAATGGCGAAATAGTCCGATATTTAAACAAACCAGGTTTTGATATTTCTGTTTACATTAATTAAATTAAAAAAAATAATAACAAAACTAATTGATTTTATTTCTCTAAGCGAACTTAAACTCACAAACAAAATTCATATTTTTTGCCCCTTTGTAATGCGAATCTGTTAATGTTACGTAACAAGGGTTATATATCACAGTTGTTGCAATATTAGTAAGACTACGGCAGGTTGTATACGTTTTCAGCGTCCCAAATTCGTCTTTTCAAAACACCCGTCATTCTATACGATTATTTCGAGTTGTACTTTTAAAATCACATTGCAATCATAAAGGTTTCATTTAATGTAGTCTTTTTTTCTCTCTTCAGAAATTAGTATTTTCTTTTGTTAATTTTTATATTAGAAGACCCCCCCCCCCTCAACAATGAGAGAGGGGAAAACAAGGGACTTTAAAGTCATATATGAGAAAGGACGATAAATCCAAGTTTAAAACTTGGTTTATATACATGTATATATATATATATATATATATATATATATATATATATATATATGCAATTAATATGTAAGTTATCAGCGAAAAAGAAAAAGTAATCTATGTTAAAGCGTTATGAATATTTTTACTTTCTTGAATTGGAATGTAATTTTAAAACTACAACTCTAACAAGCATATAGAATGGGTTGTCTTTTGAAAAGACGAACTTGAGACGCTGAAAACGGACACAACCGGTTATATATTTGCGTGCGTGTATATCTGGTCTGCCTTCCTCTGTTTCATACACGACTATCAGTAGAATTTGTATTACGATACAATGCAGGATGATATAAAAATAAACATTAGTGTCTCCTTTTTGCTTTTATTTGTACATTTATGAGCCATATTTTATTTCCATTGTCAAACATTTAGTTTTTTATTTTATTCACCCTGTCCTATCTTGCCATAAACAAGTAAAGAAATATTGAAAGCTTTAAGCCCAGTTCTCGGTGGTGGGTGTGGGAAAGAAGAACAAAGAAGTCTTCATGTTGTTAGCCCACCATGCTATAAACGTTCTTTGCGGAGAGGTGCTATAACCGGAACTAGTGCACTTTTTTTCTTTCTCTCTAACAACTAATAATCATCATGGCGTCGTTTGCAGATAATAGCAAGGGCCTTCTTCGAACGGTTTCGGATCTACAGCGTTTTCCGACCGATTCCCTTGTGATCGGAGATAGTGACAGTGACGACCGGACGGACATGGAAACAGAAAATAGTAACACGTCTAAAAAGACTCGCCATGACGTCGCTCTGTTTATGAATTTCTTACAGAATACGAAGCACGAAAGCAGGTTAATGCTAGATATCGACTCTGACGCCCTCGATAACTACATTGCAGAGTTTCTGAGTACAATCCGCCAGAAAGACATGTCTCAATACGAACCAAGCAGTTTAAGGAGTATTTTCGCCAGTCTGGAGCGCTATCTTAAAATGCACAAGTACGCGTATTCATTGTACAGCGAGTATCGATTTGAAAAAGCCCGTGAGGCCCTGCGGTCGAAACAAAATCAACTCAAGCAACAGGGCAAAGGGAATCGTCCGAACGCAGCCCGGGCAATCACCGAGGAAGAGCAAGAATTACTCTACACCAAAGGGATACTCGGTATGCACAATGCCGAAGCCCTGCTGAACACCGTCTGGTGGAATGTCACTCGCTTTTTCGGAATGAGGGCCGGTGCCGAGCAGCACAAACTTCAATGGGGTGACGTAACTCTACGCACAGCCGCCAGTGGGGTTGAATTTTGCGAATTCAACGAAAGACAGATGAAAGTCCGTTCTGGCGCCGATCTGAGAACCATTGGCTGCGTGAACCCTAAGATGTGGGCTACTTCAAACAATGTGGACAATCCCCGTGACCCCGTGGCTGCATATAAAAAGTTTTCGGCGACGAGGCCCGCTGCTATGAAGCGTCCCGACGCCCCGTTCTATCTAGCAATAAACAACAGTAAAGATTCCGAATGGTTCAAATGCCAACCTTTGGGAATAAACACCCTCAAGTCCCTGATGAAAAAGATGTTTACCAAGGCTGCCTTGCCCACTAAAGGGATGGGCAAGATTACCAACCACAGTGCTCGTAAAACAATGATAGAGAGCATGAGGGATGGTTTACCGGAATCTGTAAGCTTTATTTACTCATATGTTTTCATTTTATTGTGTAAGAAATATGTAATTTGAAATTAGTCAATAGACAACTGTTGTTGTTATTTTCTGGACCATTTTTTTTTTTTTGAACTTTTAGCTAACGGTTATCATTATCTTTGTTGTTTTACACCAGAGAATATTTTACTGATCTCGTGTAACTTTAAGTAACTTCGAATTAATAATAATAATAAAAAAAAGTTTAATTTATTAAAAACTGTTCAGGTCCCATAATAACGTCATAAACGGCTTGTATTTATTTTCAGCTTTTTTTCTTGGGGATTAAACCTATTATTTTTGATAGGAAAAATGTGCCATGCTTATTTGAAATTACTGCACAGAAATATGAGGACAGTTTTAGTTGATCGATGCAGACGATGTTTATATAAATATCCAAGATAGTGGCAAAAAAAACAAACAAAAAAACTATAGCTGAATTATATTCTTGAGAGGGAGGGGAGGGCTCTTTTAATAAACTAGTACGGTTACCCAGCGTCTCCCGGGTTGGCGTGGCCAGGACCGGCGGGACAGTTATAAAAGTGGGGGAGCTCTCCTAAAAAGTGGGGGGGGGCGGTTAAACACATGCATATATAACTTCATTGTTGATGACTGTAAAGTGGGGGAGGGGGCAAGTCAAAAAGTGTGTGTGTCTGCCCCCCCCCCCCGGTGCCGCCGTCCATGGGCGTGGCGGTGATAACACCACATTCAACAGTATAGTAAAGACGAAGGAGTAACTTTTAAGGGTACATTATTTTCAAAAAGGGTGGGTTCTAATCCCTTTTGCTCCCCTCACAAATAAATAAACCATAGCTCATTACACTCCCTTTTATATCTACTATCAATGTTTCAAGTTCATAAACATCTGTCCAGTGGGAAAGGGGTGCGTTTTGCCACCTATGCTTCACTAAAAATAATTCACACACACACACACACACACACACACACACACACACACACACACACACACACACACATATATATATATATATATATATATATACGTTGAGATCAACAAAATTATAACATTTAACATTATTTATACCAGTTCTAATAATTCAAACACAACGATATGGCGTACGATCGTTTCCAAGACAATTTTGGAAAAAATGTTTTATTATAATACTTTAGATGACTCAAAAAGGTTACTTTATCAGCGCCCTTTACAACAACACATACAGAAGTCATGTAAGACGAAACATCAAATTTTAGTATTATTTAAAATAAAAACACACACATATATCCAGTCAATATGGGAAACATAACTTCTTCTTATGCAATCATATAATTACGATATCAGTAAGATCAATCATATAGTTACGACATCAGTAAGATCAATCATATAATTACGACATCAGTAAGATCAATCATATAATTACGATATCAGTAAGATCAATCATATAATTACGACATCAGTAAGATCAATCATATAATTACGACATCAGTAAGATCAATCATATAATTACGACATCAGTAAGATCAATCATATAATTACGACATCAGTAAGATCAATCATATAATTACGACATCAGTAAGATCAATCATATAATTACGACATCAGTAAGATCAATCATATAATTACGACATCAGTAAGATCAATCATATAATTACGACATCAGTAAGAGCAATCATATAATTACGACATCAGTAAGATCAATCATATAATTACGACATCAGTAAGATCAATCATATAATTACGACATCAGTAAGATCAATAATGATAATAGTAATAAAAATATAGGATACAGCAAATTAAATATTTAAAATACAGAATGAACAAAGATGAAAAATAAAAAAAAATGATGAAAATAACAGAGATTAAATAAATTTGATAAATACTAAAAAAATTTTTATTTCATTTATTTAATCATTTTCTTATAGATTACTAAAATAAATTACTTTAATCATCGTAATTAAGTCATTTTAAAACTCTTTCAGAAGTAATATCATTTAAAAAAATTAAGCCCTCTCAATTTTTTAATCTTTCAAAATAAATACACAATTGGATTGAATAAAATTTAAAAAACATAAAATACGTATATTATCTTGTATTATGAAGTTCGGTGTTTCGATGTTCCGGGCCACAGCGTCGATTATGTTGTGTGTCTGAGTTCATTCAAGGGTTGCGGTGTTATGAAATCAAATGTCAGTTTGTGACACGCTTCATAATCGTGTGACATCATAACAGGATTTTATAATGAAAACATAGTTATAGATTTAAAGTTAAACATTTTATTACACTAAATAAAAATATGATATTATGCAAACTTAATAAAAGCTCAATGTTTTTATTTTGTTTTTACTCAAACAAAACAAAAATTAATTTAATAAAATTAAAAAAAAACTTTAACACTTTCAATTTTTTTATATTAATTAGTTTTGACTGAATTTTATAAAATTATTCAAGTCTGTTGGTTACTTATAGGTTTTAAAACTACTTGACAGAACTGCATCATATTTGATATGGCATGAAACACCCTTCAGGTGTCAGGTATCTAATAAGATGGTAATAATATTAATATTACATCTGGTACTAAAAAACAATAATCACTTTTGTGTAAAATTGCATTAAACTTGGCGTAGGACACTTTTGACATGTCGAATATGTCATAGGGATAAAAACTTCTTCAACTACTATTACTACTACAATTACTATTAATAATAATTAGGTAAAAGCTCTTGGTCAAAATTCCATAGAATTTTGCATGGTCCTCCCTTGACATAAGAAATGTCATCGAAGAGTCAAAATTTTTCTAATAATAATAAAGATCTATGTGTATAATTTGTATCATTTGGACTACTATTCTACACTTTGTTATTTTCACAACGTTTTGGCCGATGTAATCTCCGATCTTCTTTAGGCGCATCTTTTTGAACTCTGAAATCTTCAACTTATCAATCCTCATCTCAAAACTTTTGAAACATTACGATTTCCCTGTTCAAAGCTATTCTTCAAAATCCCACCAAATATAAGTGTTAACAGCTCTCGACAAGAGCTAGATTAAACATTGCGCATAGTGTTTCGTAAGCTGACACATTTGAAAAATAAATTGATAAAGCTATCTTTTAAAATCATCTCTTCAGCAAAAACAAAATATTGAGCCAACGTTGGTACATTGTACATTAAATAGATAAAAAGTGTAGACAGGTTCAACGGTATCAATGTTTTAAGCGTCTGTAACAGAATCAATAGACTTTTCAATGCAGTTTTCAACACGTCTAATTTTTCACAAAGTTTCAGAATACATTGTGATGTCATAATAGACCCTCTCCTCTTCCCCCTCTCCTCTTCCCCCTCTCCTCTTCCCCCTCTCCTCTTCCCCCTCTCTCTTCCTCTTTGTTAATTATTTACATCATTCCATCTCTCTTACAACTTCACCTTTTATTTATGTTATTCGCCCTTCCTGTCACCATCTAAAACATTCATGTACAGATGAAGTGTGCATTCAACATTCTCAGAGTTTTAATAGATATAAGTTATCTATATAATGAAAGTGAACGTACGTGTGTCCGGTGCGCTTCGCAGTATGCAGAAAAGGAAGTAGGAGGAGAGGGATCGAATGTGAAAAAGATAGAGTAAACGAGAAGAAAGGGAGTAAGCAGAGGAGAGGGAAAGAAATGCTGTAAAATACAAGCTCAAATGTCAATCAACAATAAAAAATAAAAATAAAAATAAAATTTTTTAATTCTCTTCCTTCATTGTAATTAAAAAAAATTTTATTATTCTTTTCTTTCATTGTAATTTAAAAAAAAACTTATTTTAATTCTCTTCCTTCATTGTAATTTAAAATTTTTTTTTTATTATTCTCTTCCTTCATTGTAATTAAAAAAAAATTTTTTTTTAATTCTCTTCCTTCATTGTAATTAAAAAAAATTTTCTTATTATTATTCTCTTCCTTCATTGTAATTAAAAACAATTTCTTTTAATATTCTTTCTTCATTGTAATTAAAAAATTTTTTTTTTATTCTCTTCCTTCATTATAATTAAACTTCTTTTTTTATTATTCTCTTCCTTCATTGTAATTTAATTTTTTTTTTAATACTCTTCCTTCATTGTAATTTAAAAAAATTCATTTTTAATTCTTTTCCTTCATTGTAATTAAAAAAAATTTTTTTTAATTCTCTTCCTTCATTGTAATTAAAAAAATTGTTTTAATTCTCTTCCTTCATTGTAATTAAAAAAATTGTTTTAATTCTCTTCCTTCATTGTAATTAAAAAAATTGTTTTAATTCTCTTCCTTCATTGTAATTAAAAATATTTTTAAATTCTCTTCCTTCATTGTAATTTAAAATTTTTTTATTATTATTCTCTTTCTTCATTGTAATTAAAAATTTTTTTATTATTATTCTCTTTCTTCATTGTAATTTAAACAAATTATACTCTTTCTTGATTGTAATTAAAAAATTTTTAGTATTATTCTCTTCCTTCGTTGTAATTTAATTTTTTTTAATTCTCTTGCTTCATTGTAATTAAAAAATTTTTTTTATTATTCTGTTCCTTCATTGTAATTTAAAAATTATTTTTAATTCTCTTCCTTCATTGTAATTTAAAAATAAATTTTTAATTCTCTTCCTTCATTGTAATTAAAAAAATTTTTTATTATTCTCTTCCTTCATTGTAATTTAAAAAAATAATAATTATTATTCTCTTCCTTCATTGTAATTTAATTTTTTTTAAATTCTCTTCCTTCATTGTAATTAAAAAAAATTTTTTTTATTATTATTCTCTTCCTCATTGTAATTTAAAAAATTTTTTAAATTTTCTTCCTTCATTGTAATTTAAAAAAATTTTTTTTTTAATTCTCTTCCTTCATTATAATTTAAAAAAATTTGTATTCTCTTCCTTGATTGTAATTAAAAAAAATTTTTTTTAATTCTCTTCCTTCATTGTAATAAAAAAAAATTTCTTCCTTCATTGTAATTGAAAAAAATTTTTTTAAATTCTCTTCCTTCATTGTAATTAAAAAATATTTTTTAATTCTCTTCCTTGATTGTTATTAAAAAAAAAAAATGTTGATTCTTTTCTTTGATTGTAATTAAAAATCTTTTTTTTTTTAATTCTTTTCCTTCATTGTAATAAAAAAAAAATTGCAAGAATTAAGAGTGGATGGATTAAGTGCAGGGAACTTCTGCCATTTTTAATCAGCAGAGTGTTACCACTATCAACTAAGAGACGAATCTATCAGGCATGTGTATGCAGTGTAATGTATGGAAGTAAAACCCGACAGTGAGGGTTGAGGACATGCGTTGCATGGAGAGAAATGATATGAGAATGATATAATGGATGTGTAATGTGAGTCTTAAAGACAGGCTTAGCTCTGATGACCTTAGAGGAAAATTAAATCTAGACAGTATAGGTAGATTTGTGAAGGGAGACTCTGATGGTATGGCCACGTTGAAAGAATTGAAGTTAGTAGATATAGAACAATTGGGGTAGCAGGGTCAGTTAGCATAGAAATATGTAAGAAAGTGATGAGGACGAACTTGAGAAAAAGAGGAATAAATAAAGACCTAGCTATGGATAGGTTTGTTTGGAAGTCAATTTCTAAAAGCCGTCCAACACATGCCAGCATGTAAAATAGACATTAAACCAAATATGATGATAAGAAAGGAGATGTTACTACTTTTGGATCAATTGTACTTGAGGCACCCCAGAATGAGCAATGACCAAAAAGACACATTTTGCCATAACACCAACTTTTAAACTTTTACTTCTGCTTGAATCATAAACAAAACAATACGCACATTTATAACTTTGCCTTTGCAGATTTTTATTTAAAAGAAAAGGTTTATTTACAAAAAGTTTTACTAATCGCCTAAAAAAATACATCACACGTTTGCCATCACAGATTTTGATTAAGAAAAGGGTTTTATTTAGTTTTATTTAAAAAAATGTTTAATTAAAACTGTGTATATACAAAGCGTGCTTGTAAATGAAACTATATATTATTTAAATACACACATTTGTAACATTGCCATCGCATATTTTTTTATTAAAAAAAGAATTTTATTAACAAACTTTTACTAATAGCTTAACAAATACATAGTTTTATAGACATGAAACAAAAATCATATAAAATTCAAATACGTTTTTAATTAAAAAAAACTTTTGGTAAATAAAACCGTTTGTAAATGAAACCCTTTTTTTAATAGTACAACTTTTTGTAAATAAAAATCTGTGAAAACAAAATTATAAATGTGTATATTGTTTTATGATTCAATCGAAAGTGAAAAAAAAATCGGTTACAGCAAAATATTTCCTTTTGGTCATTGCGCATTCTTAGTTGCTTGAAATCCATTTGGTCCGTACTTTCCTCTACCACAATATGGCATCCCTTAATCGCTAACTTCTTGTTTGCAACCATCATAACTTATAATTCTTCTATGTCACATGATTAAAAACCTTCACCAATAATATATTTTGTACATATTGTCACGCTCAGCCTTTGTTGGAACTACAGCAGCATACACGTGACAATGATAATAAAAAAAATTTAATCCGAAATCGGCTTGTTGGTACCTGGCCTGATATCAGCAACAGAACACGGGGGAAGGGGATTCTCCAGTCGAGACACAGAATATAAAGATAAGGAACAAAGCAAACAAGCAAGAGACAACATGAAACAACCAAGTTATGAGTAAAAAAAAAATTATTTACATTTATTAAATGAAGAAACATGCAAAAAATAAGAAAAAGAATAATGAGATATTATATGGGAAAGGAAATCTAACTACTATTATGTAATGACGAGCAAAGATCACAGTGAATCATATTAAGACAGTCTATGAAGGAAAATGGGGTGCAACTTACAGAATGTTGATGGGTGTCACAAAGAGTATTCATCAAGTATCAAGCACAGAGTGGGGTGTTGAGTTTCCGATAAAGGGTTGGCACTATACAATCCTCAGGTTGGGTCTCAAAAGTATAATCTCTGGTGGATGAATAAAAGTGTCACTGACAAATGCAGTCTTCTGATGGTTGGCAGGGTCGGCGGTACAGTTATAAAAGTGTGTGTGTGGGGGGGGGGCGGTTAAACACATGCATATCAACTTAATTATTGATGACTGTAAAGTGGGGGGGGGGAGCCCAAGTCAAAAAGTGAGGGAGGTTGCTGCTAAGTTATATCTATATTTATAAAGTTAGGTATGTGTATTTATATATATATATATATATTTTTTTTTTTTCTTCGAGGAGGGTAGATTCTTGGATCTTATCAGCTAGAATCTCATTGGATGTTTTGCTCCACTTTTCAAACTTTGAGTAGTGGTAACAAAACAATAGCATCTTCTTTTGTGCAACAGTCCATGGTTGGGCTTTTAAGCCTCTTATGTTTCTTTTTTTTTGTTGTTGCTGCATTTGATGGAGATAGGGGGCCAGGACCTTTTGTCTCATTCCTGATGGCTGACCCTGGTTGGCCTCTGTATTGGCTGGAGCACCATTTCCAGAGGCAGGAAGGTTTACACCATTGCTTATATCTTCCCGCCTGGTGTATGAACGGGTTGATGGGTCCTTTTTATCCTCGGTGCCGGCCTGCCAGTATTTATTTTTGTTTTTATTCATATTTTTTATTATTCATTTCCTCATTGTCAACGGCTTCTAATTGTTTATTCGAAGCTGCCCTCTATGAGTAGAGGGGGTGCCCCCGTTTGCAATTCGGGAGACGTGCTGGATGGCTTCAAGTAAAAAGTATCCTCATGTCAGAGTCTCTGACAAACCCCTGTACAGAGAGACCGAAGACATCCGAGGGTGGTGTCTAGTAGGCATTGAAGTCCTCTCCTATATATATATATATATATATATATGTGTGTGTGTGTGTACAGGGTAATCTTCTAAACTAATAAACAGATCATTATGAATTTTGAAATATATATTCTAAAAAATACAGTGAGAAAACATGGGCACATTATTTTACTTGTAAATGTTAACATTTAGGGGGTGCATATACATAAATTAAAAAAAATTTTAAATTTATTTTTTATGAACCGATCATTATGAATTTTGGAATATATATTCTCGGCAACCTGGTGAGTAACATGAGCACATGACTTTTCTTGTAAACTTTACCACTTCAGGGGTGCACCTACCCAAACTCGCAACCACCTTCAAAAAAATTTTAAATAAGATATACAAAAAAATTAATGGAGAAAAGAATTGCTCTACATCAAATTTTGAGTTATATTAAGTAATACATTTAAAAAAGAATTAGTGCATTCACGTGAGCATCAATAATATGTGCTTGATAAAATACTAAACTATTGAATTTATTATGAATTATGGAATAAGTATTATAGGCAACAGGTATGTAACGTGGGCACATTATTATTTTTTTTTTTAAATCAAAATCATACCTTACCCCCAACAAAAGAAAAAAACATTTAAATTTAAAACTAATACAATATTTATTGCTTCTACCCGTTGTGGGGCGGGTATTTTACTTGTGTAACACTAAATTAAACTTTTTTTTCTTTTTTAGCTTTCACTTCCAATTGATGTTCATCCTGGTAAGTAAATACTTTTATCTTATATTTAATATATATATATATATATATATATATATATATATATATTAAAACAATGCATGTTAAAAAGAAGTTTGTAATAAAAAAAAAAAATTTGTTTTGAATTATAATTATTTTCTCTCGTGCTAAATGTATATTAAAATTCAAGCGATGATGCCGACACATAAATGAGTAAAATTGAACTTTTATGTCAACTTTTATGAATAAAGTTTCTCATTTGAAAGACTTTTAAAATATGATGTAAGCATATTAAAGTCTCCCTCTTTCACCACGTGAAAGATCGGCCATGTGCATAAAGTTGCCATCGTGTGTCGGCCACGTAACACATTTGATATAAATCAGTAAATGACGGCAAAAAGGTTTTTCCTATGGCAAAAAATAATTTTCTTTTCTGCATATTTTCTTAATTATTCACTTCCATTATATAGTAGGAAGAAGGGGAGTAAGGCGATATGAAGCTCTGATTGGTTGAACAAAGCCGTGTCTAAGTTCCCAACTTTAGGAACTTATATAGATGTTGGTCACATGACTGAGTGTGAAGGTGGTCTTGTGTAGGCGTACCATGGTGACAGCCGCTACTGGTGAAAAAATCAGATGTACTTAGAGCCAACCTTTCTGGGTGCATTGGTCTTACTCAATGGGGTGACAAAATCAACAATTGCGACTGGTGACAATATAGGATTGGCGGTATACAAGGGGGCTGTGGTACAGGAATAATGTATCTTTGCTTGCTTAAAATTATCTATCTGCTTTTCCACTCACAAACTGAAATAAGGAAATGAAATATAAAAATGTACTTTTTCTGATAAAATGTGGTTGTAAAATCTTAAGTTCGAATAGTGGTCTGATGTGACACTAGTGGATTGGAAGAAAATGACTGAAAGAGTCAACAACTTATCTTGTCCTGTTGGAGATAAGGTTTTACATTCCTGGAAGTATATAAACATTTTATGATGAATTATTTATTTGAAGAAAATATAAAAATGTTGAATATTGAAAGCATCATCGGCGGAACATTTTTTTTTCTAATATGAGAATTATGATTAACGGTCCAACTTATTGAAAAAAGATCATGATATGTCTGATTCGTTTCTCAAAGAGAACAGATGATCTAAACAGATAAATGCAAATCGAACTCTGAACTTTTGATCTACATGAAAATATGGGTGTTTTCTTAGATTAAGACCAAGATTAGGACAATCAAATTTTTTAATTTTCTTTCAAAGCAAAAATTGAATATCAGAACTAGCGAAAGAGAAGTGGTGCTTTCTTAGATTAGGATCCACGCTAAAATCGATTTGGCATCTGTACTTTCCGGATTTTTACGTAAACCGTCGGAAAGTACCGACTCTAAGGCGGTTGACCTACCTGTCTCCAAAAAATAAAAAAAATCGATGCTGGATTTACAAGTGGGGAAAAAACAAATATACAAATATTAACCAACATTTAAAGCAAAAAATTAAAGCAAAAAAATTAAAAATTAAAGCAAAAAAATGAATTAAAAAAAATCAAATAATACGTTTAGTCAAATTGTATGAAAAAAAATTATTTTTTAACAATGAAATAAAAATAAACAGGTGATAAATTATATTTTTTAAGCTTTTTTTTTTTTTACTGAAAATTATTTTTTGGTTTCGTTAGGAGTTAGGTATTAAAGTGTTTTGTTTTGCCTGAACATATTTTTCTTTTGTGATCAGTTTTTCGTCCTGACAAAAGTTAATCACTCCTTCGGGAGACGCAACAGCCAGTGATAGCTCGTGAATATTCTTTGCAGTAATTTTGCGTTTCAATCAGTTGAAATGTTGACATGTCGTCTGTTTATTCCTATGTTGACATGTCGTCTGCTTATTTTCTCGCAATTTGTTTGGCTAACCGCTTTTGTACTTTCCGGCGAGTTACGTAAACATCCGGAAAGTACCGACGTCAAATCGATTTTAGCGTTGGTCCTAATTTAAGAAAGTGCCACAATATGTATATAAAATGCTGCATTTATCGCTAACACTCCATCCAAAGAAAAACTCATCTTTTTTTTATATTTTTATTTCTATTTTCTTTCCCTCCTGTTGTGTTGTAGCCTTGTATTAAATTGCTTATTATAACAATATCCATGTGTTCATCGTATTTCTGCCAATTATCAATTGAACATGTTCTTACCTGCAGATATCCTTATAGAATCTTGGGACCATGCTCAGAGCCACCAATTTCGGGCAAAAATATAAATGCTAATTTGTGTCCGGTATTGGTCATCACAATTCCAATAATATTAATTTTTTTCCCTCAGTATGCTGAATATTTGTCCATAAAATTTGAAAATCTTTAATTAAAAGAAATAGTTGTATTATTTGGATTATTGAGACTACTATTCTCATCTTGGTCGCTATTTTTACAACATTTCGGCTGATATAAGCTCTGCCCTTTTTCAGGTGCATCTTTTCGAACTTGGGAATATGTATTCCTAACTCGTGAACCTATACGGAATTTTGAACGAATTTTGTATGTGAAAATAACAACCAAGACGAAAATAGTAGTCCAAATTATCAATCCTCATCTAAAAAATGACGAAACATAAAAAAAATACTTGTTTATCTTCACTAAAACTTGAAATATGACTTTTCTACGCTGATAACAAGTTTGCGCCACATTAGAATCATATTTCAGGGGATTATTATCTCAGGAAGCACCAAAATGGCGACATATTTTTTTCTGTATTATCAAGAAGAATTAGAGAACAATTTTTTATATAAACATTTCTTGCGGAACCTTTTTTTAATCTGAGGGATTGAAAAAAACTATGAAAATCTAAACAAAGTTAAATTTACATAATATTTAACATTCGATGAAAATTTATTGAAAAAAAACCCACAGAATTTACACAACTTTTAAAAATGAACGCAATATTTTTTTCAGGATCTTCAATGAAGGAGGGAGGTCTTATTAGATATTTGTTGACAAAATATTTTAAAACGTTTTGTTGTGTGCTGTCCGCTTCTCATTTTAATTACTTTAAATTTTCAACTCCTGTATTGTCCTCCAGGTGTGCATACGTTTGTTTAATAAAATGCATGCCTATCGCTAACAGTCAGTTAAACGCGTTTCGGCAATCAAAACTCTGAAGCAATGTTGGTTTCATGAAGAGGTTTATTGATCACCAGAAAAGCATAAAACTGAGGAAAAAAACAAACAAACAACGGTTTCACCAATACGTAATACAGTAACGTTAGCAAAGACGAGGACTATTTGATTGATATAACAGATGGAGAGCAAAATAACAGATAGTTCTCTAATAATACAAAAAAAAGGTGCTTGTTCACGGTTTCGGCCAGACGGAAAAATTATTTATGTGTGAAAACAATATCATGTACTTACTCAGTGGTATTTTATTGTTCAATGTTGAAAAAGTTAGGAAAAATTATCCAGTAGAACTTTAATTACAAATATTTTTACATTTTCCGTATCATACAAGTCATTTCAATGACTATGCCTCCATTTGCTACCGTTGGACAGAAGTCAAGGGCAGATAATTTGCAAGGACAGATAATACTCATTTAAAAAACAAAAAAATAAAAAACATAATTTATTGTAATGAGTATATTTAATGTGAAAGTAAATCAAATTAAAGTAATTAAATTGAAACTGGGTATCTTTCCGCAATTTAGTGGGAGACCACCTAGCTTGTTGATTACCTGCCCTTGACTTCTGTGATTATTTTCTCCAGCTAACACTAAATATTACTTTTGGCCCACCATCTTAGACTCTCCCCAAAACATACTCCATATAGGTGGTAGTAAAAACTTTTCCCGCATACACTTTAGTACTTACACTCTCCCCATAGAAACCGGGAACTAATAAACGTCTACTTTTTAAAAACGTGACCCATAAAATTTACTATTCATTTGCTATTAATTTACTACATAATACAATACATAACGCACACATTTAATGGATGCTTCCTCTAATTCTGCTGATTTTCGAGAATATCGGATTACGCTATTTCTACCTATTACGTATATAGTTATATTCATTCCGGTTTTTAGAGAATGCAATTAACGAACATATTTCCTTACAGTGTTTCATTATTCAAAATGTCGGCTACAATTTCTACAGCGACTCGACCATCATAAAGTTACTATTTTCTTAATCCTACACCTTTCACATGCATAATATCCAACAATTGGAAAGAAAACATTGATTTCTTTGTAAAGAAATGACCCAAAACATGTGACTGGTGGACCCTACATTTGGTCGCCTTCTAGCAAATCGTAAAATAAAACACATGGCAACTACAGGCTCCATTTAACTCACCTATTTTCCAAGAGATTTTCGTCTCGCTTACGGGCCAAGAGGTTATCAACATAGATCAAGACCGAGAGGTTTAGGGTTCGATCCCAGTCAACTCACACATTTTTTATTTTACATTGTTAAACTTTTGCCTACGAGGGAGGATGGGAAGGTAGCATGTGCCGAGTTTTTTTAAATTCAATGTAATATGTAGTACTTTAATTATTATGAATATCATCATTTCTGTTCGCACACACATCGGTTATTAGTGCTCTGCAGGCCTCCTTAATTATATTTTTGTGTTTCAGTAGTGCTCAGAAGGCATACTCATTTTTCTTTTTTCTTTCATCACAAACAAAAGGGAATTTTTATACAAAGATAACAGGGGAATTGGTTTTAATAGGGTTCTGTAGGATTCTTTTAATTTTAAAAGTGCCCATTATAATATATAGAGCAGGTGTTTAATTAAAAAAAGAAAAATTCTGGGGAAATACCGGTACGATGGGTTGGGCAGGAAGACTCCTACAACCATGTCTCCTTCATTCCGTTCTTCCTCCTTTCCCTCTTCCACAATTCAAAACCGCAAATATTGCACGGCGATATAGGGAAGGGGACAACCTGAGTGAGGAGTTCAGCAGCAAAATGTTTGTTTGCATTGCATTTAAATTTCTACATGTTGGTAAAGTCAGGAGCAGGGAGGGAATTCCATAGGCAAGTGGTCCGAGGAAATAAGCTACGAGAGTAGGAAATCTTTCGGCATCTAGGGACCTCTACAGTGAAAGGGTGGGATTTTGCTGCTAGTCGGGTGGGTTGTGGACATTTACAAGTGCAGTGATTTTATTGGCGCACGTTCCATTGTAGTACCTGTAAAACAAGCACAGGGGTTGAAGCTTGGTAGACAGTGTGGGACCTATTAGGTTAGAAATTCCTTTTTGCATTCTATCCAAGAGGGTGAGACTAGTGGTGATGCACCAGCCCAGATTTAACAACAATATTCCATGCACGGGTGAATGTTGGCTTTGTAGAGATATAGAATACTGGCAAGTGTGAGAAGTTTTCTAGCCCGGTAAAGGTAGCCTACCTTCTTTGCTGCAGACTTGGTAGTATCTTCTATATATTTATTCCAATTCATGTTACCTGTGAATGTTAGGCCGAGAAGTTTAAACATTGGACTCTGGAAGGGTGTTATCGGTCATGACAATCAATGTATGCAAAGATTTCTCATAGTTGTTGAATGAAAGGTTCTTGGTCTTGGATGGTCACATTTAATGCTAGCCTTTTGGGCCGCATTCTACTACAGCCTGGAGGCTATCTTCCAATTAGTTAGCCGTTGCCTTGCATGTATGGGCATTCGATTTGCCCTCTTGCTGAGAATCGCGTATGGTATCGGGTTATTTTACTTTTCAAAATAGAATCAACGTTAAAGAGTAGTATCTGTTCTGCTACTATAATTAATCTTTTCCCTCCTCGGTCAGTGAAAGAGAAAAGTAAAAATAAATAAATCAAAATAAACGGGGAGAAAAGAAAAATATTATAAAGTCGGCAAAAAGTAAAATCTAGGGTAGAGTTAGACGCAAGGTCGGTTTTTAATGTGGGGAAAATTCATCAACGTTAATTCTATTTTGAAAAGTAAAAAGAAAAAATAAACTGAAAAGAAAAGAAAAATATTGTAAAATCGGCAAATATTTAAATCGAGTAAAAGTAAAAAAAAAAAAAAATTGCTGTAGTATTTCTCCTTCGCTGACCGAAGACAGAAAAGATTAAGTATATAGTATCAAAACAGATTAACGTTAATTCTATTTTGAAAAGTAAAAAGAAAAAAGAAACTGAAAAGAAAAATATTGTAAAATCGGCAAATATGCAGAGATGATGTAAAAATAATCACCGATTTTTATTTTTTTTTAATACTCAAAGCAGACGAAATTTCTTTAATTGTTGCGATTGATTGGTTAATTTGGGTCATGTGATAGAAATTCTTGATTGTGATTGGTAGCGGGCATAAAAAGTGCTGCCACTTTGTTTCTACATCAAAAGCAACGGAAACGACTTACATTCTAATGGATCTCAGTTACACCGGTTATACAGTCAATGTCCATTTTTAAGTGGAGGTATAATAGTGAAGTAGTATAACAAATTTGAAATTTATTTTTTAGATAATTGTGACAGTTGCAAAAAGAATAACTAATCTTTCGAAATTTGAAATGAATTTGGAAGCATTTAAACTGTCAAATAGAAAATCACTTAAACTGGCTTTAAAATTCTATTTTATTTCGTAATAATTTAATTTAATTTTTGAATTCCTATATATGAATAATTTGATTAAAAAAAATAAATAAATAAATAAAAACGGCATATTAAAAAAACAAAAATGAAGTAAAAACAAAACTCCCAAAAAACTCCCGGGTAACACCGAGTAGGTACAGTTTTTTTAGTTAATTCGTCGTTTCACAGCTGAAATGGCTGACAATGAATCGGCGGCCAAATAATGATTTTTTTTTTTCGACCTCAGAAATGAGTAAGTAAATCCAAATAAATTGTTTGGGACTGTATTACCTTTAAAATATTTTAAGGTAAATTTGAAATTAGTCCAATTGTTTACCTCGCCTAATAAACCGGTATCGTCCGGGTTTTTGGGTCTGGATTTACGCCGGTCTATTGGGGGTTGCCGGTCCTGTGCCGTTCTAGGAGGTGCACCCTCCCGGGCTTCGCCTCCCCTCTTTGGGGAGGAGTAAGTTTATTGCTTACTGTCTGAGGCGCCTCTACCGGGGAATGCCGACGGGGCTGCCCAGGCAATTTTTAAATGGCCAGAGTGCTCACCTCTCGAGCGGTGGCTTATCTAATCCCACTTTCCCGACCTTGTGTCACATCTTACCTTGTGGGAGGTAGATAAATAACTTGAAATTAGTCCAAAACAATTTATTTGGGTTTACCTACTCATTTGTGAGGTCAAAAAATGCAGACGATTCATTGTCCGCCAATTTAGCTGTGAAACGATGAATTAAACCATTAAAAAAAAAAAATATTATTAAGTTATAAATCGGATGAGCGTATTTCCGAAAGGAGAGAAAGAAGAAAACGTTTTCTTGCATTCCTCCGCGACGCATGCTGTCAGCCAAACATAGCATTAAAAAAGAAAAAAAAATGCGGGAATCTTATTGTAGTGTGATCGCTCTTACACCACTACTACTACTACTACATTTGTGTAAACTACTTCAAATCTTCTGTCGAGGGATTCGCTTACACCTTACTTATCGAAACCGCTATCTATCAGTGACTATTCCTTATTACATTAATAAAGATTTTTTGAAAAATACTAAACTACCAAAAGACTATGGCTGGAAGCTACAATATGAGTAAGCTACGGCCGTCTCCAGCCGATAGAATATTAGTCTCCGCGTCCTCACGGGTTGGTGTGAGTAACAATCAGAGTCGCCTTATTGTCAACAACAATGGCGAGGGTAGTATTATCGTTAGGCGTGGTGGCAATGTTTCTTTGGGTGACAATTCAGTTTCGAATGTCTTTCTCCAGCAGACGCAGAACGAATCGACGGAACGAAAAACGAAATCTTGTCTCAAACGTATCCTTTCGTTTTTCAAAGAACACGGCGAGAGCCGACCCCCAGAGTGCATGTCTCCCACGGAGTTGGATCAGATGTTTGCTTTTTTCTTCAAGGAGACGAAACGTCTGGACGGAGAAGAATTTCAGCCGATTTCGTTGAAAAGTTTCCAGAATTCGTTGGACCGTTACCTTAAAAATAAGAATTACCCGTACAGTGTGCTGAATGACAGCGTCTTTATGTTGAGTCGAAACGTCCTGTGGAGTCGCAAGAAGGAGCTGAAAAAACAGGGCAAAGTCGTAAAGCCGATTACGACTGAGACTCTGGCACCGGGGGAAGAGGAACAACTTTGGAAAAAGGGCTACCTGGGAAACGTGAACGATCCGCATTCACTACAGAGGACGGTATGGTTTTTCAACCAAAAAGCCATGCGATTTAAAGGAAGCTGTGACGCTTACCAATTGAAGTGGGGTGATGTGCAACTTCGGTCGGTAGACCCCAAAATGGAATATCTCCAGATAAACAAGAGCTTCTTTAAACGAAAGTCGTCGTCGTCATCGAGTGGCGTTAACCGACGACCACAGACCAGGATTCTGCCCAATGTTGATGCCCCTTTGCGTTGTCCGATTCGATTCTTTAAGGCGTTTGCTAAGAAACGTCCCAGCGCGATGTTACAACAGGACAGTCCGTTTTACTTGGCCATTCCAAACAAGGGTCACGATAATCCGACATGGCTTTACAAAAGCTGTAAACTCGGAATCCATGCGTTGGAGAGAATACTCCGGATTCCCATTAAAGCAATTCGAAAATCGGGTAAGTCTTGAAGGCTTTTAACTTTAATTACTTTCGATAGAGAGGTTATGTTTTATCCGTTTTTCTTCTTTTTAAAAATTTTGTTCGGATCGGATCTTCATACCATTTTCCCTAGTGATGTATTGTTAGTTTAATACTTATTTCGAATTGGGAAAACAAACAAGTAAATAAGTTAATAACACTGACGATACTTATAAACACGAAATAGAGAAAAATGCAAGAAGAAAATTCGGTGCTATTCGAGATGAGGTCACATCTGGAAAACGCAATTCCAAATAAAAACTTGCTTATATTTACGTATTAGGCAATAATTAGTATACACAGAAACAAAATAGGAAACTTATCCAGTAGATTTTTAATGAAAAATAAAAATCTGTTTTATCGTATTTTGCCGATCGTTATTGATTTATTACGTGTTAATATGACAGACTGAGTTACGTCCCCGTGTTTTTCGCTGTAATCAATGGCGTGTCCATAATATACGCTAAGACTGATTTTTAATTAAAATTCTACTCAATAATTTTTGGTGTAGATGCCTATTTTTGTCTGATTCCTGTTAATTTATTTGGAACTGCGATCTTCATCTGTGACCTCATCTCGATAAGCACCGAATATTCAACTAGAATCTTTGTGTTGATATGACAACGTTAAACGACTAAAGGTGTCACTATTGTTTTGGTTCTTGTGCCATGGCGTAGGTGTGCGCCCTCTGAGTGCATTTGCTATTGATATTATAACAGTGAATCTGCAAAATTGCAGCCTAGAAGAGTAACTTATCTTGCCTTTCGTAACATTTATTTGTTGCATATTTGTTTTTTCACCGCCTTTTTCGTTCTGTTAGATGTTGTTATAAATGCCCGAGTTTTTATTTGGAAATGCGTTTTTTTATGTTTTTCCGTATTTCCACTCTGGACTAGGGATTATTCTTGGGTTAATGAAGAACATGTTTTTTTTTTATCGGGGGGTGAGGGGGGGGGGTGAAAGAAAAAACAGTTATTTCGATCCTTCGTGAATTTATGTGGGTTATTTTATTTTAGCGAAAAAAAAGGTGCTTATCCAGAAGTACGGAGACATTCGAAAAACAAAACAACAATAAAAACTGAGAAATGTCTGTTTGACGTACGTATCTGTTACGGAATGAATATATCGTATACCAAAAATCACGTAAATTAATCAAGTAGTTTTTATTTTATAAAATAAAATTTTACCGATATATCAGCGGGATTTTTGGTTATATTCAAGGTAGAAATTCAAGTAGATAACACCCAAAATTCAAGATTTTATTTCTCTAGTTCGCAAAAGTTCGTATTATCTCCCTCGAATATGATCAACATGGCGGGGATATTTTAAAAAAGAAAAACTACTTTATTAATTTACGTTATTTTTGGTATAGGATATTTTAATTCCGTGACAGGTACGTACATCACAGGACCGGCGGAACAGTTATAAAAGTGTGTGTGGGGGGAGGGGCTCTCCTAAAAAGTGAGGGGGGGGGGCGATTAAACACATGCGTATATAACTTCATTATTGATGACCGTAAAGTGGGGGGAAAGTCAAAAAGTGTGTGTGTGGGGGGGGGGGCTAGAGCAAAGTTTTTGAAATAAATGAAAGTTTTACACTGGGTAAAATTCAGCAATTTGTTTGAAAATAGTTCCCAGTGCAGTATTCGAAATATAAAATATCTTGCAAGTTCAGAGTGTTAAAATCCATTTTAAGGTAAACCGTGCTTGTTGAGTTATCTCCCCCTTATTTTACTCTACAAAATTAAAGATAACATTTTTTTTTCGGCCCCAAGTTTCTTTTTATGTGTGAACGCACATTCAGTAAGCTCTGTCTACCTGTTGGTCAGTCTTAAAAAAGTAACGTTTTCATCGTTAATCGCATAGATTGAATGAACATATCTTTAGAAATTCCGGACGCTTCTTCGTTCGTTTTTCTCAATTTTTTTACTGCCCATTTTTTTTTCGGTGTACAATTACCTATCATTTTTTTTCAAATATTTTTTATTTCCTATATAAATTTATCGTAAACTGATCCCCCACTTTTTGACCATCACAAATTTTTAAAATTATTTTTTCGGTGTACAATTACCTATCATGTCGCTAGAGAATTCTGTTTTTTGGGATTTTTTTTCAAATGTTTGATTTTAGGAGGGGGGATCATTTCCTATATAAATTTATCGTAAACTGATCCCCCACTTTTTGATCATCACAAATTTTTAAAATTATTTTTTCTGTGTACAATTACCTGTCATGTTGCTAGAAAATTGCGTGTTTTTTTGGAATTTTTTTCCGAATATTTTTTATTTTAGAAGGGGGATCAGTTTCCTATATAAATTTAACGTAAACTGATCACCCACTTTATGACCATCACCAATTTGATAATTTTGTTTTATTTATTACTTTTTTTCCTTATAACGGTAACCATTTTCGTGGTGGTGGGGAAGATTTCTTTTAGAGTCTTTTGGGGTGGGAGATAGTTCTCTGACCAATAGCTGTATTCAGAAATTTTATGACCTGGGATTGGGAGATTTTGGTCAATTTTTACTTTTCACTCTTAATATTTTAAAATAGCCATGACTAATTATCCTCTGTTTCAGAGATGAATTCTAGAAAACTGCATCAATTCACCACTGACACAGCATCAACCATCCAATTTCTGAAAGACTATAGATTGATGTTTATCCAACGCACCTGCCCAAACTGTAACGCTCGAATGCGTGAAGTCAATAATTTGCGAATAACTGATGGCATCAGATGGAGATGCACACAACGTCCATGTAGGAAAGAGATTTCAGTGAGACAACGTACGTTTTGTCAAAGGTCAGAATTACCATTACACAAAATGGTTGCTATCTTGTACATAGGTTGATAGGTACAGAATGGCTACATACAAAAATCTGACATGCAAGATTGGCATGGCTTCAGAGCCTATGACGAATTGAAGGAACTTTATTCGGATGTATATGGCGAATATTTTGCCGCCCATCCACAAGTCATTGGAGGTGTTGGACATACAATGGAAATTGATGAGTCAAGTTTCGTCATTATGTGCGATCTCAATGGGTTTTTGGTGGTCTAGACACGACCACAAATGGCTGTTTTCTTGTGCCTGTCAAACAACGAGATGCAGAGACCTTGATTCCATTTATCCAACAATACATTTTGCCTGGTACGACTGGTGTCGGATTTGTGTCGTGCCTACAGCACATTAGGGTTGCATGGATACACCCATTTAATGATAAACCATTCTTTGAACTTCATTGATTCTTTGACACGCGCGACCACTAACCATATAGAAAATATATGGAATCAGGCAAAGCTATGCAAGAAGAGAGAGTGTGGAACACATCGTACCCTGTTGGAGTCGTACCTGATAGAATTTATGTGGCGAAAGAAGTTTGGACATGATCTATTAGAATTTCTGTTTCAACAGATCCGCAAATTCTACTCAGTTGTATAATTTAAATTTCTTTTAAGAAAGACAAATCATTCGTGACCGTTGTAAAAAGAAAAAAAATGAAACTCTGGAAGAAGAAAAAATTTAAATTGTGAGCCTTGTAAAAAAAAATGCCTTTACTTTCTTAAATAAAAATTAAAATAATTGCTCGTTTTTCGTAATTTTCGGTGTCCCTTAATATTTTTCAATACCAAGTAAGTACTTCATAAAATATTTGGAAAAAATTTCGAAAAAACTCTGAATTCTCTAGAAAAAAGAATTTAAAAAATTTCTGATGGTCAAAAAGTTGGGGATGAGTTTACGTTTAATTTATAGGAAACTGATCACCCTTCTAAAATAAAAAAAAATATTGGAAAGAAAATTCCAAAAAGCACGGAATTCTCTAGCAACATGATAGGTAATTGTACACCAAAAAAAAAAAAAAAAATGAATGTCTCCCTTAATCTGGATAAGCACCAATTCTTTATTTTAATAATTAATAAACAAATCTTTTCGTTATGTTCTACCACCCGTTTTTCTCAATTTTTTTACTAATAAATTTTTTTATTAATTCCGTGCTTTTTCAAATATTTTTGATTTTAGGAGGTGGGGGGGGGGATTAGTTTCTTATATAAATTTAATGTAAAATGATCCCACACGTTTTGACCATCACAAATTTTTTCAAAAATTTCCATACAACTCGAAATACTCCAGCGACATGATAGAAAATTGTACACAGAAAAAAAGAAAAAAATTTGGTCCGTAAAAAATGTGAAAAAAATGCAACATGGTCAAAAAATGGGGGATCAGTTTACATTAAATTTATAGAGGAAACTGATCCCCCCTCTTAAAATCAAAAATTTTAAATTCCCAAAATTACGGAATTCTCTATCAACAGGATAGGTAATTGTATACCGAAAAAATTTTAAAAAAGTTGAGAAAAACGAGGGATGGAAAATAACGAAGAAGCACCAAATTCCGTTCTTAATTTTTTAATTTTTTTATTGGCATGCGTCAGATTGTCTTTTTTTTCCCAGATTAATTTTAGGTAATTTTTTACTAAATTGAAGAATTTTCTTTGGGAAATCAAGTCTATTTTCTTCTCTTGGAAACTTTGTCTTCATATGGAATGAAGGAATCCGCTCCCATGAAATCGGCGATAATCTACCTAATGCTTAATTTTCAAGAACGGGAATCCAGAGTTGAGTTGTCCTGGGTAGAGATATTACATTTCATAGGGCCTTAGAAAATAGGGACCTGTGTTGAGAAAAACATTGATCAATAAGCATCAGCATTGGCTCTGTCTACAAGAGCTTTTGTATCCATCGACTTGACATGACTCAGAACAACTTTCTCTACATCGTGTCTCAAAAAGATGTATATTTGAATTTCTGTGAAGTAGGTATTTGTTTAAATTAATTTAATTTTCAAAATCTATCGGAACTTATTCTATTGTCACCTCCGATTTTCAAAATGACGTTCGTTTTGGTCCAGGCACTACTGACAACACCAAGCAATGGAATTGCATACAATTCCTTTGGTATTTGTGCACATTCGCATTCAATTATTGGCTTTAATTCAGCTTAGTTTAGTCGCACTGCCATCATTAAAATCCATGATTTAAATTATTTGCTGCTTATCTAGAATTATGAAGACATTAAAATAAATTTTTTTAAATGAGGAATATCTCTTTGATGTCACGGAATGAATATATAGTATACGAAAAATCATGTAAATTAATCAAGTAGTTTTTATTTTATAAAAGAAAATCAAATTTTATCGATAAACGAATAAGGGGAAAATATCGGCGCCATGTTGATCATATTCAAGGGAGATAATGCGAACTTTTGCAAACTAGAGAAATAAAGTCTTGAATTTCGGGTGTTATCTCCCTTAGCTACATTGAATATGACCAATAATGGAGCTGATATATCAACATTGCCCGTTTATTGGTAAAATTTGATTTTCTTTTATAAAATAAAAACTACTTGATTAATTTACGTGATTTTTGGTATACGACATATTCATTCCGTGACAGGTACGTACATCAAACATATTCCTCAGTTTGTTTTATTAACTTTTTGTTGATTAACAATCAGTTCTAAGTGACAGTCTTCTGGTGGTTGATGTTTCAATCCTTACTACAGGCGATAGTAATTAAGAATAACAGGTGCTTGTTCAGTGTTTCGTGGAGACGGAAGAATTATTTATGTGTGAAAAAAATATCATGTACTTAATCGGTGCTATTTTATTGTTCAATGTTTAAAAAAGTAGGAAAAATTATCCACTAGAACTTTAATTACAAATATGTTTCCATTTTCCGTATCGTACAAGTCACTTCGATGACTATGCCTCCATCTTGTTTCGTTGACACAAGGCTAGGGCAGATAATTTGCAAGGGCAGATAATCCGCATTTAAAAAACAAAAACAAAAATAAACTGATTCCAACAATAAGAAGCTGCGACTGCAGAAAATCAATAGATTGCTTGACATCGCTACATAAATAATGTCTTCCATGTTCAACCGGTTGACATCCATTTTCGGAGAACTTCTTATTTCTATTATAAATTACATCATTCTTGCATAACCCTTTGCATGATTACCTGCCCTTGCAAATTATCTGCCCTTGACTTGTGTCACACGGAAGAAGATGGAGGCATAGTCATCGAAGTGACTTGTACGATATGGAAAAATATTTGTAATTAAAGTTCTAGTGGATAATTTTTCCTACTTTTTTCAACATTGAACAATAAAATAGCACTGATTAAGTACATAATATTGTTTTCACACATAAATAATTTTTCCGTCTCCACGAAACACTAAACAAGCACCGAATAACATATTAATTAACACTTCTACCCGTGAATGGCTGATGGAACGAGAACAATCCACACCCATGGATTTGATAAAGGGTTCAGTTCGAAATTTTGAGTTCGACAAAAATTCCCAAATTCGAAAAGATGCACAAGAAGGTCAGAGGTTACATTGGCCGAAATATTGTGAAAATAACAACAAAGATGGCGTTTTTGCTCGGAGCAAAGTGTAGTATCTGTATTAATACTGCACCTCATCTTTTCTGTCATTGAAGGAAAAATCCTTCTAGACTGAGGCAATTGCTGTTCCAATCCAGAGTGCCCCTTTTTGGGAACTTGATTTCCCCACGTTAAAAACCGACCTTGTGTCTAACTCTGCTCTCGTGGGGAGGCAAGTAAATAGGAACAACAAAGATGAGAATAGTAGTCCTAATAAATCCAAATATGAAAATGTTTTTAAGTTTCTTACTTTTTTGATTCGCCATTATTTTAAATATTCTCCAGAATTTCAACGATCAGCTTTTTTTTGTATTTGCTTAATGCATTGGCAATCAAAATAAATAAAACGTGTTGAAATGGATGTGGCACTTTTTAAAACAATTAAATTTATCATTAAAAAAGAATGTGAGTATTTTATTAATTTATACAACTAAAATCCAATATTAACTTATGTAAACAATCGAATGATTCATTTTCCGTAAACTTTATTGATTTGAACATTAAAGAATCAAAGTTAAGTTCGATTCTTTTGTGCAGTTGATTTTCGTATTTTTGATTGAACTTGTAATTATTTAGTGTGGAAGAAATCATTTGGTCATTTATAACGACAGCTAACAACGAAAAAAGGTTGAAAAAAAACAAACCCAAACACAAATAGGCAACAAATAAATGTTACCAAAGGCAAAATAAATTACTCTTCTACTTACTTATATAAGTATATTTGTGTTTTAGTTCGATTTAAAACTAGTGTCGAGACGTCATGTTAATATTGAAAACACAAAATGGCCCCATTTGATGACGTGACGTCTCGACACTAGTTTTAAATCAAATTAAAATACGCTTCCGAAAAGGGACATCAATGAGTTAAATACGAACTGTAAAAAGTACCCTTCATTAACCCAACCACTAATCCTAACTCCGGGTTGGCATATTGCCATCCCGGACTATTAATGAGTGTATAAAAAACAAATACTAGATTATTTTCCGTAAATTTTGGTGTACACTAATACTTTTCCATCACAAGTAAGTATTTCCTAAAAAGAATCCTGTTATTTTTAAGTGCCATATTTCACTCGTGTGTCTACGAGTAGAAGCACCACAGGCGATTATTATACTTCCTTATAATATGCTTTTTAAGGTAGGTCACATACTATAACCGTACCAAAGAGGGTGTCCTACATTTTTTTGTAAACTTTGGTTAATAAAATTTACATCGCCACCGTCTACAAGCAACACCTTCAATCCGCTCCGGCTTGAAAAATATCAGATCTAAATCCATGTCTGTAACCTATCGATACACTGATCAACCAGGGAGCTGGAGGTTTTCGTAATGCACACTTTGATATACACCGAACTCTAACTGACAAACTTCATTCTGAACCCTGTGAAACGGATAATTCCAATACCAAACTACTGCACAGACAAGATAAACTGGACGTTACCAATTGTCGTTCGGTATATATCAAAGTGTGCATTACGAAAACCTCTAGATCCCTGGTTGATAAGATAAACTGGACTTACCAATTGCCGTCTGAATATCAGCCTCTCAACAAAAACATTTGGATTCCTAAACAATTTGAGTATCATTTTTTTCCAAACATTCATTTCCAATATAACAGCTGTTTTATTTTTGACGTGTTTTTGGACATCATCCACCCTGACTCTACGCTCTCATCTCAACATCATACTCTTTACCTTTTGGTCTTTATTTTGTTTTATTTTATGTAAAATTTTCAAAGTTAAATGTTGCCGATAATATTTACAATTACAATTTACATTTTCTCTATCCTCTGATGAAAAGAGTTTATTTTTGAAAATCCATGGATTTAGGATATGAAGCTCCTTGCTCTGAACTTTTGATGTTCTAATAAATATGGTATCTTTACAATTTTTTATTCTCATCTTTCATCTCTAGAATTGATTGCTCTATTCAATATATTGAGCTTTATATTATCACGATAGATTATTATTAAAGGATAATTCAATTATCTTTAATTTAATTCAACATTTAAATATATATATATATATATATATATATAATGGGTTGTTCCATTTTTTTTTTTTTTTTTTTTCATCAAAAAAGACAAAAATAAAAATAAATATTTTTGTTTTTGTGTTTTTTGATGAAAAAAAAAATGTTACAATACTGGTCAACTCTGATGATGGAATTTTATTCCGAAATTAATAAGATTAAAGTAAAAAAAAAAAAAAATCTTGCATTGATAAAGGCTTCTATTTTCAATTTTATAATATACTAGCGGAACCCGTCGCCCGGCGTTGCACGGGAGAAAGTACTACCTATTGCATAAAAAAGAAACCGCCTATTGTTCTTCCCCCCCCCCCTCTACCGTGTTGGTGAATATTTTAAATTAAAAAAAAAAAAGAAAAAGAAAGCAGAATGGGTTCGAACGCTGATACTGGCGATAATGAAACCTCCCTTCTTAACAATTGCGCCACAGTTACAACTTGAAAAATACATGTGAAAATAGGCCACTTAAGCTAAGCTTGTTTACTGGCAGCTTCTGGCGACGAAAAATAAAGTTCAACAATGACACGCTTTAGGTCATTTATTTGAGAAGGGTTAAAGGTATGTGATTTTGAAAATATAAATGTGTCGGGGTCTAACAGTATCTTGGCGGCTATTGAATTAAGTAGGAAGTCGATTTAATGAAGGAATTTTAGTCGTCATGTTTGAAGAATAAATGTTGCAGGTACTGTGTTCGTTAATGTCATTCGCTTAATTCTGGAATGAATGTAAATGTGGAAATCATAGTTAGAAATAGGGGAAACGTAATCTGATATTCGCGGAATATCATCGGATTCAACGGGAGCGGTCATTATTTGTTTGCGTATTGCTTTATATTATGTAGTAAATTAATACCAGGCAAATAATAAATAAGGACGGACTGTTTTGTGAAAAGTAAACTGTGTTTATTAGTACCCGGTGTCGATGAGTCTAGTCACAGTACACAATTGTTAGGGGGAAAAGTCTTTGCTACCACCTATATGGAGTTGGTTTTTCGGAGAGACGTTGAGGGTGGGCCAAATATAATATTTAGTGTTAGGTTGTAAAAAATAATAACAACTTTTCTGAAACACGCTCGAGTGAATAAGTGTAGTATAGCGGTGAGTTTAGTAGCCTGTGATGTATGTGGTTATTTTCCTATACTCCGAGAAGGTACAGGGGAAAAAAAACGTCTCTACTTTATATATTAGATATATATATATATATATATATATATATATATATATATATATATATATATATATATATATATAATATAATATAATAGACATTGATTAAATATTATTTTTCATTATAAATGTAAGCCAAAAGTAAGTTTGTTTATTATGTTCTAGTTGGCGAATGATTTAACTATTTATTATTATAATGAAGCTGAGTTAATCAGCGTTTGTTTCTCTAGGGCTTTTTTGCTGTAGATTTTAATCACACAAAATACATGTTCAAATATTCCTTGGTTTTGGGATTGCATTATGCTTGAAAAAAAAATCAGTTTCAATTGTTCTAATTATCAATGATTTGCAATTAACTCACTAAGTGGCCCATGTTTTAATAGCTTTCGCTCATGGCCATACCCATAGTAGGGATGGCCATGGTTCCACTCCTTTCTTCTCTTGTTTGACTCCCCTTCCCCTTTTATTTTATACCGTTTCTATTACTGTCGCTTCCGCCACTCACTCACCCACCCTCTGTTTATGATTAACAGTCGAATGTAATAAAGAAAGGAAATAATAAAAATGTCCGTTACAAATAAAAAGAGAATAACATCATAATTAGTAAAACTATTTAACACATAGCCAAGCGAGAGGGAAGATATAGTAAGCAGAAAACGACTAATTTTGGATTTTATCTTTATATTTTTTATATTTAATTGGCATTGCCAACCCCATTTTTCCTGATTAAAACAATCTAACTTTAGCAGAATGGCTGACTCAACGGCTCACATTTTTTCTAGTATCAGTCGTTATTGCAGCGAGAATAAAAATCAATTTAGTAAAATAATTATTTTATGAAATAGCTATAGTTTTACTTTTGTACTATTAACAAAAAATTGCACGGGAAAGATTATTTTTTTCTATCTTATAATTAAATTTGTAAATGTGTCGTTTCCGATCGAAAATGGCGGATAACTCTGACGTCACTCAATCGTCTGCTAGTTTCCGACTTCAAAGATGAGTATATAAACCCAAATAAATTGTTTTGGGTTAATTTCAAATTTACTTTAAATTATTTTAAAGGAAATACTTGGGAAATTAGTCCAAAATAATTTATTTGGGTTTACTTACTCATTTGTGAGGTCGGAAGCTAACAGCCGGCTATTTTAGGTGGGAAACGACAAATTTACCATAAAGTTGATTAATTTTCCCCCAGAAGTTTTAGGCTTTCTTCTTTAGAGAAAATGGTAAAATAAATGTAAATGCTTTAACATTTCTCATAAAAGATTAAACTTCAGGTATATCTTTTTTGTGTATCAATAATTGCGTCCATAGGAACCTCAACACGGGGTAAAAGTGTACGGAAGGAAGAACACGTAAAAAAATTCTAATGTGTAATTTTTATATTGGCTAAATAAAGTCTAGGCCTAATTAAATCGTTTTTGTATGGCGGTTTTAAACGAGATTGTTATTGTCCGTAAAATTTGAAAATCTTAAAAAAAAACAAAAAAAAAAAACGAACTCTTGTGTTCACTAAAACTTAAAATACCGTTTTTTAAGCTTTTGATTGCTATGTCAAGAAGGACTCAAACATCATTTTATTATTTTCAGTTCCGCAGCAACGATAATTTAAAAAGTTATTTTGAAAAAGAAAAAAAAATTAAAAAAAAATTATATTCTATTCTACACGAACGAGAAAAAAATCCCCAAACTGGTTTTATAATGTCAAGAAAAAATAACCACGGTAATCCCCGGATTCTACCGAATATTCATGAGGTCTACACTGCCGACTTCTACCGATTTCTTATTTTAAGAGTAACGGTCCAATGAAAATTCGGTAGACGAGGCGGTAGAAGTCGGTGGTTTGCATTCATTGTTTTTTTTGTTTTTTTGTTTTCATTTTATTATTGTTAGTGTTAGACAGTGCTAATAATAAGCTTTTTCAAAAAAAAAAAAAAAATCAGTGTGAAAACCATTTTATTGTTTTCCCCTCTAGTCTACTGAAGCACGCTAGCCCTTTTTGTTTGTCACTATCGAAAGCTTGTGAGAAAATGCCGGCTAACTGCATAGTGAAAGGCTGTCGTTCTATTCAGAAGAAAGGGGGGCCGATCAGCTTCTACCGTCTGCCGTGGAAAAATGTCCGCCTGAGAAACGAATGGATTCGACGCGCAGGCTACGACCCTGATAATTATGAACAAGTCCGACATATCAGTCGAGATCATCGGGTTTGCAGCCTGCATTTTTGGAATAACCGGAAAGAAAGCCCGCTCGATCTACCAACATTTAATTTAGGTAAAAACAAAAATTATTTATTTCATAAACATTTTATAGAAATTAATTTCTTTTTGTTTTGTTTTGAGTTTCGTCTAATGTTAAAAATCTTGTGCGTGCATGCTATTCACCCTTTCGTGTATATGACAAGAGGTGGTTTTTATGAAGTGGGGAATAAAGCACCGAAGAGAACCATGCTCCAATCTGATATTAGCTCGAAGGATCAAAAGTCAGGTGCGTGTGTGTAGTGATGGATTGAAAGTAATAGTTGTAACTTGGCTGTGATCATATTTCGCACGAAAGGCCATTTTTCTACCTCAATTTCATTGGCCGATTTAATCAGCTTCCGCAGTGACGTCACACACATAGTCAAGTCTGGCAAACTGAAATTTCCTATCAATTATGTCATTTTTTTTGTTTTGTTTATTTTTTTTATCATGATTTTTTTTTTATCTTCCAATTTACTTTAAAATACATGGCAAGAAAAACAATTTTTATTTAAACCATTCTTTATCATCTTGTGAAGAAAAATTGAGGCAGCCTTTCGCTGTTTCTGTCGTTCGGTACTATTTCAAAAACCTTTATTGTATAAAACCATTATGTTTAATTTTTTTTTCCGACAATACTTTTGATAGTATTTTGGTACTTATCCAGATTAGGACCCAAGCTAATGCTAACCCTAGTCAATTTTAGCTTGCATAAGTACCTGTATTTTTTAAATTAAATTATATCGATATTTGAATGATGGCTGCGTCTTGTTTACATGGTTACTGATTCATTAAGACTTTTTTTTTTAAAATAAAATTACTACCTTTCCCTCTGCAGTGTAGTTCGAGAATTAAGTTGATGTTGTTTTAATAATACATTTGAAATAGCAAAGTAATCTAAAGCTAGAAAAATAGAATTTGACGGAGTAATTAATTAAAAAGCACATCTGTTTTTGTTTTTTTAGCGAAACCAAAATGCATTATAGTCATGGCCATCCCTACTACAGGCCAGGCAATCGTGCAACGGGAGTCTTTTACTGGGGGCCATGTGAATTTTCTTAAATATTCGATATAGAGCTGTTATCTGTAAATAAAACGTAATATATTTCCTAAGAATATAGAAAAGATTTGAAATTAATAATGTAAGATTTATTGACAAATTCTCAAAGACGATACTTTTTTTAAACTTAAAAAAGAAAGGAAAAGTTATGTGTCGTCAATGAACAGAGCTGTTTACATGTAAATAAAACAAAATTAAATTCTGACTTTTAACAGTATACTCACGAACTTATAATCCAAATGTAAATAATGATAAAATAACAGAACCTCAGCTGAAATAAATTTGATAAGTTAAAATTTATTTTGGGAATGAAATTTTCTTGGAACAGTGAAAACGAAGTGCTACCAGCTAAAAGTTTATCTGGTGACTGACTGACCCCCAGTTAAACAGTCAGACGTGCGTTTAGCCGGCCTGTTATGGGTATGGCCATGATTATAGTGGATTTAAATTTTATCAGTAATTTTTGTATAGTAATTATTGTTTCTAAATAGGAGTTTTATCTCACGACGTAATTCATTACAATGGCTGACTAAGAAACCGCAATGCATTATAAAAAATAAAATTTGCCTCCTCCTCTGGATGAGGAAGGAAAGGATACTACACTTTGATCCCAGCCCAAAAGGCCTGTAATCAACAGAAGAATCACTTTCTGGAACAATATGCAGTTTCTACGTGCGAAGAAATGAATAAAAAGTTCACATGTATCCCCCCCCCCCTCCCTAAATATGGGGACAATTTGTGATTTGTTTTGTAAAATATCTTGAACAAGTCTCTAATTACTTGTTTCCCCACGAGGAGAGCAAAGTTAGACACAAGATCAGTTTTTGATGGGGGGGGGGGGAATCCAGCTTGCACGAAAAGGATTGAGAACAAAAATAGAAATTGCCTCCTCCTCTGAATGAGGACAGAAAAGATACTTCACTGTGATCCTGTCCCGAAATGCGAGGAATCAATGCGAAATGCGAGTCACTTTTGTGAACAATGTGTATTTTCTGTGTTAAATATATTCTTTATTACTTATCTCCCTTAAAATAATTTGCTGTAGTTTAAACTGTCATTTAATTTTTTGTTGATGTTTCTAAGAAAAGTGAAACAATAAATATGAAAGAGTCCGTTCTGTTTTACAAAATATATCACCACTAATAGCTACATAGTGAAACGTATTCTTGGAGGGTACTTGCTCGATAACAAACATTTACACACTAGCAAAAATATGCACAAAACCAGTTGCTATGCCAACCATCTTAAACTGCTTAAATGTAACTCGCTAAAAAAGAAACAGGCTTAATTGTTACTCTAATGTAAATAAACATTGTATATATTTTGTACGAATGACTATATGTGTTGCGTTTCTGAATGGAATTAAATTTTAATAACATATACCATAAGAATAGGAGAATATTAACAAATTCTGAAGGCCAGTTGCAACATTTTATTAAAACAACATTGTAAATAGATTTTTAAAATAAAATTATTCTACCTATTAATGACATTTAAGTATAAGAAATAAATTTGTTAATATTTATTTAAAAAATATAATTGGTTATCTGAAAGCTGGCATAGATAGATGAATGTAGAATTTTTATTAATAACGGCAGCAGCCGATATTGTTATGGTGATTAGTAAAAGTATTGCTTCAGTTTAACAATGTTCCAAGCCAGAATAAGTATTTTTTGAAAGAAACTAAAAAATTAAATTATTATTGCAAAAGAACATGGTCCAAGAAAAATTGACTATGAAATGTAGATATTCTAGGACAGAAGAACAGGAGACTTCGATGGTATGGCCACGTTAAAAGAATAGATGATAGTTCTTGGGTCAGTAGATGTAGGACAGTTAAGGTAGCAGGTCCAGTTCAACAGGAGAAGACCAAGGAAAACATGGGAGGAAGTTATAAAAATGAACTTGAGAAAAAGAGGGATGAGTTAATTTCTTAAAGTCGTATATAAAATAAATCGATATACAAACCAATCGTATACAAAATATATGTACGGTTTCAGCAAAAAACTTATCCAACCTATCAGCGTATCAATTCTCTTTTGATGGTAAATCTTCAATTAAAAAATCATAGCCCAACAATATCGTAGCCGACCATTGTAAACGGTTAGCGAGACAAATATTGCCTAGAAGGTTCTACGATCAGTTTGTATAACACCTTTCTACCATTTATAACATTTCGTGATTTTCTTTTCACGGCAAACATTATTTATCCATTTCTATTTGGCTATGCTTTTTCTCTGATGACAACAATGTTATTAAACCATGCGACGTGGCCACGTTGAAAGAATGGATGGGAGTTCTTGGTTCAGTAGATGTAGAACAATTGAATCTGGACAGTATAGGGAGATTTGTGCAGAAGATGGGACTTCGATGGTACGGCTACGTTAAAAGAATGGATGGGAGTTCTTGGGTCAGTAGATGTAGAACAATTGAATCTGGACAGTATAGGGAGATTTGTGCAGAAGAGGGGACTTCGATGGTACGGCTACGTTAAAAGAATGGATGGGAGTTCTTGGGTCAGTAGATGTAGAACAATTGAATCTGGACAGTATAGGGAGATTTGTGCAGAAGAGGGGACTTCGATGGTACGGCTACGTTAAAAGAATGGATGGGAGTTCTTGGGTCAGTAGATGTAGAACAATTGAATCTGGACAGTATAGGGAGATTTGTGCAGAAGATGGGACTTCGATGGTACGGCTACGTTAAAAGAATGGATGGGAGTTCTTGGGTCAGTAGATGTAGAACAATTGAATCTGGACAGTATAGGGAGATTTGTGCAGAAGAGGGGACTTCGATGGTACGGCTACGTTAAAAGAATGGATGGGAGTTCTTGGGTCAGTAGATGTAGAACAATTGAGGTAGCAGGGTCAGCCCTCAGGAAAAGGTAAAGGAAAACATGAGGAGGAAGCGATAAACATGGACTTGAGAGAAAAGGGGATTAAATAAAGACCTGGTCAGAGATAGGTTAGTTTTGAAATCAGTTTCTTAAAGCCGTCCATAGCATGCCATCATGTAAAATAGATTTTAAACTGAATATGATGATGAGAAGCTTATTATTCAGAGGGGGGGGGCTTTTGTATTGATTTTGAAATGTATTTTGTACTTAAATAATATCAAAAATACAGGTTTGTTAAAGTTAAAAGAGCAGATATGGTTATCTTGATATAAAGAAGTCAATTGAATTCTTGAAGCTAGACTGCTATAGCATTGCATCTAACAAATTGGTATTTGTGTCTGCCAGGAATTACGGAAATTTTCCAGCTGTGCTTTACATATAAAAGAAATTCCAATCGATTTCATATTCTATCCAGCTTAATAATTTTTTCAGTAGCAAATACTTTGCAAGGATTCACTGTTTATTTTCTTTGGATTATCAACAAAAATGATTATCTCATGAAAACTCTGCGTTTGTTCCAAAGGGAAAATTTAAAATAGTATCCAGAATCGCCGGCTTTAAGCAATTGACTTCCTAACTAACCTATCTCTGACCAGGTCTTTATTTATTCTTCTTTCCCTCAGGTCTATTTTTATTACTTCCTCCCATGTTTCCCTTGACCTTCCACTGTGAACTAAACCTGTTACTATAACTGTTCTACATCTACTAACCCAAAAACTCTCATCTGTTCTTTCAACGTGGCAATACCATCAAAGTGTCCTAATCCTAAAATAGCAACCTTCTAAACTTTAAATGGTTTTGAAATTAAAGAATTAAAAAAAAAATCAAATTTCTTTTGAACAAGCCAAAATAAAAGTGAATGTCTACAGTTTATTACCAATAATTGTGCTCTAACAAAAAATTTGTACTTTTTTTTTTTAAATTTCAGCAATGGTAAATAAATCAGTAAGTAGGTCCAACTAAGTAACGGTTCTGTGAGTTTCGGCGACTATTTCCAAACAAGTGTCCGGTTTTATTTTTAAAAAATAGAAGTAATTTTAACTATGTTGGGAATTCTCTTTTCATAATAAAAATTATCTATGTGAGCAAGTTTATAAATTTCTAACCGGAAGTTTGATATTTTTTATAAAAATTAGCAAATTTGACACAAATGGAATATTAAGCCGAAAGTAAAATCAAGTGAAAGCAATGGGTGAGTGTCTTATCGCTTATGTTGTTCAATATTTTTTATGTTCAGTACTATTTTTTTTTTTTAATTATATTATCTTTTTGTTTTTGCTGGGGGTGGGGCATCCTACCGGAGTCCAGAAATTCACCCGCTATTTCAGACACTCCAGCCGATAGATCTTCTGACTATAAAATTAAAGGTCCAGTTAAATAAGTATGAATATTTTGTATAACACAATCTATTTTAACACCACTTCACAATAATTACATGAAGCTTGTTTTAATCATACAATGTAAGCAATAAATATTAAAGTATAAATAAAAACAGTTAAACTACTAAAATTACAATAGTTCAAATTAAAACCAAAACTTAAGCAAAAACAAACAAACTGGCAGTCAGTTACAGATCAAGCTGATTAATGGCCCACCGCTGAAGTTAAATATCATATCACTTCAAGCTTTGTTTAAATCCACGTGCCTAGTAAAAGGACTGTTGCCCGAAATATCGTAGAATTAAAGATGTAAAAAAAAAAAGCAAACACATGTTACAGGTAACAACATCATACTTGCTCTCACCTCGTATTATCGTTTTTGCTTTTGATCGTGAATATAAATCGGAAATGTGAGTTCTCTGCTCTTTAGTGAAATTGCTCTTTTTTTTAATTAAATCCCAAAAAGCGGATTTCCGCTTAAATTACTAGACTTCCGTAGACGTGAGTTCTCCACTTTTTAGCGAAATTGCACTTTTTTAAAATCCAAAAAAGCGGATTTCCAGTTGAATCACTAGTCTTCCATATGATGTGAGTTCTCTGCTTTTAAGTCAAAATATTTTTTTTAAATAAAAAAAAAAATCTTGATTTCTGCCAAATCCAGTTTTACCGCCTTATTTTTTCATTACTATTCGGCTGGATTTTATTTCCCTTTTCTCTCCCACTTTATTTTTTCCTGCTCCGTCTGGTCTTACCTTCCTTTTCCCCTCTTATGACAGTTCTCTCTGAAAACTGAAAATATTAATTTTGCTGTGAAGGGTAAGACTTCAAACGATTCATGGTAAGGGTAGGGGAGTTAGATAACTTTTGTCTAATCAAAGAATGACTTCTTGTCTCCTTCCCTCAACATGCGCACTTGGTGTCTTTCTCTTAATTTTTACTTTCTTAGTTGATTAACTTATTTGTAAATTTGCCTGTTTTCTGTTTACCAATATTGATATTTCACTAATTAAACATTTAAAAAATTATTTTCAATCTATTTTTTGCTACTTATCTCTAGCATATCATTCACGTTGTTTTTTTGCGTTGTTTTTTTTTTGGGGAGGGGTTGTTTTCTGCACATGCATACACGGGAGCCATGCAGAGTTTGGAAAACCATCTAAATTTCAGTTGTTTTTGCCATTCGAAACTCACATCCCTGATAAAAAATATCTTTGTTCCCACATCAATATCTGATGTTGAACACGCATTACTGTTTCATATATATAATTATATTGTAAGAAAATATTATATATATATATATTTTATTTCAGTATTTACTTGAGCAGTGTTCGATACATAAGTAAAGCTTAGGTGCAGTAAAAAAAAATATACTTATGGCAAATGAGCATAAACGTTAACGCCAGTGAATCACTGGTCGGCATTGTTTAGTCGGAACTATATCTGATCGTCTTCGAACCTCGGGCTTTCGCTCTTGATCAAGAAAAATGTGCTTGTGCCGATTCAAGAATTTTATTTCTAAAAGAGAATGTTTGTTTGGCTATTATGGAAATTGATATTTTAACAGAAAATTCAAATTAATTTCAATTGGGAGTAAAACTTTATTTAAAGGAACATCATAATGCCATTCAAATATTTATCTGATTCATGGCCATCCCTACTACAGGCCAGGCAATCGTGCAACGGGGGTCTTTTACTGGGGGGCCATGTGAATTTTCTTAAATATTCGATATAGAGCTGTTTACATGTAAATAAAACGTAATATATTTCCTAAGAATATAGAAAAGATTTGAAATTAATAATGTAAGATTTATTGACAAATTCTCAAAGACGATACTTTTTTTAAACTTAAAAAAGAAAGGAAAAGTTATGTGTCGTCAATGAACAGAGCTGTTTACATGTAAATAAAACAAAATTAAATTCTGACTTTTAACAGTATACTCACGAACTTATAATCCAAATGTAAATAATGATAAAATAACAGAACCTCAGCTGAAATAAATTTGATGAGTTAAAATTTATTTTGGGAATGAAATTTTCTTGGAGCAGTGAAAACGAAGTGCTACCAGCTAAAAGTTTATCTGGTGACTGACTGCTGACTGACCCCCAGTTAAACAGTCAGACGTGCGTTTAGCCGGCCTGTTATGGGTATGGCCATGATCTGATTCCATCTAGGGTGACTAGGATCCAATTACCAATTCCAATTATCGCTTATGCAATTTAAAACAACAAAGTGAAATTTTATTAGGAATCCAATGGCCATATTAATTTTTGTATTTGGAGTTTTTACAATAATATTGTGGGTTTTGCATTCGTGTTTGACAACAAACACATCTTGCTTTATTTCAGAAGATAAAACATAATTTTTTTTACCTGTGTTGCCAAGAGTCGATGTTCAATCTAAACACTGGACTTTGCCTTAATTAATCTTGTTCTGAAATGAAAAAGTTTTTTAAATACATCTATATATGAAAACTGAAAATTGTATGTCTGTCCACGTTTCGTACTTTCCAACGTACAATGCCGATCTTAAACCCATATCAATTATACATCACCTAACTCTGAGGATTGTTTATAGGAAAAAAAAAATGGGGACTAAAATGTTCTATGTTTCGGTATGGGTTGATTTTCAATCTAAACACTGGACCCTGCCTTTCGGACCGTCTAATGATTTTATGTTTTCAAATATAATCGCTTTCTGTTAAATAAATGAATGTGAGAATAATGAACACTTAAACCTGCAATAATTGATGCAAAGTAAATATTTTGTCATTTTTACAAATATTTTTATAATCTGCTAATTATTTTCGTTTTTTTTGGGGGGGGGGTATGGTTTGATATGGAGGAAATGTTAAAATCTCATTGGCAGCCATTGTTAATTTGAGACGATACATGATTAATATATTTATTTCAATGAATCGGTACGGATCTGACGAATAATGTTTATTTTTTATACTGAATTTGTACATTGCTTGGGTCATTTGTTTTATGCCATACACCGGCAACGTCGGCTAACTGTTTGTTTTATACAAAATGAAGGTGCATTTATAAATGTATATAACCTGTCAGTGATGAGCTGACTTTTCATTTGAAATGTTTCTTTGATTTTCTTCCCACGTGAATAGAAAAACTTTTGAGCGTTTTTATTGCAACTATCGCACCCACTTCCTCTAAATGAGAGCCTTCAATAGCAAAAGACACCCAACTGACCGAGAAGTGGGTTTTATTATAATAAATAAATGTTCTATCAATATACTAACAAGACAGTTGTCTGCCCCTTACACCATTGGAACTCTTCTAAAATAAATTTCGGCTCGTGTACCGCATCAGCACAACTGCCATAAAATTAATTAATTTAAATAAGTTGTTTATCTAAATTTATTGGCGCTTGTTCGTAATACTCAACCACCCTTTTTTCTCAGCTTTTTTACTGACCATTTTTTTCGGTGTACAATTACCTATCATGTCGCTAGAGAATTTCGTTTTTTTTTTTCTTACTTTAAAAATAAATATATTTTAGATTTTAGGAGGAGGGATCAGTTTCCTATATAAATTTAATGTAAACTGATCACCCACTTTTTTTTATTATGAAACTGATCCCCGCTCCTAAAATCTAAAATATTTGAGAAATATTCTAAAGAACCCGGAATTGTCATAAGTAATTGTACACACAAAATTTTTTTTTTTTTTAAATTGTGATGGTCAAAAAGCGGAGGATCAGTTTGAAAACTGATCCCCTCCTAAAATCTAAATTAATAAAAAAAAATCCCTAAAACACGGAATTTTCTAGCGATATGATTGGTAAGTGTACACACAAAAAAAAAAAGTTGAGAAAAATTGGTGGTGGAGTATTACGAACAAGCGCCGATTTATATTTATTCTACTAAAAGTATATTGGTTTGACCATGCTATTTCAGTTAGTACGACTTTTCCCAGCTAACCTCTCGGTATCGAACTCAATACAATAAAAATACAATTTTTTTTTAACAGCAATTAATTCAAACGCCAATATATAAGTCCCCTCCTCTCTTTGCTCGTGCTGTGTGCTTTCTCTCCCTTTCTTTTTCGTGCGTTCCACCGCCATCATCACACCGACGACATCGCCACCGTCGCACCGGTCTGCCGCCATTTTAACTTCTGTGTTGCAAAATCTTGAAAGCATTTTAAAAAACATGGTGAATTTTTGCGCCGTTGCCGGTTGTAGCAGTAAACATCGGACTGGGAGCGGCATCTCCTTTCACAGGTGAGTGACTCTTTTTCTAAAAATTCCGTCTCATTGTTGTTATTTCTACTTTACTTCCATTGTCTGCAGCACTCTTCGTGTGTGAACAAAAATTAAACCACACACACACACACACAACACAACACACGTAAAATCTGCATGGACTAAAAATAAAATAAATAATAATAAAAATTCTCACTTCCCTTTCTCTCACTTCCCTTTCTCTCACTTACCTTTCTCTCACTTCCTTTTCTCTCACTTCCTTTTCTCTCCTTCTCTCTCTCCCCCTCACTTTCTCTCTCTCCCCCTCACTTTCTCTTTTTCCCCTCCCCGTCCCTCACTTTCTCTTTTTCCCCTCCCCGTCCCTCACTTTCTCTTTTTCCCCTCCCCGTCCCTCACTTTCTCTTTTTTCCCCTCCCCGTCCCTCACTTTCTCTTTTTTCCCCTCCCCGTCCCTCACTTTCTCTTTTTTCCCCTCCCCGTCCCTCACTTTCTCTTTTTTCCCCTCCCCGTCCCTCACTTTCTCTTTTTTCCCCTCCCCGTCCCTCACTTTCTCTTTTTCCCCTCCCCTCCCCGTCCCTCCTCCCCTCCCCGTCCCTCCTCCTGCCCCCTCCCCGTCTCTCCCCCTCCTGCCCCCTCCCTCCCCCTCCCTCCCCGTCTCTCCCCCCCTCCGTCTCTCTCCCCCCTCCCCGTCTCTCTCCCCCCTCCCCGTCTCTCTCACTCTCTCACGGTTTATTTTATTTTTAACAATCAATTTTACTGTTCTTTTTATTTATTTAATGTTTTTTTTTAATGGTGTTTTGTTTATTTTAAAGAAATTTGTTTATATTATTCGGACTATTGTTCTCATTTTGGTTGTTGTACACAACGTTTCGACCGAGGTAACCCCCGACGAAATGCTGAGAATAATAGTCCGAATAATAAAAATTATTAATACTCTAAAAAATTCCGAAATGGATTAATATTTTTGTGTATCTTATTTGCAACCTTTTCCATGTTTTTTTTGTTTTGTGGCGTCTTGCCAATAAATAATTCGTATTTCTCTCCCGATTTATTTATCTCCTCGCGACGGGGAGAAACTGTTTAGTGTCTATATATCTCTGCTCATTTTCTTAATTCACCTCGTTTCTGTCTCTCTCTAAAAACAACAACAAAAAACCACAGACTTCAGTCCTTTTCTCGATTGGTGTTTCCTCCAAGAAATGCCGTTTAATCTTTGGTCTACAATCTCCCCAAAAGAATCATAACACAAATTCTAGCCAGAAATGGCTTTCGAATGAATTTCTTGGTACGTAGGAAGGAAATTCAAAAATTATTTTGAAGCCTTTAAATTGGAGGTTCGGAAATAATTTCTGACTAGAATTAAAGTTTAGGAAACAGTTTAATATTATCGTTCATTTGTGCTTTTAAACCAAAGATAAACTATTTATCGGAAGAAGCCACCGACACTTCAATTCAAAGGAAAATAAAAACTTTGAGATTAAAAACATTTCTTCTAAACTTACGTAAAAACAAGCACTCGAACAGAATTTGAAAATAACATTAAAGGAACAAATAAAATTAAGCTCAAAGACATTTTTAGCTGTGCCCTAACTTGAGATCCGTCTTTGACCCTCCACATAAAAAAAGTCAGCACAATACCCCTTTGATTTCAAAATATTGACCGAAAGTCCTAACTTCACACCTCTGTTGTCACATAAATTATTTAGATTGAAATATGGGTTTGGGCATTACTTCCGAACAGATTATGTTTACTTAAACCACGTTTTAGTAAAATAAATACCATTTAAAAACACTAAGTTGCATCGTACGCGTAAAACTAGACCGGGAAATATAGTCGCCATCTTTAAAAACGTTCAAGAACGTCTCAAATTAATAATTTTCTCAGTTAAAGAACAGGGAACCTTTTTTTTTAATGAAAGAAATACAATATTTTTTTTAAATCAAAGAAATACAATATTTTATCATGTTTTGTTTGTTTTAAAGTTTTTAACAACAAAAAAAAAAAAAGTAAAATTAATGGTAACATTCTTTATAAAATATAAATAGTTCCCTTTCTTTTAATTAAAAAATTATAAACTAGTCATCGTTTTTCCTGAAGGCCTTTAAAGACTTGTTTATAAAGATGGCGACTATATTTTTCGGGCCTAGTTTTCATTTCTGCAGTACTGTTGTTCGATGAAAATCGCTATAATCTTTGGTATTATTTCTTTACTGAAGCATGGTTTAGTAATAAAAACAAAAATAGTAATTCGCATTTCACGCTAAATAATTTACATGATTCACTGATTGAAATAGAAATTATTAATGATGATAATGATGATGGTATCTGCGTGAGACGCAAGTGTATTAGCAACAACAACCAAACTAAACAAACACATTCAATCAATAAGTATTGATTTACTCCTCTCCGGGAGTTAGGCACAAGGCCAGTTTTATCTTACTCCCACAAGTAAGATGTGACCCAAGGTCGGGTCGGGAAAGTGGGGTTTAAAAATTGCCTGGGCAGCCTCGTCGGCATTCCCCGGTAGGGGCGCCTCAGGCAGTAAGCAATAAACTTACTCCTCCCCAAAGAGGGGAGGCAAAGCCTGGGAAGGTGGACCTCCCAGAACTGCACAGGACAGACCCATTGACCGGCGTAAATCAAGACCCGAAGGCCAAGCCAACACTAGTATGGGGTGCAGTATCCATCGGAACAGATACTACACTTTGATCTTAGCCAAAAGGCCAAGAGCACAAACATATTACAAGAATACTTTCTTTTCTTTCTGGTGATTTTTTTTTTTTTTTTTTTTTTTTTTTTCTCGTAAAAGTAAAACCAATGCATTTTATATTCAACTCTACGAATTTTATTTATTAATCCGGCGTTGTTGAAAGGCCTAGAGTCACTAAATTCTAAAATTTGGTTATGTTTTAAAATTGGTTTTAGTTTTCCTTGATTTTATTCTTGATTTCAATAAATATTCAATTAAGAGTAAATAATGAAAAAAAAAAAATCAATTTGTATTTATCAAATTTATGTATAGGTGCGAAACATGTCTTATCTGATAGTTTTATTTATACAGAAATCAGCCGGTGTAACTGAAATCCGTTCTACATTTTAAAGGAACGAGTTCAGTTACACCGGCTATAAAGTCAGCGTCAATTTGACAATGAACTTATAGAAATGAAATTCTAGTCAGGATTTCAGTTCACTGAACATAGTAATCTGTAAGCATGTTCTAAAAATGATGGGCAAAAATCCTTTTTTTTTAATCGCTAATAAACGATGCGGCCTCTATTCCGTCTAACTTTATTATTATTGTGTACATGTGCGCGTATTTTTCGTGCCTACGTAACTTTCATTATTACACATTGAATTATTTTTTATATACATAATATAATATATAATCAAATATTTATTGAAATCAAAAATGTAATTTTCAAAATCATATTTAAAAAAAATCATTACGACATTAAATCCACCAGTTTTGGTTTCTTCGTTAACAAGTCTGCCATTTTAATCTTTTTGTTAAACAAAACAAACAACGAATCACTTAGCCTTTTTGTTAGGAGCAAAGTGTAGTATCTGTTCTTCACTTCATCTTTTCGAATGAGCTAATTTTTATTTTTGTCCCGAGTGCTCTTTTTGGGGAGTTGGATTTTTCCGACCTTGTGTCTAACTCAAAATGTATTAAAAGATTGGAAGCTATTTACATCAAATAATTATATAAATAGGGCTTAAAATAACAAAATTAGTTATAGTTTTATTATGAAACTTTTATAACAATTTGATTCAATTAATGGCTAGATACCGTAATAATTAAATGTAATTTTTAAAATTCTATTTTAAAAGAAATAATAATAATATGAATAATAATAATTTGATACAAAAAAGAAATCTACACAAAAACTGAGAGTGAAAGGAAACCAGGGCAGCGCCGAGTTCGTATAGCTATAATATTAATGTTATTCTTGTTTTTCCTTTTCTTTTTCGAATTATTTAGTAAAATATAGTTATCCACCCTTGAATCGGTGTTTACTGGTAAAAGTAAACGCCAAAAATGTCGTCCTTTCCGAGATTTGTAATTCTGACATTTCAAACCTAGCTAACTTTAACGATAATAAATTCGAAAATAAAATTTCTTAGCAAGAACAAGGCCAAGCAAATGGTGCAAGCAAATTGCAATGTGGTGTAATATGTAATTTAATATTTACTATTAGTAAATCAAATCAAACTAGAATTGGTAGTATAAAAGTCTGATAATTAAAATACTAATGACGTTTACAGGAGAACATGGATGAATGCGTGTGTACACCGGTGGGGTAAAAAAACTGAGGCTGGTTCATCTTTATAGTTTTATTAAAAGAGTTAACAAGTAAAAACTATACCAAACAAGTAGACTTAATATGTTAACATATCGAGCCTTTTTTAGTATTGGATGATTTTAAAAGTATGTTTTTAGCTTGTTGCAGCATTAAATTAGTTAAAGATCACCTATCCCAATGTCTGGCTTAACATGGGTTGGCACAAATGATCTGGCAACTAGCTCTCTCAATTCCTCTCTCTCCCTCAATTCCTCTCTCTCCCTCAATTCCTCTCTCTCCCTCAATTACTCTCTCTCCCTCAATTACTCTCTCTCCCTCACCATGTTACCTAACTTTATGCCTCTCTATTTCCTTATATTATCCTCTCATTCCATCTTATTTACTGTCTGTCTCTCACTTTCTCCTTCCTCGCGGGATTCTCTAGGCACACACTGTTGATTGTGTGACAGGTTGAATCTTTTTTGTTTAAGAGGCTTTTGTAGAGTCCAATTACTTTCCATATCTTATTCTGCACTCTTTTTTGATGTTAGCGTGATTTCTCTAAGAAATGCTAAGGAAGTTATGAAAGTAATGCATTTCCGTGGTCAGTATCCCCCCCCCCCTCGCCTCTCTCTCCCGAGGTCTACTATCAGTGTTCACGATACACGGATATGGAGACGGGGAAGGAGTGCATCAGTCTGATCTTCAAGCTGAATGCGATGTTCCTGTCATTCCAGAAGACTAAGAAATCTCCCCACACCATTATTTCCATGTTGTCAGATATTCTTGCATCAATTTTATACCTGATCTCTCCAGACATTGTTCCGAGGCATCACCATATCTATACGTAAATTCTTGACTCATCTGACCATATTATTAATGTAACAAATCACTTTGATATCAAAATTACAATATTGTGCTGAAAAATGCAATTTGTCTCTAGCAAAGGCGTTTTAGTAGATATTTTTGATACCATTTTCTTTGAACTTTCATGCGATAGTTCTTCTTTTCATTACGAATTTTGAACTCTTTAGCAAAAATGCAAAAAACTTTGTATGCGATTTCTGTCAATGAGGGCATTTTACGCTTGATCATCTCTTCTCATCTCATTGTGGCTTTTTCATGACTAGAACTGATTTTTCCATGACTAGAACTGATTTTTTTTCTTGTGGCAAAACTGATTTGGTTAAAGTGTAGTTTTCACAATTTAAAATCTTACAAATATTTTTATATTGCATCCAGTCTTTCTTATTCTGATAATTCTGAGAATATTCCTAGTTTAGTGACGTTTTCAATTGAAACTCTAGTTGCTTCATTAACATTCTGAAATTTTTCTGTTCTCAAAATAGAAATACTTTGATAAAAAAATCTCACATTTTACTTAATGAAAGTAATTTTAGGAGGCGGGGGGGGGGGGCAGTAGAAAAACAACAAAAAAAAAAGCAACAGGTTCATATGTTTGACCAAACAATGTGCTTGCTTGGAATACTTTTTATTATTAAAGTCAAATACACATTCCGTAATGTTGTGCCTAATGTAAATAAGCAACGATTTTGACATGTCGACTATAAAATTGTTTAAAAAACATTTTGTGTTCACTTTTTATCTTTATGATACGGCTGTACATTTTCTCGAAGTGTTGTCATTGTATTTTTTATTTTGTAATTTTTTTTTTATCAACTTGTCCAAAATATACTGTAATGTTTTAAACTGAACTCTGAAAATCACATAAAAAAGTTTTGTTTTTTTTTAAATTAAGAAAAATTAATGAAATAAAAATTTGGTAGACTTTAAATTCATCATCCACGTTTAATTTTTCGTAAACACGTAAATTTTCTCTAAAATTATTCATTAATTAAGCCATAACTCATTTCACTGAGTAATTTAGGTGACTATAATAGGAATAAACCTGTAATGATTTAATGTTAACAATAAATATGGAAAATCCTCATGTATAAAAAGATTGAATGCTTTTATATAATTGTATAGAGATTAAAACATTATTTATGCCAACAATAATTATTTATCTGTTTAGAACAATATGGGTCCACATCCGTGGCTCAATTGGTTAGCATATAAGCTTAGAAAGTATTTGACAAAAGGAGTCTATTGAAAAAAAATGCCTATTTATACAAAAGATGCTGAAGAAGATCCAATGGGGGGGGGGGGCAGAGTGATTGGTAGGTATTTAATTTGATGAATATTTGTATGTGGGAACAGAGGCGTGGTCGTCGTAATAATAAACCAAGGATGATTAACTAACTCGCGACCCCCCCCCCCCCCGATGACGTCATTGACTGGGGTTTGTACGACAGCTACGGTTTACTTATTACACCCACTATCAATGAGCACTGGAAAAGAGCCGTAAATTGATGCGCAGGTGTGCGTCCATCTATAATCAGATTCAGATACTCAACTGGATGAGATTATTCATTCACTTGGAAATCATAAATTTGTTCCTTTTTTTTCAAACGTATTTCCTTTTTTAATGAAGTCAAGCGCAAAATAATTTTTTTTAAATCAAACATGCCGTTCAAAGATTAAGACATTGCAATATATTACGATGGCCGTGATTAAAGTTCGAATTTCAAGTTTAAAAAAAAATTAATTAAAATTTTAGTTTGAGATAAAAAGTAGAATTTTAGACTAATTAATAAGTTTCATCCAACCCCCCCCCCAAAAAAAAAAACCATGACTATTTTAATTTATTACACATTTTTACTATATTGTAGAAAAAACAAAAAAAAACACATTTTGATTTATTTCAATAAATGTTCTATTAATTACTTTGAATTATTGATTTTGTGTTACTTTAATGAATTCGTAATCTTTCATGTTTGATTTATTTTTAAGTTAAAAAAAAATCAAAAAACATTTATTATAACATTGTAATAAAATATAGTTTTATTATTATTATGTTCATTTTATAAAATTTTAAATTATAAAAAAAAATCACTGTCAATTTCAGAAACTATACTTCATTACAATGTTTTGGCCAAAATGTTACTTTATTGAAAATCAACTTTTTTTTCTTTCAGAAACTATATTTTATTAAATAAATAAATTTATTAAAATGTTTTAATCTATTGGTCGTTATTAATACGGAATTCAGGAGGTTTTTTTCGTAATATATGAGAACTATATTTTAAAAGATTTTTTTTTTTATTAACATCTACGATGCTTTATTTTCATAAAAATTACATTCATGCGCTTTTTGTAGTACCCTTTGATATAACTTTAATAAAGGTGTTTTTTGTTTAAACAAAAATCAAGAAACATCATTTTTTTTGTTTCGGAGATGAGAGCAACTCTTATATTATTTAGCTAAAACAAATTACAATGAAATGTTCATAGAAAGAATAAAACTCTTTAAAAAAAAAAGAAGGGATTTGTATTCTTGTGTTTATAAACCAAGAGATATTCTCATACTAGTCTTTTCATTCGATGTAGACCAGGTTGTCATAACAATCAACTCAAACATTAAAAATAACCCGGAAAAATTTAACTTATTTAAAAAATAAGTATTAAATCAGACAAATTATTTTTCAAAGAAATATTTTCATGTTTTAAAAATTAAAAAAATTATGACACCAATTTAATGTTTGCTGTTTAGATTACGCAAATTACACAAAATAATATATTTGCACTAAGATTTCTAATAAACTAAAGGTTAAATTATATTCAGTGATCGTTAATTAATAAATACTGAAAATTTCTTGAAAATTGGTTGATTTCCTGAATTTTGGTGAATTTCTAAGTGAAGAGACGGGTCAAAATGCCCATAGTCTGACTGTTTGACAGATCTCGTTTGTTACTTTACAGCATGACGTCATTTTCCAGTGAACAGGCCTGGGTTTACTATTACGATGGCCACGACAGAGGTGACATTAATTGACGGTGAGGGGGGGGGTGTATAAAGTGCTGATATCTGCTGAGGAACGTTTCTTTGAACTTAATACTACGACGTCCACCCTGTCACTGGATTTTATTTAGCATTTTTTTCTATAGACATTCTTTATCACTAACTCCCTTTCTACCATGATTAAGGTCTGAGTTAAAGACTAAAATATTGATTCTCTAGACATGTTTGTGACATTATTTTAACTAGTTTGTTTTTATGCTTATCCATTAATTCCATATACTAACCATTGTATGTATGTATGTATGTATATAATATATATATATATATATATATATATATATATATATAATGTAGGAATGAAATTGAAAGAGAAGAAGAAGAAATATTTTTATTTACTAAATGCTCCTTGTTCTGAACAACTGAAGATATTGATCTGTTTCTATCTGCAGGTCTAATTATTTTTCATTGACTCACCTTATATATATATATATATATATATATATATTTATTGTTTTTTGGTTTCAGTTTATTTTTCAACATTTTTATTTTTATCCTGATTCTAGGTTTCCTGATGTGAAGAAGAAACCAGCATTATGGAAACGCTGGGTCAGGGCATTGGCACGACAAAACTGGACACCAAGTCACTACACATACATCTGTAGCCAACATTTTGAGAAATCTTGTTTTCAGGAGATAAGGCCTGGCGGTCGAGCATTGCTTCATCGATATGCGGTCCCGACCATATTTAAAACTAGGCCTGCTAGGCACTGTAGTAATTTTCAAACTGAGACGCCATCACCCTATATTTACACACCATTTTCGCTAAATGCTAGTGAGTTTCTTTTGAAGTTTTTTTCTTTCTTCACTTAAGTATATTTTGTATATATAAATGCTTGTGTTTCAAACTTTTTTTCTTTTTGTACAGTGTCCTCAAAGATTGGTTCCTCTTCTAATCACAGATTTATATAATACACATTAACGGATAGACTTTGAGAATGCGTTGATTTCAATCTACATGTTTAGCGATGAAAAAGTTTGGTGACCACTTTGGAATAGCAGGTTTGATTATATATATATATATATATATATATATATATATATATAATGAGATAGATATAGTTGGTGTGGGTATGGAATGAGGTTATAATTAAAGAACAAAGTATGTAGAAATGTTAATACAAAAAATATGCATAAAGTATTCATTTTTTCCCCATTATTTCGACCCCATGACAGGTCTTACTCATGGAATGAATTTTATTAAGTTGAAGTCAGTTTAAATACAGAGAATGGGGGCAAGGCAGTGAAGAAATGGGTTAGATAGGGAACAATGCGAAAGCAGGGTTTGAGGGGAGTGAAAGTAGTTAGCTATTAGGCTGAGAGTTTTTTGGTAGCGTGAAGCCAGATCATGCACAGAAAATATAAGGAAACCCAAGGGGAAATTGCGGTATGTCCCTGGGGATGCACAGTATTAGATTTGTATGCGTTTCAGGACATGTACCTATCAGCTTCTGTATTTTGATGATGATAGTGGCACTCTCTGTGAAAATCTTTCCAATTGCTGTAAAGTAGGTTGATGCTGCCAACTCCATGTTTCCTGCATCGACAGCGTCTGACTATAAAGGACAATAACATGCACTTGCTTTCATTTAATGTGAAAGTTCAGTATTGAACACTTTTCGTTTTTATCCTTGGAAGTTTTTGAAATCTTATCTTATATATGTACGTTTAATGCCCCCCCCCCCACCACCACCAGGAAACTCTTTCTCAAGAAACCTTGTTGTTAAGTCAGAAAAAAACAAAACAATTCTTCTATTTGGCTTGATTGCCATGATTTATAAATAGTGACCTTTTTTTTTTAAATCTGGATGTGTTCAAAGTTGCTAGCTCAGATTCTTATGTCACAAACTGTTAATGTCATATCTCGTTTATGGGAAGGAATGACGATTCATATCACCTAAATGTCATCGATTTAATGATGGGATTTGAAGTGGATTTGCTGATTCCGTAATCTGCATCAAAATTCATTACACAAATTGCTCCCTTAGAATGAAATGATGGCAATTGATGACTAATTTAAAACTTTGTCAGTGCAGTAGGCAGGGATGGCCAACATATGGCGCATGTTCCAACAACGGACCATTGCACAAGTACAAGTTGCGCACTGAACTCCAGAGACAATAAAAGAAAAAGACAAAAACACGGAAAAATATAATTAAATTGATTTCTAGAAAAATATAATTAAATTGATTTCTAGAAAAATATAATTAAATTGATTTCTAGAAAAATATAATTAAATTGATTTCTAGAAATATATACAGCCAGAATTTAAGTAAATCATAGCTAAAGAGAATTTTGCAAAAACTAATATTAATTCTAATCTAAACGATAGCAATTATTTTGATTGATTTTATTGTGCTGTGTGCTTAGTAGTTATGGCCAAAACTTGCACATTTTTAACCCCCATAAAATTTCAATGTGTCTTGAATTCAGTAACTAATTATCAATGCTAATTAGAAATTATGATTAAAATTACCGAGTTTCATCTCGTATTTATCTGAAATTCTCTCATTCACATTGTTCATCTTTCAACACTATATTTATGAGAAGAAATAATTAACTATTTATAATTAATTATTTATGAGAAGAAATAATTAACTATTTATAATTAATTATTTATGAGAAGAAATAATTAACTATTAATAATTAATTATTTATGAGAAGAAATAATTAACTATTTATAATTAATTATTTATGAGAAGAAATAATTAACTATTTATAATTAATTATTTATGAGAAGAAATAATTAACTATTTATAATTAATTATTCATCAGAAGAAATAATTAACTATTTATAATTAATTATTTATGAGAAGAAATAATTAACTATTTATAATTAATTATTTATGAGAAGAAATAATTAACTATTTATAATTAATTATTTATGAGAAGAAATAATTAACTATTTATAATTAATTATTCATCAGAAGAAATAATTAACTATTTATAATTAATTATTTATGAGAAGAAATAATTAACTATTTATAATTAATTATTTATGAGAAGAAATAATTAACTATTTATAATTAATTATTTATGAGAAGAAATAATTAACTATTTATAATTAATTATTTATGAGAAGAAATAATTAACTATTTATAATTAATTATTTATGAGAAGAAATAATTAACTATTTATAATTAATTATTCATCAGAAGAAATAATTAACTATTTATAATTAATTATTTATGAGAAGAAATAATTAACTATTTATAATTAATTATTTATGAGAAGAAATAATTAACTATAATTAATTATTTATGAGAAGAAATAATTAACTATTTATAATTATTTATGAGAAGAAATAATTAACTATTTATAATTAATTATTTATGAGAAGAAATAATTAACTATTTATAATTAATTATTTATGAGAAGAAATAATTAACTATTTATAATTAATTATTTA